>CM055842.1:17056016-17451016 GCA_029490765.1 Euthynnus affinis | reverse complement strand
TTCTCTCTCCCTCCCTCTCCTTGTTTCCTCCTTTATCTCTCTGTGTTTCCTTTCCTCTCTTTTTGTCCTCACCCCACTTCCTCCCCCCTGTCATATTACAACAGGGTGAGGATGGCACTCAGTCAAATGCTTAAATCCTTCAGGATTGGGTTCAGGATGCATTAGCATGTTATACATCACTGTGCAATGTGTTGTGTTTGATAAAAAATTATCCTTTCACATAACACTGAATTACTTACTGCTTTAAGCCTAAATCTGGATTTGTTAATACTGTGCATTAACAAGTTATTTACAGCTGCCTAGCACACCTTTTTTCAGTGAATCTGTTTGGCATTGGGGGAAAAAAAAAAGTTTATTTCCATGTACACAAAAAAGTAAACCTCGGTGCAAGCAACAACAATACAATCCATTTCACTTGCTGTATATGTCCCTCCAAGCAGGATGAAACATTCCCAGGTAACAGGCATCCATAATTAGGTGTTACGTGTGTCTTAACTGCTCCTTCTTCCTGTGCCCTCTAAATAACTTTATCAAGTAACACCACTCCTGTCTACCACCGTCAGACCAAAGCAAACAGAACAGAACAGGACAGGACAGAAGGGACTGTGGTGGCGACTGCTGCGCACCTCTCATCCCGACTAACCCCACCTAGCCCCAGGGGCAGCACATGGGAGAGAGGGGGCTGTCAGCAGAAGGTGTGTGTTTGGGGGGGAGGGGGTTGTGTGTCTAAGAAAGAAGAAAAGAGAAAGAGAGGAAGTATATGTGCTTGTGTGGTAGTCTCTGATCTGTGCCCCCATGTATGGCTCTCTCTCCCTCGGGCAGGGCATAACGGCACAGGGAGGCGGCACCTAACTGGGCACAGATGGTACCGACAGACAGACAGGGATGGTGGCGACATAAACATGTTAATAAATAATTATCTGAACAATGACACGGGACACGGGAGTAGGCGGGAGGGGGACAGAAGGACGGGAGGGGAGAAAGAAACCAGAGAGGGAGGACATGAGGGAAGTGGAAAGATGAGGACAGAATTTGAGAAGGCCAGGAGAAAGAGTGACAGAGAGGGTAAAGGAATAGGACAAGATGGGAGGATGGGATGGGGGGAAGGAGAGGACAGAGAGGAAGCAAAGAAAGCTAGGTGAACAGTCAAGTCAAGGACAAAGGAATGAAGTACAGATAAAAAAAAGACTAGGTCAAACCCAGTATACGGGTCGACCATATATGGTAAATGTGATCAAATTTTGGCCAGTTTGTTACAGGGATAGTCACTGGTAGTGTCTATAATATGAATTCCTGGATATTAAATGTTCATCTGTAATTTTCTGTAGTTGTCCCAGTAATATTTGCTGGCAAAGTGTACTGAAGTAGCATCATATTACATGGTTAAGCTACGATTGAGGGAAAAAAAAAAGGTTATAAATGCATTTGCAAGAACAATAATTTCCACTCATATCTTGGGATGTTTGATTTGAAAGAGAACTTATTTTTATTGTATGCCTAATCATACATATTCTAATTACCTATCTGTTATCTCCCCGTGCTCTTTCATCTGTTTCTATCTACGGATGTGTTTTGTCAGAGTGATTGTTATTTGGAGAGCTTTAACTGTGCCCTCTCCCTTGTGCCCTCTGTGCGCCTGTTTTTCTGCCTCTTTCCTGGTCGATGATCATGGAGACTGTGGTGGAAATTGTAAATGAAAGTTTTGACAGTATTTTGGGTGCAAATTCAGGGGCCTCATCTCCACCTAGTTACCGCCAAATTAAGCGCACATGCAGAGCAGCCGCCCCACACTTAACTGATATAAGCTAACAATCTACGTGAGTTACGTGTTTGACCTGCAAGACTCGTGTTTTAATGCTCTTTATCATTTGTGATGAGAAAATGTCAGAGAAATAAAAACTTATGTAGGAACATCAGTTATTCTTATAAGATCCTCGTTTATGAAGGGGCACCACTTCCCATTAAGCTTAATTTAACTGTGTCGGGAAGAAACACAGCAGCCACTTCTATCAATCTCAAATCTGAGGTGCTCGCTACGATTCAGTGATCTAATTCTCTGCTAAATTGAATTCACAGACAACGACTTACTACAAAAGAATATATTTATTAACTAAATAATAATGAACCAATAATAAAATGTAACAATACAAATGAATAATGGAAATGGATAATAGAAATTAAAATGAGCATGAAATATAGGATAGGGATGGTGAAATGCTTATGGTAAGGATTAAATTTGTGTTGGAATTTAGATATCTTCTCTAATGAAATTTAACTAGAGAGTTCCGTTAAACGACACCGACTCTTAACCACGAGGTGTTGCAGCAGTGATGTGGTTTCAGCTTACTTCGTGCCGCGTTGTTTGGATGACTCAGCGGTGAGTCAGCTGGGGTCCGGGATGACTCAGCGGTGATTCCGGCAGTTGCCTTGCGTCACTGGCGTCAGCTGGGTAGACGGTCCTGCAGCGGGTACCGAGGATGGGTTACCCGGCGATTCGAGAGCCGTTCGGGGCCAACGGGCCTGCAGCGGGTACCGAGGATGGGTCACCCGGCGAGTCAGGAACAGAGTCTTTTGTTACGGTTTCTTCAGATGGTTATTATAACCATCACAGAGTTTGCCGTAACTTGTGACGAAGTTGAATTTGGTGATGATGTCTTGATCCGTCGAGAGAGCGGTAGTCGTTTAATTGAAGTCTCTGGCTTACTGACTTTCTTGCCAAATAAACATTCAATAATTCGATAATGTTCAAAAATAATTTCGCCGGTCGGACGGAACTAGATTTCAAGGTAAATTAAATCGCAAGTGTCCAGGATGGCGTTTCCTGGCAGAATATCTAATTTAAATGTAAATGTACGTCGATTTACTCAAAGTTAGACTGCTAACAAGAGTTGTAGCAAAGAACTAGAAAAAGACTAAGTTGGAAGAACAAAAGAAAAGAGCGCGCGCGAAAGGCCTGATAGTACGAATACAAAAATCAAAAGAGTGAAAAAGTAAGAGAGTGTAAGAGAGCCGGTACGCTTGTTTTATATGAGGCTAGCGTGAGGGCGTTCCTAGGAGGTTGAACTATTTCTCGCGCGCAAACGAGACATATGGTCTCCGGCTTTTGGATAAGCATTCCACCATGACCATAAGTTCAATATTAATTACACACATATAAGACATTAGGTGCATGTTAAGAGTGCATGAATCTTCTATAACCACATATACAGCGACTGACGTTGAAACACTTGATAAATTGACCAGATGGAGTATCTTGCACATTACTTGATGTAATTTTAGAAATTATTAAATGAGACTTACACACACATTGTGGTTACAACTTTACTACTAGCTGGGATGTATAATATAGCTACTAAGGCTATTCCTTTTATTTACCACGATAGTACTTCATACATATCAAATCTAATTCCTAGTCTATACAGGATATATAATGACACCAAATTAAACATTTTATCCGGGTGCAGTTGTCCATTGGGTGGCACTGTCGTTGCATCAGTGTGAATTCAATTAAATCTGGATATCTTTAACTCGGCTTTACAGTGTCTCAGAAAAGCCTGAGTTGGATGGTTTTACTTGGCATTTACTATTGAACAGTAATGTACAGATTGCAAGATAAATAAACATTCAGAAACCTATGAATAAAAATCTTGGATCTGTGGGAGCAGAGAAATTCAACCAAGCTCAGCTGAATTTACGATGGGTCTGGTTATGTTATCTTGGGGTAACATCAGGGTGAGAAACAGGGGAATCTTGTTAAAGAATGTGAAAAGAAAAACATTGAGGTAACAGAAGAGAAACAGGCTGAGGGGATTCACCCTGATAAACAGTCTTTTTACAGGTCTCCAGAGAAGGGTCCTTTTGATCCTGTATTCATGAAATGTGGTTTGACAATTAGTGTCAATGTGTAAATTGTTGGGGAGAGTGCACCGATGTCCTCCCCCCTGCAGTTCAGGAAGAGGACAGTTTCTGCTGAGAGTCAACTGACACTTTAAGGTGATTAAAAGGGGTCTTCAGTTCATCTGAGAGCCTTCTCAGATGGCATAGAATACACATCCATACCTTTGAGGTCAGAGGTTATTGTTGGTTCGGCCACAAACCTCTCAGAATGATGTTAGGGAAGAACATAGTCAACTGGTTCTCCTACATTCCCCCACTCGATCAGAAGGTTGCTGTCCAGGGAACTTCTGATCGCTGAGATGAGACCAGTTGAAGTTGGAGGAGTACAGATGGCACACACACACAGGATCAGAGTCGGTGTCATACTATTATATACAAGACTATTGGGTAAATAATTTACTGAGGGCTGAAACTGGCTACTTAGCAGACGAGTTCTAGAATAGCTGGGGCTACTATCACATCATTACCTTCGTAATCTAAGTCCTCTTCAATCTCAACTACCTCTTCAGGCGGGGCATTACGTGCCGGCCTTCCTCGTCTAGCTAACCTAGCTAGTCCATTGGTGCATCTATCTAATTTACATTGCAGGTTTCTTGTGCGGCGAAGGCAGAAGAATGCTATGCCAAAAATTAGTAGGTATCCCAACACTACCGCTGCAGCTAGGACAGTATCTGGGGTAGACCATGCATATGTGATAGGTTGGCTGGGGGTGTTGTCCTGAGATGCAATTTCTTTAAGTACATTGTCAATAGGAGCCAAGTCTATTGTCTGGGTTCCTTCATATTGTATTTGGGATATGGTGTTCTGATCCAGCTCAAGGGTGTATTTCCCGAAAAAGTCCGAAATCTCAATTTCACTCTCATATTGAATCGGGTTTAGGTGGTAGAGGGCCAAATCATCTAGGTGTAGGATAGCGTCCTCTGGCACGCTGATCCATAGTGTCTGGTCAGGCAGGGTGATTCGGGTGGCTGTGTCATGTTGATCATAAGCTAGTGTAGCTGTTCTCGCTGGGGTATTAACCAACCAGCGGTCTCCTACAATCTCAGCCTGGGTTGTGGTGACCTGAGCCCGGGGCGTGACAGCTGCTGGGCATCGTGAGTCGCTAGTCATGGACTTGAGACCACAGATTCCTCCTGTACTATCCCTGATGAAAGGTTTACTGGGGCACAAGTAATGGATGTCCTTAGTGAGGGTGCACATCCGTAAATTTGGGGCCAAATACAACTCAGGGTTGTTGTCATGGTAAGCTACGACTGTTGGGGTTTGCACTTTAACGTGCGTGTCACCCTGCCAAGATCCAACGTTCACCACATCTTTCAACCTGTATATGTTTTCGGCAGCGATTATGGGTAAGTTGATGATGAAACCCACTTCTCTTTCTTCAGGATCAACATGTATTGGGACAGCACTACCTAGTGTGTATGCTAGATGGGCCTGGAGTGGAGTGACTATGTCTCTGGTCGCAACAGTTAAGATGCTCTGTACCAGAGATAGAGGGACGAGATATGGGGGAATTTTGCCCATAGCTAGGCTGTCAACGGAAGATCCTATCTCACGCAGCATGTCTGTCATCAACATGCTAACAAGCTGAGTATGAGCATAGTCAACACTAACTACTGACCGGAGAGTGTTAACTGTACGTATAGTTTGATTAAGGACCTCACTGTGGGTGTTAACTACCAAAATGGTGCCTTGTACTGTTTTGCCTATTGTCTGGAGCTCATGCTGTTGCCTGTTTATCTGTGCTCTGATGGACGGTATTTCTGCCTGCAACTCACCAACATGACGCTTAACAGTAGACATACTGACTGAGTTATATGCTGAGAGTCCCAAACTAAATATAGATCCTACCACAGAGGCAGCAGTCAACAGTCCTCCGAGGAATCTTTTGGACCTTTGGCGGTTTCCACTCAACTCTGCCTGTGTGACAGTGAACTTCCGTAACTGCTGTAGCATGTGGGTGATGTCTGCCTCGGCATGGTTTATGACATCGTTGTTCCAGGACTGACCAACCCAGCTAACCTTGGCCTTCGTGTCAGGGAAGTTTTTCCTACATACCTCCCTCGGGTTCATCCTGACAAACACCTTTTGTGTATGTAGGCGACAATTGGTGATCAGGAGTCCGGGTTGTTCCTTCAAAACAATCCCAGAACTTGGGCCTGGTTCTATGGTCTCAGGAGTGGTGGTGGTTATCAAGCCGAGCGTCAGGAGGGTGATCAGCCAAATCATCCTAATGAAGAGAGTGCACATGATTAGGGAACGTTAAATTTGGATGTGATACCGCTTATAAAGTTGAGTTCTAAGGGATGCTAAACTGACCCCCACTCGTAGTTAAATCAAGAAGTTTGTTGGAATAATGAAAGTTAAAAGGTGGCAGTTTGGAGGGCTCCCCCTTTTATTTGTTTCTGTGAACGGCACAACTCAAACAACTAGTTTAGAGCTGAGTACTAAGGCTAACTACTGGTACCCTTTTTTTTTTTGTTTTGTTTTGTTTTGCTCTAAGGGTTTTATCTGTTTTATGACTTAACTTGGGCCGGAACGTCCCCGACAAGTCCCATGGGGGTTTTGTGTGGTTTAATCTGGTTGCGGTGAACCCATTTAAATGTTGGCTCTTTCTGCCCTTTACTTACCTTGATCTGGTACACGATAGGTGAGAGTTTGTCTGTGACCACATGTGGGCCAGACCAATGGGGAAGAAGTTTGCGTGCAAGTTTCCCTGCTGCCTGATTCTCCCTTCCAGTTGGTTTGACGAACAGGTAGTACCACACCTTGTCCCCCACTTGGAGCTCCTCATAGGAGGCTTTCTGGTCGTAGTAGGCCTTGCGCCCTTCCGCACTCTTTTCCAAGGTTTTCTGAGCAAAGGCGAAGGTGGCCTTGAGGTGTTGGTTCAAGTCGGCCATGTACTGGTGGGTGGTGTATGCAGTTGCGATGCTAGCCTCGCCTGGCTGATAGAGCAGGTGGAGTGGGAGCGTCATCTGTCTGCCGGTCATCATTTCAAATGGGGAGAACCCAGTCGCCCTGTGTGGGGTTGCTCTGATAGCCATCAATACCAAAGGTAGCTTGATATCCCAATCCTTTTGGTTGGATGTCACATACTTTCTGAGTATGCTGATCACAGTTCGATTTGCTCGTTCTACCTGACCCGAGGCTTGAGGGTGGTAACTGATATGGAAGGAGGCCTTCACCCCTAGTAATCGCCACAGTTGTTGCATGACCTCTGCAGTGAAGTGTGTTCCCCTGTCTGAGTCAACGCGACTCGGGAGACCGAACCGTGAGAAGATATGGTTCATCAGGAGGTAAGCAGTGGTTTGGGCAGTGTCATTCGGGGCAGGCAAGCACTCTACCCATTTGGTGAATGCACAAGTGACTGTGAGGAAGTATTTGTTACCTCTGGTTGATTTGGCAAGGGGTCCAACCCAATCGATTTGTAGGTCTGACCAGGGGAAAGAGATGCCTCTCCGTTGTAAGGGTGCCCTGTGAATTGGGTTTGAAGGTTGGAACTGGCAGCAAACCAGACAGCCTTTTATGTAGTCTGCCACGTCTTTGAGCATGTGTGGCCAATATGCCACCTGTTGGAGTGCATTGTGTGTTGCTCTGACCCCTTTATGTCCTGCGGATGGGGAGTCATGGGCATGCATTAACATTACCCCCCTGTGGCTTCGAGGTGCCACAAACGCAGGAGTCGGGAGTATCTCGGAGACATGGACAAGAAGGCCCTTGACGACACGCAGGGACGTCCGAGCACGAAAGAGATCAAGCAAATCCGGGACGGATTTGAGGTCCGTTTTAGGGATCGGATTTGCCAGAGGGTCAGAGAGGTAGAGGGTGACAAGTTTAATAGCTGGGTCCAGGTTTTGGATGGAAGCAAGATCAGATTCAGAGAAAGCAGGGTTGACCGAAATGGCGGATGTAGCGGAGGCGACGGCGGGAAGTTGTGCTTTTGCTTGGGCACGAGTGACCGCAAGAACAGCAGGGGTGGGTGGGCAGGGCAAAGATTTGGGGTCAAATTGCCATGGGACACCATCAAGAGCACCCTGCTTGGCCAATGAGTCAGTTAAGTCATTGAGTTCTTTGTCCAGCCCCGGAATCTTAGAATGTCCTCTGACCTTCTTCCAGTAGACCTGCATGTCGTGTAGTTCCACCAAGTGGTCGCAGGCCATGAAAAGTTCTTTGTGTTTGACCACTTTTCGATTTGATGTAGTGAAGCCGTTTCGTTTCCACAAAGGTAGGTGGCATGAAAAGCTAAGGCGTGCATAGTTGGAGTCAGTGCAAATGACAAGGTTTTCTATCTTTTGTGCGGCCGCCATTTGCAGGGTGATTAGTACGCCAGCGATTTCGGCGTATTGGGATGATTGAGGGCCAAGATTGAATCGTTGGGGTTCGCATGGTGTGTTGTGGACCCACACCACACCCACGCCGGCCCGGACTAGGGTTTCATGGTGGAAAGAGCACCCATCCACGTATGCAGTAACCATGTCTTTGCAGATGTTCTCATCAAAGTAGTGGTGACGTGAAGGTTCGGGGGGTACAAGGTCGCCGGCCGGGGCTGTGTTTGTAGGAGTATCTGTGGAGCAGCGTTGGCAGGCAGCCAGTCCTGTACCCAGTGGTGTTTTGTTGTTCTGTGCATAGCGAACCTCCATATCAAAACTCTGCAGGGCCATCAACCAAGAAGCAACTCGGGCGTTCGTTACGACGCCTTCCCGAAGCCGTTGACTGTTGAGGAAGGTCACTGGTTGGTGATGGGTTTCAACAATGACCTTTTGGCCACCAAGGTAGTTGGCAAAATGTTTCACAGCCCACACGGTAGCAAGCAGGGCTTTCTCACAGTCGGTATATTTGAGTTCAGGGGCAAGCAAAGTTTTGCTTGCATATGCGACAACGCGCCTGTCACGGTCATGCAGTTGGTACAGGCCTGCGCTCATGCAATAGGCAGAGAAACCGACTTCCAGATGGAACTCTTTAGTGTAATCAGGGTAGGCCAGACATGGGGCTGCACAGAGTTTGTCTTTCAGGTTCTGCATGGCTTGTTGTTGAGGTTCATCCCAGACAAAGGGGGCATCCTTTCGCAGTAGATCGGTTAGTGGTTTGGCCAAATCTGCATAGTTTTCAATGAATTGACGAGAGTAGTTACATACTCCCAAGAAACTGCGAAGCTCAGACACATTTGCTGGCGTCTTGATGTCTGCAATGCCTTGAACACGGCTCACCTGTGGCTCAACACCATCAGAACTTACAAGGAGGCCCACATAGTTCACTTTGGTCCTGCACCATTGGCATTTTGAGAGAGAGACTTTAGCCCCAGCCGTGGTGAGTTGTTCAAGGATGTGGTCTATTTCTTCTAGATGAGTATCCAGTGTCGGACTACGCATCAAGATGTCATCGACGTAAATGAGGGTGCCACGGCTGCTGGCGTCAGGGCAAGCTTTATTCAAGAAGATGTTGAATTCGGCAGGTGAGTTGGCATACCCAAACGGGCACCTGGTGAAGGTGTACTGCCTGTTAGCAAAAGTGAAAGCCAGTTTGTGTTGGTCTTCTGGCTGCACCGGTAGGGTCCAGAACCCTGATGCCACATCCAGGGATGAAAAGTATTTTGCATTCTTCACTTTGGGGAGTTCCTGGCTCAGCTGAGTCATAGGCCACCTGGAAAGGGGAGTTTGTTGGTTCAGTTTGCGGTAATCAATGGTCAGTCGCCATTTCCCATTTGGTTTTAGGACTGGCCAAAGTGGTGCTGAGTAGGTGCTGTTGCAGGGTCTGACAATGCCCTTTTCCAATAGGTTGTCTATAATTTCCTGAACAGGCCCGTAGGATGCAAGTGGGATCTTGTACTGTCGTACATATGTTGGGGGTGCATCCGGTGGGGTAGGAATACGTACTGAGTGAAGGCTGGTCAATCCACAGTCGAGCGAGTCCTTGGCAAAGGAGGCTTCGTATTTAAGAAGGATTTCTCTGAGTTTTTCACGTTCTTCATCATTTTGTAGGGCGTCGGCTTCTGTTAGCACCTGTTCAATTTGAGTGGCAAACTCTTTCTTTGCGTCTGTTATGGTGGTTGTGTCTGCAGGGTTTCGTTCAGTTTCAAGAGGGAGAACAGTGACCGTTTGTATAACCATATTTTCATGGTTGGTGAGATCAGTGCGACAGATGGCTTGCCCAGGAAGTTTCAGTGAGGGGAAGAGAGCGATAGCTCCTGAAGGTTTAGTATACACCACTCCCTCATCAGGTGAGTCAGGGAGCAAAGCAGGTGGGATGTGCCCTATCACGGGAATCCTTAGTTCAAAGTCGTGGAACTTAGAACTGATCATCCATCCCAGCCCAGTGGACCTGGGCACCAGGATGTCTTCTGTGGTGCAGTTCTGGACCAACAGGTAAGTAGACCTGGAGCGCAGGTCTAGTAGAGGAGTGGCTTCAAGAGAGAGTCCTAGTTTGAAGAACAGAGGAGAAGGCTGGAAGAATGCCCTTGAATGGTGGAGGCATTGACCAGGTAGAACACTTAAGCGGACAGGAACATCCTTGGTTCTGGCTGGTACGGTCACGTGGCTTGCATTACTTACCTGGCAAGCTTCGGGAATAGTTTGTCCCGATTTCATGTTCTCAGGGTCAAGATTAGTGGTGTCGCTCTGGGCTTCCGTCAGAGACCACAAGACATTGTTGACCGTATCTATCTGGACATCCAATCTGGCTAGTATGTCGCTGCCCACGTAGGCACGATGTGGCAAGTCAGGAATGACTAAGAAGAGGTGTGTTAACTCTCTCTGATTCCAGTTGACTTTTAAAGAGCAAACACCTTCAGCAGTCGCTGTTGTCTGAAGCACGGCATCCAAAGGAAAACGGAAGGATTTCTTAACAAGCTGAGGATTTGGGCTTGTCTGTGTCAAGGACTCATACAGGTCACGACTGATAGCAGATTTGTCAGCCCACAGGGCTAAGGCCACATCATTAACGTGGGTGTCTTCAAGTTTCATGCCGTTTGTTACCTGAGGGCAGTACGGCAGAGAAGAGTCAGTGAATGTACACAGAAAGGTGTCTCGTTGGCTCAGAAGCTCTTCTTGGAGCCATGAAGCATCGTGGGTTGTTGGTAGATCCCCCCTGACCTTTGCTGTTTCAGTTTCAAGGACATAGCATTGGGCTTCGTCAGTTTTGGGGAGGAGTAAGTGCAATGGTTGGCGGACTTGTGCCCAGATCTTCAAGCGTTTGAAGTCGATCAGTGGGTCGAACCGGTTAAGGAAGTCTTTACCAATTAGGAGCGGGATGGTTTCGAGAGTGGACACATACACCAGGTGCACCATACTCATAGGTCCCACAGTGAACTGTACCAGTGCCATTGCCTTTAGGGTAGTACTAGAAGGTGAGTAGGGCCGGACATCCAGAGAGCAGCGCAATAGCTTCAAATTTCGGTTTGATCGGCCTGCTATCATTTGTAACTCTCTGAAAAGCGTTGAGGACATCAGAGTGATGTCTGCCCCTGTATCCAGGAGTGCGTCGTATTCAAGCTGATTTTCAAGAGTCAAGGACAGGTAGAACTTGCGTGCAATTCCTTTTTCTTTAAGATCGCCCAGGAACTGCAGGAACGGGGGTTCACCCCGAAAGGTGGAAGGGCCCTTATTAGTAGAATTTTCATTGGGGTCTACTTGGACCACTAAGACTGCAGTAGAAGCTGGTTCCTCACTACCTTTCTCTGATTGCTCAGAGGCACCTGTTGGAGCTGTGAGGGTCCGATCTGGCACTGGTGTGTGTTTGGGTTCGCCAGGGGCTAGGTAAAGGTCTTCCTCTACTTCACCAGACTGGTCGAGCGAAGTTTCTGGGGAAGGCTCATTGGCTAGAGAAGGTGCCGATGCCAAAGTTATGGAGAAAAGGTCAGCTTTTCCTTTCTCTTCTTTACGCATGTCTTGGATCAATCGTTTGATGGCATTCATTTCCTCCTTGATTAGGTCCATTTGCTTAGACTTACCATCTGGGCTGTTATTGTTCCTTCGGCTGGCTTGTTTGTTGTTGTTGCTCGCCTCCTCACTAGATGAAAGCCGGTGGCCTGAGTTTTGGGGTTGTTTGTCCCTCCAGGTAGGATTTTGGGATTCTCGTCGATTATATTCTCTTTCATCATGCATGTGGCCTTTTTCCCAGTGGTTTGGTTGATACTTACCTCGCCGGGAGTCTGAAAAGTGTCGGTTGTTCTCAAACTTTGATTGACTCTGACCTCTGTCTCTGCCAGACCAAGATGATTGTGAGTATCCCTGGTTGTGGTTAGTTCTCTGGGGCGTGACTTGGTCTCTCACTTTGGGGCGTCGATAAGGTGGGGAAGGAGACTTGGTGGAGTCAAGTGATTCGCCCCCGATGGCTCCTTCCAACTCCATAGTCAGAGTCTTAGTGTCGACATTCAAGATATCAGTATGGGTAGGTTTGACTTGAGTTTGTTTTTGTTTTGTGAACCCTTTCAAGGCCAACTCGCGAAGTTGTCGGCTAGTTAGGGTACGTGGACATGCCATGACACCAAGATGATGGCTGGTGGTAGGGTGCAGGTTTTGCACAAAGATAGCTTTAAAGTTCGGATCTTCCTCCATTCCTGGGGCGTTGGTGGAACCAAAATAGGTTTGGCGAAGTCGCTGGTAATATTGCTGGGGGGACTCTTGTCTTCCTTGCTTGATGGTCAAAGCAGCTGTTATACCTGTTTGTGAAATGAAGTCTGAATACTCCTCCATCAGAGCTTGACAAAGAATGTCATAGCTTTGTGTCACATATTGAGGCTGACGCTCAATGAAATTGCCAACTTCACGACTGGAAGTTATCTTGATCAGGCAGATTTTGTCGTCGGTGGTGACATTCAAGATTCTTTTTGAATAGAATTCTATGTCCCGAAGGTAGGCGCCAACGTCATGAGAGCCATCTGCTTTAGGCTCAAAGCGGGTAATGAGTCGGGCGACTTTATCTAAGTCTCTCAGACTAGTGGCCTGAGCAAAATAGGCACTTGCTGGTGGACTTGTTCGAAGGGGCGGGGCCTCTCTAATGCGGTCCAATGAGGGGCCCTCGGCCCGAAAGTGGGAAGTTGGACCTGGAGGCAATGAAGATGGTGATACAGGCTGATCTCTGTCTGCACTCTTATTGGTGTCTTTTCCCAATCTTATTTCTCTTTTGGTCTCCTCGTGCATTGAGCTCATGGCCTGTCGTTGTTGCAGACCTAGCTCAAAAGAATAGTCTAGTTCCCTTTTGACGTCTTCTAGTTCTGATTCTTGTTTTTCTTGTTGTCGACGGACTTCTTTAACCATATCCTCAGCTTCATCTACTTTTTGTTGCAGATTTTGTATTTGTTTTTGATTTGCTTCTCTGGCTCGTTCGTGAGCTCTTACTTTAGCTTTTAGATCTTTTATCTCTTCGGTCGCCTCATCAAGGTGCTTACCTGAACTCTCAAGCTCTTCTTTGAGTTCTGTAAATTGAGATTCAGCTTCAGCTAGCTTTTGTTCACACTCTTTGAGGGCTTGCCCTAGTTGTTTGTTTTCCTTTTCCAGCTCCTCATCTTCCTCATGTTCTGACTCTTCCTCATTTTCGCTTGAGTTTTTAATCTGAACTTCTAGTTCCTCAATGCGTCTATCTGCTTCAGTTACAGATTGTTTAGCCTCTTCAAGTTGTTTCTTAAGGGTTTTAATTTCCTGTGCCTGAGCTCTGTTTTCTTGTTGATGGGCTTTTATCTTCTCCCCACCTTGTTGTAGTAGTTCTCTGACATGTTTGAGTTGTGCCGACATCACAATAGCCATGCTACTTAGCACTTTAGCTTTACCTTTATCTTTCAGTTTTTCAGTCATAGTTTTGCAGATGAGTTCTGACATTATGCCTTGAAGTTCAGGAAAATCAAGTTCTTGGACCTGAGTTATAAATCCTGGTGTGAACTCATCAGTTAGATCCAGCAATGCTGAGTCAAGACTCTCAAGAGGGTTCCCCAAACCGGAGGGGGCAGAGGTGGATGCACCTGCCATTGTTGGTGGGGTGTTATTAAGTGTACAGTTAGTTTAGTTAACAAGCTTGGCTTTGTGTGGATCAAAATAAAATGAATAAGTCCTTTAATTCAAAAGAAAGCCCAATAGTAGGCGTGTTTTACTTAACCTATATATACTATACAAAGCTTTATAACCTCTTAATTTCTCTTTTTTTTTTTTTTATAGAAGGAATAAAGGACTATTACTACCTAAGTAAAAACTTAGAAGTAAAAGAAGAGTTTTGTTTTGCTAGAGTAGAAAACTTTAATTAGACAGAATGTCTTAAATTGATTATAAGATATTCAGCGAAATTTTGTTAAAATATTTCTGGACAAAATCATTTATCTTATCTTAAGCTTGTGGCCTGGTAATATCCTGTACTTCAGTCAGCAAACTACCGCAGTGAGTAACTCTAAGGAGGTTGGTCCTCAAAGGAGTAAGACTCAAAGTTGGACAGTTAGAACCCACGTTTACTGTTTCATCAGTGCCAGGTACAGGTAACTGCCAAAATTGGAATTTCCAATGGAGGGACCTCCCTATAGTATCAAAGCGATAAGCAATGTGGAGATACAGGAAGTTAACACCTTGCTGTGATAACTACACAGAAGTCAACCCTGAGAATGCAGTCACAGCCGTACTGTTCTGTAATGTCTGTTCACAATCAGTAACCACAGCAATGAAAGGTGGTTAGCTCCCAAGGAGTAGAACTCAAAGTGGGACAAATAACGGTCTGCGCTCCGTGAACGTCAAAAGTGGAACCCCCTGTTAGCTGTCACTGGTCAAAGTGTTCAACTCAGGGTAGAACTCACAGTTGAACAGACACGCATACCGCAAGTGCCCAAAATGGAACCTCCAATTGGTGAGTACCCCTATAGTATCAAGGCTGGAGGGACTACAGATTGGATCATCAGACACCCGGTCAACAGCCGTACTGGGAAAGAAAATCAGGGAGAATCAACTTGAGCTTCACAGCAGGACTAAGACAGCTTGTTTAATATAATTTAATTGTGGTAAGCAAATGCAAAATTAATGAGTAATAAGGTAACAAATTAAAATCAGGTTTAAATCACAAGCATGAATAACAAACACAAGTTAAATTATGTAACTTGAAATGATAAACAAAAGAAATGATCAACTTCTAAATTGGTTTGATAAAATTTTGTTTAGTAATATAGTTTTAATCTTAATAGTAATAGTACATGTGATACACAACTGTTTAATGTGTAATTTAAAATCAAAACTCAAACCTTATTTGGAATTTTAAATGAATTTGGGTCATAGGTTTTAAATGTATGACACACAAAGCTTGATTTAATAAAACATTAAGAGAGTTTAACTCAACATAGCAAAAGGGAGGATATAACTATTTAGAGTAGCATAATTGTCTCAGCTGATCATAAACATGATTAGGCTTTGTCTCAAATGGTAGGCCTTCAAGGTTGTTTTGATCAATCTGTTGATCTGTTGTTTACAACTGAAACGCAATTAAAAGGCCAACCACTAGAGGGCGCGATAGTTTATTTCGATCTATCATACAAAGGAAGGGCGTCACAGGAAGGGAGAGGGCGTTTTGGCACCGCCCCCCTGATAGACCCTAGCTGTTCAGGCTGGGTTGGTCTCAGTTCTGTTTTGAACCCACAAAGTTAACTTCCTGGCAGAAAGTTCACAAGCACAAATCCACAGCAGTTTAGTTCACTTCTCACACAGCAGAAAGTTTCAGGCACGGCGGCCTTTTTCAGCACAAACAGCTTAGTCAGTTGGGATACAGGAGTAGCTCTAGCTTGCTCTTTATTATTCAGGCTATGGAAATTTTCTATTGTTGCGTTCACTTTAAACGCAACAAGAAGTTTCAGGCACGGCGGCCTTTTTCAACACAAAAAGCTTCTAGTCAGTTAGAATACCGGAATAGCTCTAACTTACTCTTTGTTATTCAAGCTATGGCAATTTCTATAGTTGCGTTCACTTCTCACGCAGCAGAAAGTATCAGGCACGGCGGCCTTCGAAGCCCAAACGGCTTTTGGTCAATCAGAGCACAGAAGTAACTCTAGCCTACTCTTATTCAGCCTATGGAAATTTTCTATTTCCTTTCACACGTTACTGTCTGTAATTGACTTGTTTACCATAGCAATCGATCTCAGCAACTGAGAATTAAACTTCTTTTACTGTTCAAGCAGCAACTCCAGCTTACTCTTATTCAGCCTATGGAGATTTCTATTTCTCTTCACAAATTACTCTCCGTAATTAAAGCTTATCAACATTGCAATCAATCTCAGGAACGGAGAAATAAACCTCTTTCACTGTTCATACAGCTGTTCTCGGTTAGGTAGCTAATCCAACCAGAAAACGCAAGAGGGTCTGAGCAAACCTACACTCTCTGGAGCATCGCAGCAGAGGTAATTAATACTCAGGACGAGTTATTTAATACTGGCACAGCGCAGCTATCAAACCTCGCCAGGGGCCCAAAATCAAAATCAGTATACAGCGACACTATGCATGCAACAACATCAGCGCGGCGGCTGGAAACACAGACAACAGCGTGTCTAAATCAATAAATGACTAGTCAACTTTAGCGTTATTCAACTCGAGCTCAATTCACAATTTTCACATCAGCGCGGCGGCTGGAAACACAGACAACAGCGTGTCTAAATCAATAAATGACTAGTCAACTTTAGCATTATTCAACTCGAGCTCAATTCACAATTTTCACATCAGCGCGGCGGCTGGAAACACAGACAACAACGTGTCTAAATGAATAAATGACTAGTCAACTTTAGCATTATTCAACTCGAGCTCAATTCACAATTTTCACATCAGCGCGGCGGCTGGAAACACAGACAACAACGTGTCTAAATGAATAAATGACTAGTCAACTTTAGCATTATTCAACTCGAGCTCAATTCACAATTTATAGCGCAACCAAAAGTTTAACTGCTCATACACAGCTTATCAGCACACAGAAAATCAGATAGCAACATTGGATTACATCCGCACAGTAAACAGCATTTAGTCGCTATATGGGTAGCTATACAGTCAGTTTGTATATGAACATCAATTTACTGCAGAGAATTTATGATATGTATCGCCTCACACGGGGCACCATAATAATGTAGGAACATCAGTTATTCTTATAAGATCCTCGTTTATGAAGGGGCACCACTTCCCATTAAGCTTAATTTAACTGTGTCGGGAAGAAACACAGCAGCCACTTCTATCAATCTCAAATCTGAGGTGCTCGCTACGATTCAGTGATCTAATTCTCTGCTAAATTGAATTCACAGACAACGACTTACTACAAAAGAATATATTTATTAACTAAATAATAATGAACCAATAATAAAATGTAACAATACAAATGAATAATGGAAATGGATAATAGAAATTAAAATGAGCATGAAATATAGGATAGGGATGGTGAAATGCTTATGGTAAGGATTAAATTTGTGTTGGAATTTAGATATCTTCTCTAATGAAATTTAACTAGAGAGTTCCGTTAAACGACACCGACTCTTAACCACGAGGTGTTGCAGCAGTGATGTGGTTTCAGCTTACTTCGTGCCGCGTTGTTTGGATGACTCAGCGGTGAGTCAGCTGGGGTCCGGGATGACTCAGCGGTGATTCCGGCAGTTGCCTTGCGTCACTGGCGTCAGCTGGGTAGACGGTCCTGCAGCGGGTACCGAGGATGGGTTACCCGGCGATTCGAGAGCCGTTCGGGGCCAACGGGCCTGCAGCGGGTACCGAGGATGGGTCACCCGGCGAGTCAGGAACAGAGTCTTTTGTTACGGTTTCTTCAGATGGTTATTATAACCATCACAGAGTTTGCCGTAACTTGTGACGAAGTTGAATTTGGTGATGATGTCTTGATCCGTCGAGAGAGCGGTAGTCGTTTAATTGAAGTCTCTGGCTTACTGACTTTCTTGCCAAATAAACATTCAATAATTCGATAATGTTCAAAAATAATTTCGCCGGTCGGACGGAACTAGATTTCAAGGTAAATTAAATCGCAAGTGTCCAGGATGGCGTTTCCTGGCAGAATATCTAATTTAAATGTAAATGTACGTCGATTTACTCAAAGTTAGACTGCTAACAAGAGTTGTAGCAAAGAACTAGAAAAAGACTAAGTTGGAAGAACAAAAGAAAAGAGCGCGCGCGAAAGGCCTGATAGTACGAATACAAAAATCAAAAGAGTGAAAAAGTAAGAGAGTGTAAGAGAGCCGGTACGCTTGTTTTATATGAGGCTAGCGTGAGGGCGTTCCTAGGAGGTTGAACTATTTCTCGCGCGCAAACGAGACATATGGTCTCCGGCTTTTGGATAAGCATTCCACCATGACCATAAGTTCAATATTAATTACACACATATAAGACATTAGGTGCATGTTAAGAGTGCATGAATCTTCTATAACCACATATACAGCGACTGACGTTGAAACACTTGATAAATTGACCAGATGGAGTATCTTGCACATTACTTGATGTAATTTTAGAAATTATTAAATGAGACTTACACACACATTGTGGTTACAACTTTACTACTAGCTGGGATGTATAATATAGCTACTAAGGCTATTCCTTTTATTTACCACGATAGTACTTCATACATATCAAATCTAATTCCTAGTCTATACAGGATATATAATGACACCAAATTAAACATTTTATCCGGGTGCAGTTGTCCATTGGGTGGCACTGTCGTTGCATCAGTGTGAATTCAATTAAATCTGGATATCTTTAACTCGGCTTTACAGTGTCTCAGAAAAGCCTGAGTTGGATGGTTTTACTTGGCATTTACTATTGAACAGTAATGTACAGATTGCAAGATAAATAAACATTCAGAAACCTATGAATAAAAATCTTGGATCTGTGGGAGCAGAGAAATTCAACCAAGCTCAGCTGAATTTACGATGGGTCTGGTTATGTTATCTTGGGGTAACATCAGGGTGAGAAACAGGGGAATCTTGTTAAAGAATGTGAAAAGAAAAACATTGAGGTAACAGAAGAGAAACAGGCTGAGGGGATTCACCCTGATAAACAGTCTTTTTACAGGTCTCCAGAGAAGGGTCCTTTTGATCCTGTATTCATGAAATGTGGTTTGACAATTAGTGTCAATGTGTAAATTGTTGGGGAGAGTGCACCGATGTCCTCCCCCCTGCAGTTCAGGAAGAGGACAGTTTCTGCTGAGAGTCAACTGACACTTTAAGGTGATTAAAAGGGGTCTTCAGTTCATCTGAGAGCCTTCTCAGATGGCATAGAATACACATCCATACCTTTGAGGTCAGAGGTTATTGTTGGTTCGGCCACAAACCTCTCAGAATGATGTTAGGGAAGAACATAGTCAACTGGTTCTCCTACACTTATGTCCTGGTATTAGTTCAGTTATGAAATCCAAACGCACCGCGGAGCATCTCTCCTGCCAGCTGCTGACAGCGCTGCCAGCTGGAGAGTCAATCACACTGGTGGTAGAGGAGGAGATGCAGAGATGTTGGTATGTGTCTGTTTAAACAGGAGTTAAACTGACTTCACTGCATTTAACACTGGAGCTGAGAGCGTCAGAGCTTGGAGCAGGAAACACAGTTGCTCTGCGTCACACTCCTGTCCTCCACTTCCATCATCTCATGCCGATTTGACCAATGGTGTGATTTCATCCCTTGCTCGCTCACTCACGGACAACCACAGTTATAGGGCTGGTCCATGGCTGGTCCATGCCTGTTCCAGCCACATATACAAAGGGGGCTGTGGGAAAAAGTAAAGTGTACATGCACCACTGCTGTTGACAGACACAACAGAAGAGTGATAAAACAAACTTAAGAGCAGGTGGGTCTTGAGCTTCTTTTAAGTGTCCACCGATCTTACGTCCAGTGGTAGGAATTACCAGAGTCCAAGGGCTACAACCCCAAAGGCACAATCTGCTTTTGTTTTATGTCTGGAGTTCTTATAAAGGAATAAAAATTATTGGGCAGGGTTACGGTGGAAAACAAAATGGAGAGATCAAAAGGAAAATATGACAGGAAATGGAAGGTAAGGAGAGCAGCTGGAAGGGGATCAAATTGAGAAAAAAAGTGACAGCTATAAATTCACTAAGATATGGTAGGAAAGAGGGTAAAGATGGAGGGGAGGGGGTGAAAATAGTGGAAAACATGACAGTAGAGAAAAGGGGGAAGTCAGACACTGTACATGAAGAGGAGCGGTGAAAGGCAGATGAAAGCAATACTGTTCAGTGATTTCAGATCACTGCGTGTGTGTTTCTTGCCTCCAAGTGTGTGCGTATGGTCTTCACCACAGCATACAAGTAATCCAACGTGTGTGTCACATTGCTGACCTATAACTACTCTTATCAGTAATGAGTGAAGAGAGATCCTCTCTACCTCTTGGCTCCTTCTCCTCTCCTCTCCTCTCCTTATCAAACTCTCAGTCTTTCCCTCTCTTCCTCTTTCTGCTGCCACTTGCTTCCCTTTTCCCTCTGTCATTTTTTTTCTCTCCATCATTTTCTCTCTCCCTTCTGCTCCTCCCTGCTTCCCAGCTTTCAGTACCAAACACCATATCTCTGGTCACATATTAATTTATTTGAGTAGCGGGTTAACATAATTAGGAGCCCAGAGTTTGATTGCAGCAGACTTGTGTGTGTACGTGTGTGTGTGCTTGTGTGCGTGCCTGCTGGCTCTCAGCCCCTTTAGATATATTCTCAAAGGTCGAGACCAGATTAACATTTTAACTCAGGCGTCAAGAGACATTCCTCCCTCTCCTTCCCTCACTTCCTCACTCCTTGCTCTTTTTCTTTTTTCTTTTTTTACCATAGAAGTCATGTTTCGCTCCTCTAAAGTTCCCTCACTGTTTGATGATGCAGTCACACTGTGTTCATCACTATATTGCAAGTTAAGTGTATGCCATATTTTCTCTTTACTGTGGTGCCTTCTGCACATCATTCCTTGCTTTCACCTTGAATGATTAATTCATAAGCGCTCCGATACTCATTGGATATTCTTCCGCTCTAACCCTATCAAAGAAGCAAGTGCAGCTCTAAAATGGTCACACTTGCGGTGGATATTCTTTCTAATGGGAGAGTTCCTCTAAATATTCTATTCTGCACATTAGCTATTCACTACTACTTCTTAGATAGAAGTATATATGGATTGCTGTATATGGTAATGGGAAAATTGTTTTTTTTTTAGCATCAGTATTGTCAGAACTGTAGTTACAAAGCATGGTAATCTATTTAAGTGCTGTTTAATCTATTTATATCTATTTATCTATTTATATATCTGTTAATCCTAACTTCTCTCTCAGAAAACATGACAATTTGTTTAAACATGTAGTGAGGATGACATATAAGTGAGAGGTTTACTTCCTTTCAAATGTCATAGGATTTGATCTCAGCTATAGGAAACCTGTTTTGACTTTGAAACATCAAATGCCTTTAAAGTTGTCTCTCTAAAAAGATTGTAGCTTACTGCTTTGTAGGGGACAGCAGCTGCAGTTTGTTGGATTCACAACAGGTTAAACGGATCCCAGTGTGACCCAGTTTCACAGCAACAAAAGGTATCAAAGTGTCCATAGAAACTTTTCAAACCACTCTTGCAGCACTATACACTCTGCTGTATGTTCCAAACACACATTTTCATCAAAGTATGCCTAAATTGACAGCCTTTGTCACTGAGGCGGTACACAGCTTACCTTATTGTTGTGGACCAACTTAACCAGACGCAGTTGAATGCTTGTTGAAAGCAGGCATGCCATTTTATGTGTACGGTTTTCACCTATGCAGACGTTATAATATGCTGCATGTTCTGACATTATATTTTTATTCTAGCCATGGTGATTTTTGTGCTAGTAACATATTGTAACAACATTATTGTTGAACATAATATTGTCCTTAAGCGAGTCAAAAATACTTAGTATGTGTCATCAGTCACCTATAGATTGGGTATGAGGCCATCTTCAGAAAACCTAAATTGAACTGGCATCTCCACTCCTCCTCCTGTTGTCCTGGTCTTTGATCCTCCTCTCATCTGCCTCCATTCTCCTCTGTCCCTTTTCCAGACCTCCTACTGTCTTGGCGCCCCCACCAAGTAATGCTCTCCAGTTTCCTGTCCTATCTCCTGTGCTAATATTCAACTAATGCATTTTTTTCTATGTATGCGTGGTGTGTGAATTTATTATAAGCCTGCATCTGTGTCTGATTGGATGTGTGTTTTGTGTATTGTGTGTTTGTCTAGAGATAGATTGTAGTGCTGTATAGTGGCTGTGGTTGTAGCCCATGCTATGCGTGTATAGCACAGGCCCTTTTCTTTGTGACTATATGTACTTTTTCATATGTGGCGCACACACAAGCACATAAAAGCAGTCACACCAATCTCTAATGTACTGTCACATGTAATCTCTTCGTACTATTGGCCCTGTACATCATAAACGACTTCAAGTACACTTTGTCTCTTGAACACTCCTCTGAGAATCACTGCAATTCATGCGACGGTATTGGGCTTGCTTCTTTGTATGTGACTATTGTCTGTTTGTAGCCTATGTGTCAGTGAGGTTTCTAAATGGTAATGGTATTTTTCAACTGTGCCATTTGCAGGTATTGTTGTGCACTTTTAAGTGTGTTTCTAAAACTATATATTGGAGTGAAATAATTATCTCCACCAAGAAAGCTTGCACTTATTTTTGGTATTAGTTAGTTTAGTTATGCAAACATTTAATACACATTTTTGAAAAATAATTATTCACTAGTTACAAGTCAAAGAGTTCATCACAAACATATTCCTCTTTTTCCTGTTCTCTTCTTAGTTTCTGAAAATGTGCTGTTCTTTGAGTCCAAATATGGGATTTTTGTGTTTATATTTGTGCGTAGGTTTGTGTCCACATATTCGTTTTTTTGTATACTCAGACTTCCTTTACGTACCTTCATGCTCCCATTTGTGTTCATCCATGTGCTTGTATTCATTTCTGTATTCCATGTTCATGTTGCACCTCACTCATCTCACTGCACCATCTCTCTTGTGTCTTCTCTTATGTTTTTCCATCCATACATGTCTCCCTCCATTTGTCTGGAAGCAGTAAGCAGCATGGTATGACGGAAGAATTAAACAGGTATGGGTGTCTGGGTTGGGTCACACTGCAAACCTGGGTCTGAATTTGGGGCTGCCTCCCAATCTTATTTGTTTTTATCGCATTCCGGCCATATGTTTGATATCTTATATCAGTTTTGTTACAAAGACCATCATCATAAAAACAAGATATACAACCCATATTAGGATCTAGCTCTCTTTTTTTAGCATTACATTATTTTTGGTAATTGATTGATCTAGCCTTACAGGCTGTTGACCATGTAATGGTCTATTCGCCCTCTAGGCAGGGATAAGCTCACAACTGGCCCAGGTTTGTATGTGCCATCTGCCATCTATCCATCTATCATTTATCTAACCATTCATTGCTTAGCCTGTTTCTCTCCCCAATCAAGACAGCTGAACATTTGATTTACCTTCGTTATGGCAAATGTGACCTCATGGGTGTATTCCAAAGCAATCTAATTCTATGTAGGTCTCAGTGCTCTCAAGTGGCTCTCTCATCCCTGCCAAGTCTCTCCTCCTCTCCTCTCCTCTTCTCTCAAATATGGAAATCAAATTCCAGCTGTACAATCCAACATGTGGAAGGCTACAGAAAAAGAGGAGAAAGAGAAAGACGACATTGATGGATTATAGAACGACAGCCACTTAAGAATGTTGAGACACTACTTTTAATATTCATTGACTTGAGCAATGATTTAAGAAATCATAAAAACAGAAAAAATCATAATGGTCTAACTCTCTCTTTGACAAGTTCCACATGAATACATTACAATTAGAAAAAGGTCTTTTTTTTTTTTTTTTTTTTTTTTTTTTTAGCTCAAAAGATTTTTTAACTTGGACACCAGCACGATTGCCTGTCTCTAATAATGCCATGTGAAAATTATATTTTGGTTATCTGATTATGTCACATTTGATGTACATGAAATGCCCTTAATAATCAGCATTTACTTTTCATTTCTAATCAGCATTTATTATTTGTTGTCCTCCTTCTCTTTTTATTTATAAAAATCAATTTGTTTGACTCAGCAGTGATTTGCATGCCATAACTACCTGTCTACAGGTAATTCATACTGAGTGAACTTACACGTTAGCCATTTGAGTGATGGCAGGTGATTTGCATAGCTGTGATTACATTGTGGCAGAGTTGGGAGTCATATCTCATCTCAAGTCAAATTTGTCACGATATCTAAATCTAAATCTGCTGTTGAACTGCACTGCACACATCATGCACAATTTATATGTGCATATGATGTACCTGAACACATTTATTAATCAGAGGAATTACATTTTGTTCCTGGAGATGTGGACATATTGTTCCATGGTATCACTGTTTCCTCCCATTCAGTGTGACTCAGCTATCATCTACCATCTAGTTATTTTGGGCTGATGATGCTGTGTTTGTAATGAATGTCACACTGTTTACAGAGGTACATTGTAAAGGTCATTTTGTGACTCTTGTATAAAGCAACAATTTCTCAATATAAACTCACTAAGTAGCGCCTTTAGTTCAGTATTTCACTAAAGTTAGTCTTCCGGTAGATTTGGAGCCATTTTGATAATTTCATCAGCTGAACGAGACTGTGTTTGACAATATGCTCAGGCAGATGACAGTGTCCTCATTATACATTACCCTATATTGGAGGAAATTGTCCGAGTGAGTCTGATTTGATTTTTTAATTGGCCAGTCAAGACACAGAACAATGCAGGGCAAATGATCTAATGAGGAGAAAGCATGGAGGATTGTTATCGTAATCGGTTTGGAGCTGCGTGAATGTGCCTCTGATGGGTGTTTCTATACTGAATATATCAGCACCGAGAAGAAGAGCATGCCACTCAGTTTGTGTCATGTGTGTTTGGCTTGATGAAAGTTACTATAGAAAAGTTTTTATTTGCCCTCAGCTTATGATGTGACATGTTTCTGCAGTGATGATGAAAAAAATCTCTAGCTGACTGTATGAGATAAACACAGAAGACAGCAGAACAATGTGAAGCACCAGACGCCTAGATGATGGTGGTCAGCTTTCAGACAACAATAAAGCCAGTTAGATGTTCTCTGAAATCAGAGAAGGGGCATTCGGTTCTGTCCTTTAGAATTACAGTGTATCAGAGGGAGATAAAAACTGAGGGCACACAATATTAAGTTGAGAGTGCTGTGGCCCTCAAAGCCCTTAGATTCCCCTAACTATCCGTGTCCGCCCGCCGCCTGCTGCCACTACCGAGTTCACCGGCTGATTGATTTGTTCTGGTCATATGAGGATACATCCGTTCAGTCAGACTGTTTTCAGAAATGAAAAACTGATGGATTGATTGATTCATCTCTAGTATTAGAGGACAGCGCTATGGACTTTGACCAGATAATTTCAGCGGATATTGAAAGGTGTACCTGTGTGTCTTGCTGATGTATCCGTATGTGCGTGTGTTACTAAGCATCCGTGTATTTTCCTTGTGTGGAGATATGTATGTGTATTTAATGGTGTCCAAATTTGTGAACGTGTGTGAGTGTGAAAGTGGGAGAACAGCTGGTGTGTCTCAGTATGTGGGCATCTCAAGGGGAAAAGACTTAAGATTATCCTTAGAGCACAACAGGAAGCTACTTAAAGTCTCCTTGAAACTAACCAAGCACTTCCTTTAGTTACAGTACTCTTTCCTGGGCTTGAGGAATTCGGGCTGTGCCTCAGCCTCAGGTTCTCACTGTATTTGGTTATTTATTCCAATTCTGGACATTCTACTTTAGCTGGGCAGTTGAAAATAGTTTATAAAGGTAATAATTCATTCATAGCATAATATAGCAAAATCTGTTCATTTTAGACTAATCAGTAGTTTATGCTACATGCTCTTGGAAATGTTTTGATAGCATTCAGTAACAGCCAGACATTTCATACAAAAACAAACGAAGAACAAGAGGTTATTTATGTCTAGCTAGGCAACATGAGTGTGTCTGCATGATGATGTGTTTGCTTACGGGGAGAATAAAATAAGTAGAGTGTCTTCTAGTGCAGTGTGTTCTCATTGGTAGCATAACAGGCACATACATGTTAAATATTGTCTCTCTGAACTCTTCCTCTCCCTCTCTTGTGCATGCCTGCTCATTCCTTCATTACTGTGGTAGAGCAGGTCTTTATTAATGAAGGGACATCTGTTTCATTAAAGCAGAAAGATGCCTGGGAGTGAGAGGGATGGAGGGGGTCTAAAGAGGAGGACATGCAGGGAGCAAGAATGAGGGAGGGCCAGACCTGGAGAGATGGTGAGGTGGGGGTAGGGGAGATAAGACAGAGTGAGAAAAAATAAAAGGCAAAATGAAAGGGAACAGAAGAAAAAGTGAGGAAGAGATACTGGATGTTTTAGATAGGAAATCTCCTCATAAAGATTGATACAGCATAGATATGGGGACTGTCCTCACATGCATGCAGTTACATGTACACATCACATATTTCTTCATTTTAAAAAAAGCTACCACATGTATAAATTTCCTCACAAACTTACGCTGCACTGAACCCTTATGAAGAAGTAAAGCACTTCATTAATCATAATTATGGAATGTAGCAGAGAGGATTAGTGAAAATAGTGCCAGAAAGTAGCCACTGTCATAGCGAATAGAATAAAATAAAATAAGTTGAGTTATTTCAGGTGTGTCAAAAATTTCTTAGGAACCACAGTTTAAATTTGCATGTGTAGAAATTAGAACCACCAAAAATAAGACATTTCTGTAAAACATCGTTGAAATATGTAAGTGTAAAGCGGTACAGCATTATTGTCTCTATTTTAAGTTCACAGTGGCAGAGAACAGTGCAAAGCTCTGGGTCATGTGCACAAGGACATGGAGGCGAAAAAGAAATCAGGCTATGTTCATCCAGCGACACATATTTACTGATATGTTTACAAGTGTCCAAAAGGTACACATGAACAACAAGAAGAGAACAATTTAATGAGCAAAAATTGCTTACATGCGTTGAATTTGATGGCGGCAGCCAGTTTGTACATGTAAAAGAGCAATAAGCTGTTCACGCCTGTTGGCCTCCTTTGTGGCAGAGGATGTATGTGTTACATTTCCTGAAATAAGCAAATAATTGTGGCATCGACAATAATAAGGATATGCAGTAAAATAAGATACGAAAGAATAAAATGGGTTAGGGTAGAGAGCATATCAAATGTGAAACATCAACAAAATACATACGATACATTTTAATTGCCCTTTCTTAACCACAAATGGGTGATTTAAGGCCATGATGACATACTGTATATGGTAGGAAACAAGGAGAGCAGAAAATAACATGGAAAGGAGCAGTAGAAAAGAACGGGGATGCTTACAAGAGAAAACAAGGTGATACTAGAACAAAATAAAATGAAAAAGAAAGAACGAAAGTGATACTGAAGCGGAGAAAGGAGCTATAGAGATGTTGTGTGGCGTTGAGGTCAGCTATGGGCCGAGAGGTATCGCACGCACACACACACACGCACACTCAATGGCCAAGGTCAGATAGAGTCACAGTAGGATCACAAGATCCCTACAGAGGACCATGTTATAACTGACAACTATAATTAGACTAATTAGAGCAACAAAACCATCAGCACAGTGGGTAATGACCTGGGCAGGCCAGCAAGGGTGATGGATGGATGGATGGATGAGAGCGAGAGCAAAGCAGGTAGGCAGAGGGTATTAATTAGGGTAAGGCAAAGGGGAATGATAGATGGATAAGTGTGAGAGTAGTAGAGAGAGTCAGATAGATAGACAGCATTTATTCGCGGGGTCATGTGGAGAGGGAGGATAGAGGTGTTGATGGGAGACCCAGGCAAGTTAGCTCTCAGACACCTTTGATCTGTCAATCTTCAAGAACCTGTTGTGTGTTACAGCTCCTGGTGTTTTTGTTTTGGCCCTGGTTCAACTTCAGACTTTGACACACACATGAACACGCTCAATCAAAAGTCCTGTTTGTGTTAATGTGTGTGGGGATGAAATCTAATGTATCTTATGTATGTGTATTCTTTTTTGATGTTTTTTCTAAGGTGATGTGTTGCATGTTTTAACCAATTAACAATTTTAATAATCAATTAATTGTTTTTAAATGCTGAACATTCTCTGGTTCCAGCTTCTCTTCTTTTTAGTTTTTTGTGTTGGAGTGCTATAGAACTACAAATACTTATATGTATACTTTACATATTGTATACATTACACAGGTAGATCATTTTTAGGAAGCACGCTGTTTTCAGTTTATGCCAGTATGATAAATCATTATATTCTGTATTGATATTAATGATGGCAATTTTGTCATGCATTCTCTCACCAATCTGTATCCTCCCAAACTCTGCGAGCCTGTCGACTCAACCACTGATTAACCTACTCACCCACACACTCAACCAATTCACTCACCCACACAGTCACTTCATTTGGAATTAAATGTCTTAGAAGCAAAGTACATGAAAGAGTTTGACATGTGAGTGAAAGCCTGTGACACACACACAGGGGAGAAGAAATGGGGGGAATAGAAAGAATTGTGAAATAGAGTGCAAGAGACGGAGAGAGCTAAGAGGTGTAATTTTTTTACGCAGGATTATGTACATCATTTAATAAATGGCAGGTACAGCAGAGAGCACCAGCTGACCTTTATTTGAGTGCATATGTACAGGCGTATATTCCAAGATATAAAGGCCTTTCATGGATAGAGCTTTAAAACTGAATCTGACACGAGTGCTCCAGAGAAGCTGAAATGTCACAAGTAGGAACTGATGTTATAATTATAGCACAAAGTTGATAAAAATATATTGCAGTCTTAGTGTAACTGTAGTGTAAAGATGATTTATGTATATAGATATTCTCACATGCTCATAGACAGTACTTACCCGCCCACATTCATAAAATGATGCTATATACAGGCAACATCTCCCATTTAAGTCTGAAAGAAAAGTTTTGTGTCCTCAGTGTCCAAATTTAAGAAGGGGCTAAAAAAAGCAGTGTCTTACACAGATCCTGAAACAGACAGTTGCTCCAGTTAAAGAATTGATGTCAAGCTGCTTTGCATCACTTTCTGAAAATGCAACACAGGGACGGTTAATAATTCTGTCTCACTCCTTTTGAACTCTTTCTCTCTGTCAGTTTGAGGGGGAGGTTTTAGGTTTTTGTCTCTTTAGGCTTTTTCAATTAGGTGACTGTGCACTCAGCTGCCCAAGCAGCTGGGGCCTCAGTGAGCTTGATAACAGGCACGTAGATCTGTCTGAATCTTCTCCTAGTTTTCTCATGAAAATCCTGCTGGCTTTGACCTTGACTACCCTTTGTAATCTGGGAGTCCTTTTTCTTTTGATGCAACAGCTTTGATGTATGAATGTACAAGAGCAACAAGAGAGACCGAAGACTTAAAATCTGCTGACAACAACTTTCTCTCAAAAGAGAGCTCACTTGGGAGCAGGTTTTGTGTTTTGAGAGGAGGTAAATCTATACTTAAGCCTTAAATCGATTTGATAACACAGTTAATGATTGAGGAAGATATGACAGGTTGCACAGAAATCTTGCCTATTGCAGCCTTAATCCATCCCATTCAGAATTCCTAAAATAATCACTGATGTTACAGTTAGATGGAAGAATATCACTGGATTGGTACTGTGAGTGCTGTAGAGATTGATAGATACAGATAGGTATTAGCGCAACAAAGTATTGATGCTTTCCCGCTTAAGATAATCTTTAATTTTACATCACTCTGGACTCTGGTAAATCTAAGTCACAGGATTTATATTTCATTGAGGCAGTACAGTCCTTCTTGGTTTGCGTTGGCTACTGTGAGTCTTTCAGACAAGCTCATTAAACTCTCTACTAAATGGACCTCAACAGCTTTAATGAGTTTTTCATTGTTCCGTAATGGATGAAAAATTATGCAAAAGGTCAGATCATCACTGTTATTCGTAGTAAAAAATAATCGTGACTGCCAGATAACTGCCCTTTTAAGAGCTATATTGCATATGTTATTAACGTCATTCTACGCCTTAATTAATAACCAAATTCAAACTCTGAAGAAATGATCACTTTGATGTCAAGAAAGATGACTTTTTCTATAATTAAATATCGATACAGAAAACACACATTTGAGATATATTTTCATTTTTGATTCTTTTTTAAGCTGAAGCATGGGTGGTAAACTCTTCATTATACAGTCAGGGTATGTACTGCGCATGTTAAATAAAGCTCATTATGATAAGGTCTTGCACTTAAAGACATGAGACACTTGCCTCATATTTAAATAGAGAAAGACTCTACTCAGCACTTTGTAAGGAAAGATTATGTAAAATAGACATAAAGTTGGAAAGGATTTGTGTGTATGAGTAGTAAGAGTGTCTTAATGCAAGAAGAAGTAGAAGGAAATAGACTGAACAGAAAATAACTAGAGGAGTGCAGATCTCTGCCAGGTGTACAATTAAGATGGCAGCAAAGATTAAAAAAACAGGGATTTATTCATCTCATATCATGCCTAACTTTAGTGGATCATAACATCTGGTATGGCATTAATCTGCAGATCAAGATGATAACTTTTCTGTGAATGTCAGTTTTTGACCACACTCTGTTCCACTAATGTACTATGTATGACTGTACACACATGTGATAACACGTATGATGTTTTCCTTCTCTGAAGCCAAAATGTGGCTACAGATGTGGTTACAGACCAGGTAAACCTTGTTTTTAGCTTAGCCAATTTCTGTATGTTGTGATGCATATTGTAAAATGGCAAAGACTGCTGAAAAGACAAAAATCTAAGCCTTATGATAGGCTAATAAGGAATCTTATTTATCTTATCTTATATTTATATGAATTGAAAACACAACCTGCTTTCAAGGTACTGAAATTTGGCAACGATTGATCTAACATAGCAACAAAGCATGATTGGTTATCCCTAGTGGAAACACGATTCCAAACTGAAGCAGTTGTTGATCACTTGCGTCCCCTACCCACTGGTGAGGAATGAGGAGTCAGCAAACAATGGAGTTATGAAATAGGTTTTTCAAAAATTGTGAATCACCGCAACCACTAGAGGTCCTAGACTAATGGGTCCAGTCGTGTGCCACATTAGCTTCAGACAGAAACACACATGACCAAATACATGATCCCCTCTGGGTTTACGCCTGAAGATAATTACCATCTCACTCTTTTCTCTGGGTAATAATAAGTCAGAGACAGTCTATATCTTATTGCTTCCAGACATCAATCAGCCCTTATTCAGAAATGACTCTCTTGATAGAGCATAGACATCATGGAAGTTTGTTTTGGGAGCTGAAGTCATGCACACAGACACACTTTCACACGTACAAATTACTTTTAGTGAACATGATCTTATAAATTGGGCTTCTAAGTCATCTGACCTTTCTTCTCTCAGTATAAATAAAAAAAGAAAACCCCAAATAAGGATTATATGTAATAGAATTACAACAATCTTGGAATCCTTTGTGACGTATTCCATGTGTGAACTCTTTATTCACTTTTTAAAAAAAAAAGAAAAAAAAAGACATGAGCCTGCAAAGTGGTTACACCTGCCAGGCACATTTACTAAGTCTGCCACAAAAAGAGTAGCACAAGGCTGCCGTCATACCGTTGGTAATTTAGGACATACACTTTGTCAGGAAGTAAGAGAATTTAGGACACATATTTAGAAGGAGCTGGAGAATTGGGACAGAGGCAGAAAATTTTCCAAGTTGCCATGGGCACCAACAGAGAGGAAGCTGGAGTCACTTCTGTGTAAGTATACACTGCTTGTAAAATTCTCCAGGGTGCGTAACCTAAAGGCCCTTAGTAATACTTCCTCCAGCAAGCAGTGGAAGGCATTATTTTTGGTGTGTGGTTCACACAAATCAGATAATAGTAGAGACCATACATTGTATTATTATATGACATCACAGTACATTCAGTGCTAATTCATTGCTACTTAAAATGTTGGCTCTGGTACTTTCTGTGTGGAGTTCTGCTCATGTAGGGTTTTTATATATGTGTGTATAAAAGAAAGAAGAAAGTCTGCACACTGTAACTCCCTTTTTCCTTAGATGCAGTTTAATGGGACATCCACAAGTGACGTTTCAGTTTTTTTGTAGGTCCAATGATACACTTTTTAGATTTGATAGTAGTACGAGTGTGTGCTTTTCTGAATGTAAGCTTCATGATGGATTGATAGATGAAAGGATGAAGGAAAAGTGTTTAAAGACTGGTAGGCAGCAAGTGAAAAGATGATGTGTGTGTTTCTGTAAGAGAAGACCGAGTGTGATGACTGACACAAGTTGTGGGATGCAGCAAAATGGAGTCTGTTATCATGTCAGTGGAGGTTTTAAAAGCATATTGTAAGGTCCTGGACACCAGTGGTACACCCACATATGTGATTTCAGTTATTTTGGCTGATTAGAGGTCCTCTCAGGTCTGTGTCTGCATGCACAGACTGCAATGAGTTACTTTGTGTTTTATATTTGTTCTTAAATTAGATTTAATTTGTATAGATTTGTTTTACTTTACATGAAATCGTCTTTTGTTTATTAATGTCAAGAAATGCCTAATTACAGCTAATGTGATTCAGTTTTGTAAACAATAACACACAAAAAAGTCCAAAGGGGATGAGTACTTTTTATAGTCACCGTATGTGTGTGCGTACAACTGCATGTGAGATTCTGCAGGCAAAGATGAAAGGCCATTTGCCTTTGAAGAGAGGCCCATATCAGAGCTCCACACTGCTCTACATACTGCTTGAAACCCCAATCTTTTTTTTGTCATTTTAAAAATGTATTTTGAAACTTGGTTTTATTTTATTTATCATTTTTGTTCTATTTTTGGAGTGACATGATGTCGTGTTTCATTGTCTTGCCACACGTTGTCTCTGTCACGTCTGTCTGACTTTTTTTTCTCCCATGATGAGATATTTCACATTAATACTTCATGCATTCATTCTGACATGTTGGTGCTAGTTTGACTGTTTGAGTTTTCTCATTTTTCCTATTTCTGTTGTGAAAAATGTAGGCAGGTACATTAAGTCAAGTAACAGATTTTATATTGCCCTAAAGAGTTGTAAGAAAAAGAAAAGCTATTCATATTATCCTCTTTATCCCACCTCACCACACATGCATCTCTAAGAATTACATTTCAATAAGTTTGAAAAATATATAAGTGGGATACAAAAATCTTATTTTCTCTTATTTTTCAACTTCACTCTGTGGCAAACTGCTAATGAAATCTAGCAAATATCACAATGAGGCTTTAGAGCAACATCAAATAGTAGGTTTGCTGAGAACACAAAATGAGAAAACATTCAGCTCCAACAGCCGCTTCCACACTTTAAAGTAATCATATCACTGTACAGCTGCACACATGCACACCCATACAGTCAAATACACATGGGGACACACACTCCAACACAATAAACCATGTTCCTAGCTATTAAAAAAGCAATTAGTTTGAGCTTCATCTTTGAGAATAAAAGAAAAGGCCATGGGAGTTATTACCATAGATCAGGAAGTATGGAGGAGGATGCAAAGGAGAGAGGAGAAAGTATACAGTAGACTTCATATATTTGATTTCATGTGTAATATGCTGTTGTTTCTGTGTGTGTACAGAAAGAGACAGAGAGAGAGGATCCAAACAGGTGTGCTTGAATCGGTGGAAAGAACTGGTGGAATGCCAGTAGAGGGAACACATGAGATGCAAGATATGTATTTAATTCACTTGAAAAATATAGCGCTCAGACACAGAAGATGACAAATTGCTTATTATAGCTTAAACTAGCTTAAACCAGTTTCCCTCCAGCCGCTGTACTCCAGAGGAAGATAGGAAGTTGTTTTTTTATTCCTTGTTGTTTGCTCTGTTAATTACTGTTAAGATACAGCTAATAATCAAGATTGTATCTTCCTTTTGTTACTCGCCAGCCTGATTTACAATCTCAAAATGGCTAAATGTCAAAGGTTGCAACAAGTCCTTCAAATTAAGCAACAAAATGTGTAGGTTGTAACTGCCCTTTAGAACAACACCAAAAATGTTACAAATCACTGTTGGAAAAATAAATCTTTAGTCCATCTACCTCAACCTCTACAATAATGTCATTTGACTTCTTCCTTTGCTCCCAATATATGAGTCATAATTTCTATAGCCACTGAAGGGTTTTGGCAATTGAATGTAAACATAATGCTGTTTTTGGGCATTCGCTGAAATGACTGATTCAGTCCGTTCATTTTTCTGAGGGACATTCTCAAGATTGGGTTAGATAGAAACTTTAGATGATGGTCACACTCAGAAATGTCACACCAGTTAGTTCAATGAACTGAGATTAATTGAGAATGTAGTTCATTTTAGTTTATCAGAAAAAACTGTGTGGGGTACAAAGTGAACTCATTATAAATCCCAGATTTTATTTTTAAAATTTGCAGCCATGGATACTATCAGAAGTAATTATAAAGTAATTATAAACACTTTCCTCATTAAACAAGTGAGAATTAATTTGTTTAGAGTAAACGTTGCAGGAAACAGCCCAGGCATTGCACTCAATGACACTTTCTTCTAATAGACAAAAATACAGTGCTAATACAAAATAGAGATACTTTGGAAAGCAGTCCAGTTGCATTTATGTTTTCTACTGATTTTAGTTTGGCATTTTGTTTTATATGAAATAAAATTAGGGTTGTTAGTATTGTAGCGGTGTATCACCATATCTGAATGTGTGAAAACATTTCATATGAATACATTCAAATGTGTGAATGTGTAAAAATGTTTTGATCAAATTAATTCAAATGTTTGACTTTGTAAAAAAATATCTGAACAAACAGATTTGAATTGAATCTGTAAAGAGATCTGTGACTGTGCATGACATTTTGTGAACAAATGAAAAAGATTTGCACAAATAATTTCCAATGCGTGAGTTCATTAAGAAGATTTGCACAAAGGTTTGCAGTTACAAAAAAGGTTTTCAGTTACAGATCTATCTGTTATGGGTGAAAAAAGTTCACACAGAGCTCAACTGTATGTGTGAATCCCGCTTCCTCGTGAATAACCAATGGGGATGCTCTGAAGCGCTGGGGGTGTGTCCGCTGAAGGCGCTTAAAGCATGCCCCACCTGAACAGTCTCTTAACTTAACAACGCTCATTGTAAAAATGCTCAATTTAAAAAAGGCCTTGTTTTTTAGGTGCAGGATAAGCAAAATGAATGATATTTTAAAAAATAAAGTAATATTAGGAGCCACTGTTTAATTCAGCACCCATTTTGTAGGGAATATGTGGACTTATTTCAGTAAAAATGTAACTTGAATGACTAGTTCACAAGCAATCCATCAACAAACATTGCTATGTTAAATTGTCCTTTTATTTTCTCTGCTGAAGAGTCTGCTGGTGGCTTAATTTTGGCTGTCACCCTTTATGCAAAAGTCTCTCACGCCATGCTTTTTGTTGATGTGCTGCCCAGTAAATGCCCTCCCTCTGCCCAGGACCTCCCAACTAATCAGCTGGTGCGAAGCTGAAGCAGGAGGCGGATTTAACACCGACTCTACTCATCAAGGGGAGCTTCAGCTCGGTTTGAAATAACTCGGCTAGTAACTTCGCTAGTTTTACAAACTTTCATCAGAGACAACTGGGATAATCCGCTGTTACTGGTGAATGGGGCCATTTTCAGTCAATGTTATGAGTTATTTCAAACCCAGCTGAAGTTTTCATTGATGGGTAGAGTCGGTGTTAAAGTGGCACCGACCCTTATTTTATTCCAAAGTTTTAAACATAAAACGCAATAGAACATTCTTTCTCGCATATCCCCATCTAGCACATGAAAGCCAATTACATGACTCTCATTAACTCAAAGACGTCTCCTTTGAACATAGTTAATCATGCATGGAGTGCCAAGAGGAAAGAGATTAGGAAGCATGAACACACACATACAGAAACATGTCACAGTGCCAGGGATTGTTTATTTAAAAGATATGAGATTTTGATTTAGCTGTGGTGCCATTACTGATATTAAGCAACAAGACCCTTTGCTCCTTACTTATACTGTATGTGTATTCAGTGTTTACCCTCTCTGGATGTCAGATGATTCTGCTATTTTGGTTGTGCATGGTGTGTGACACCCCGGGCATAAATTTACCCTTTGCTTTGCTTGTAGGTCACCAAACAATATGATCTCAAATGATACATGGTCCAGTGATGTGTGTGTGTGTGTGGTTCACCAACACATGTTGGTATGAAGCCAGATGACTAGAAGGGACAGTGGTTCATTAAACACACACAGGGCATCAAGATCACATACACACAACTTCAATATACAGTAGAGAGCATATTAAATCAAGTACATATCCAGTATAACACTCACCCAGACACACATCAAGATGTCTCGCACGCTTACACACATGCCAGAGGAAACACAGACACACACTTTCAGCACAGGGTGGTCTAACTGGGCCTCCGGTGGTTCAGGACAGATTCAGGACACTTTGGGTTCATTAGTCAAACCAAAGTAGGACAGCCACCTTTAGAACTTCTCTTCTCTTCTCTTCTCTTCTCTTCTCTTCTCTTCTCTTCTCTTCTCTTCTCTTCTCTTCTCTTCTCTTCTCTTCTCTTCTCTTCTCTTCTCTTCTCTTCTCTTCTCTTCTCTTCTCTTTTATCCTCTTCTCTCTTTCTTCTCTTGACCTCCTCCTTTTTTCCCCTCTCCTCCTCTCATCTGTATGATCTTTTCCCTTCTTTTTTCAAAGTTTCCTTTTCATCTGCTGGAAACATAGGGCCATCTGTAGCAGTTCTAGCCCACTCTTTGTTCTCACCATCTCCATCCCCCTCTGATATCTGTTTCTCTCTCTCTCTCTTTCTCATTCACTTTCTCTCACTGTCTGTGAGATACACTAGTGTGGACACAGATACAAGCTGTGAGTTTGATCTGAGACAATTTGCTGCAACAATAATGAAAGCATAAACTCACATGAATATTGATGAGCTATTCTTTTGGAATCTGCACATTCCGGATGGCCTGGAGGCAAAATAGTAAGACACACACACACACACACACACACACACACACACACACACACACAAAGGAGGAATATTTCACTGACAAATATTGCAAATGAATATTCAGTAATAACACGAAATTCAAAATTTTTAAAGTTTCTCATGTTTTCACCCTCCAAGCAAGGCCCTTACATACATGCATACACACACACACACATACACACACACGCGCTTTTGTTGAGGTATTTGTTTCTTTGTGTTGATTACATGTGGCCCCCAGCAAGGGAAAAACCATGCATGCACTGCAGAATCATATTCATGGAGATTTGTGGATAACTCTGAGCATTAATGTCCCTTCTCTGTGTGTCTGTCATGCTAGTAAAAGCTGACATGTCTCATGGTGCCTGTGTGTGTGCCTGTGTGTACTTGTGTGTGGGTGGGCAAAGTTGATCCACAGTGTTTTGTGAAATCAGAAAACCCTAGATCATGTTGCTCCATTCCAGTCTATGTTCAGAAGAATTTCATTCTTATTTAATAACTTTTTTCCCTCATGTGACCAGCTAATTTGAATTTGTTTGTGTTTGGATGTCTGTAGAGTTTCAAAGTGGGAGGCTGTGTTTCCGCTTCCCCTGATTATGGAAGTAAAAGTCCCCAGTCTCATTTTTCTTGTAGACAATGTTACATGGCTCACAGTTGGAGCATCTCAACACCATATCTACACAGAAATCGTAGCAGGAGCAACATGTTTAGTTACTAACCGTAACCTTGACCTTGATGCCCATTGATAGTTCAAACACTCTCTCTGCTAGAGTTTTTGCCTTCACATACCAAGATTTTGAAGCATTTTTTAAACTCCAGGGCAGTCTCATCAAAAATCAAATGTGTTTCTAATTTGTTTTCATGAAAGATGATAAACTCAGACTGAGCAAAATAAAAGTGTTTACACACAGTGTGTATTTAATAACCTCATAAACTGAGAGGCAGGCGACCTTAGTAAAAATGTTAGCTGCGATTTTTCTGTTATTCTGTCCTTGTCCTCAGAACTTCACAGGCAATGTCAAGAACTTTCAGAAATACTGCAACTCAAACCTTCATAAACCATTGTGGGTCTGGTTGATTGTGTGGCTGTGTCTTTGTGTATTCCTCTACAGTTCTCTTTCCTCAGCGCTTTTCTAGGATACAACAAGGATAATTAATCATAGAATTAATCTTTTCTTTTTATCCTTGTCCTTCCATTCTTTTCTCATTCTTTCCTTACATCAATACTGTTGTATGCACATGAACCTATTCGCTTTCATGCCCTTTATTGTCCTCTTTGTGTTGTCCTTCTGTTCTCTCTCCTCATTCTGTCTTCTCTTTACTGCTGTTTCTCCTCTTGTTTCTTAAGTAAGGATACAGACAAATAGACAGTCTGCGCTTGACCTTCAAGGCACTCAGTTACTCAAAGATAACACATATCCAAAATATACCCACACACCAGTGCATGCATGCACACATGTATATACAGTATACACATAAAGTTAGTACATCCTTCATCCTCTTCAGTCCCCTCCCTACCTCTCTCTTCCTGTCAGTGTAACTATGGTTTATTTGTGAGCATACCGTATAATGACATTTACCTTGCGAGGCAGCTGGATTTGCAAGGTCATGCTTGTATCTGAAGCACTGGTGGTTCAGACCAATCAGTGTTGAAAACCCAGCCTTGCAAGGTAAGCCGGTGATAGACAGATGGTTCATCCAATCACCTGCCAAGTGTTTTTTGTGCCTGCCCTTTTCCAAACAGTTTCCATAGACAACTTCTCAGATGATTCTGTGTAACAAACCATCTGGCGCATCAGGTTATAATAACATAAGTAATATTTTATCCTACATATTAGACAGCAATTAATCACTAGTTTATGAATTGACTGATGAATTGTTCCACACAGATTTGTTAGGTGCTCACTTCTAACTGCTGGATTTCTGATTTCTGCTTCAATATGGTTGTGTTACATTTTTGAACCAGATATGATCCCTTGAATCATTTCGAGACAGCCCGTTCCCAGTCTCATTTTCACTTGCTATTTTTACTTTTGGGTGAATGGAGCACAATTTGTGTTCAGAAATTATTCAGCTGTTGTTTCGCTCAGATTTGTATTTGCAGCTGCTGTACTGTGGCTCCCTGCAGATAATCTTCCCAGTGAGGTTGGTTGGTCTGTGGCCACCCTAACTGCTACCCATTGGGCAGTGATTTAAATACTGCCTTTTAATGTATCTGCTGATAACAAGGCTAAAAATGGGACACAGCGCCGAAACAATGACAATACAAATGTAGGATGTAGGCTAATGATCTCTGTGGCTGTTATATGAGAAAAGATTCAATTATTCAGAACAAAAATAGTTCATTAAAACATAATTAGAACAAAATAACTCATTTTCCTTGTCCAACCTCATTTGGAAAATGTGTCTCATTTGGAAAAATTATGTCTTTCTGGAATTCTTCCAGGAGCTGTGCAATTGTGTTCAGCTTATCCTAGCAGAGTTTATGTTTATAGACGCAAAATTCTAGCATGAATCTTTGCTCAAAAAGATGGTTGGATTTAATAATTTATGCTCATGATGGTTTGACCGAATTGTTACTTTATTCAGTGAATCGATTTTTGGTTTTGTGCAAGTGCAGGCTGGGCTGCAATGGATACTCCGTATATGTTGCTCTGTAGCTGAATTCTTAAACCATTGAAGAGTTGCCAACAAGTATATATAATTGTGTATGATATAAATGTGCATGTGTGCTTGTGTTTGTTGCATAAGATCTTAATTCCCTCCTTGTGTGCGAACTTAAGTGAAGTCTGTAAGTAAAGAGAAACTGAGTAAACCCTTCTTTTGTGAATTGAGACATCTCTCACAGTCAAGCAACATCTGAACTGATGTCAGTTTACTGATGACAGCTGCACAGGATCACCTGTCAGTGGGCTTCAACAGCTTTGTAGTTCGTTTTTTGTTTTGGGGATTTTCCATTTACACAGATAATGTGATTGACTGCCCAAACAACAAGCGCATACTGTTCTGCCTGTAAATTTTAAATTCATGTCCGCCCACATAATGAAACAGAATATGAAGTGTTAGCCAATGCCTAAAAGTAAATATATAAATGTATGACAAGTATCCACACAAGCACTATAAATCTTTATGTAGGCACAGTAAAAATATCAGCATCTTTGTGGGCAGAGGTCAGTACCATGGCTGCATCTATATCAGGCTTTGATGTCAAAAACTACAATACAAAAGAAAAAGTTAATAATTTCTCATATAAAAATTGGACAATGTAGGAATTCCTGATTAAAACCATTTAAATGAAAATATACAGTACACTGTATGTGATATATGTTAGTAGAGACTAAATGCACACAATTCTACTGACTAAAACACTGAGGGACTGAATGGATTGCGGCAGCTGATAGCACCATGAATTAGCCATCATTTGCAACCACTATGTGCTATGCTATTAACGCTGGTCTTTGTGAATTGGACTGTTTTTGCGGTGAGTGAGGCTCATTTGCATAGAAAGAGGCCCATTTTGCACCAAATGTATATATATTATGTAATTTAAATACGTGCAAATAGCATAGCAAAGTAGCACCGAGACACCATTTGCTAGGCAATGCAGTTCGGGGCTCATTTCTTTAGTCTCATTTGCAAAGGGTTTAGAGGCCACAAAGTTGCACAATCCTTTTGTGAATTTGCCCCTGAATGTTATCTTTTGAGGATTTTGCAAATGACTTTGTCACATATTTTCCTATACAAACATCTGTGAATTTTACCCTAGTATTCATGCAGATACTTTTAGTTTAATTTTCCCCAGTTTTGTGACATCTGTCTCCGAGATGTCTGCCAATGCAATGGAGGTGATTGGAATTTCCTGTTTGGTGCTCACTGCAATGAAGCAATAGATTTAATAAAAATCTACAATATCATGTCTTGTCTCTAGAAATACAGCCTCTGTTATTCTGGATAATCCACAGCCCTGACAATGAACAGTTTGAATTGGAGCTACTTTATAGCCAAAAAAGAAGGAAAAGACAGTATAAAAACTGTTGGCAGCATATTTCAAGTTAATTGTCTACAAATGGTCACTTCTCTGGTGCTAACTATCCTACATTGTCTGATCAAATTGGGCTTGTTTGTGGTGCAGGCCCATGCTGTTGCACAAGCCCACAATTTGAGCTCACAGGACAGGCTCACTTAGCTGTGACAAACAAGTACTTGGTAATTTCATGACCTGAGGTGCTGATGCAGCACAGGCGCAGCAGGGGCACAGATGTGAAATGGGTTGAATTAGGAAGAAAAAATCGTACGTGTGTAAGGAGTTGGCAACAGCCATACCCAATCAAATCAGCTAATCTTATTTTCTTTAAAAGCAGTGTGTTCCCTGTCATGGCACACTGACAGATGCATAATGGAGCAGAGAATCCAGGCCAACCTCGCCCAAGAGGAAACCAGTTTCTTTGTCCAGAAAGTAAAAAAAAAAGAAGACAGAAAGCAAGCAAGAAAGAACTGACCAGTCCACTTGCTTAAACTTGTAATGATAAACCATTGATTCATATGTCAAGAATAATATCAATGTCAGCAAAAAGAATGCTAATCTCTACCGGTTGGTGTCACCGTAGTGTTGAACTCTTTCCTATGGAGTGCTTCTTCCAGAGCGGCTGGGGTTAAATATCTTACTTTAATGTGTCAATTGACAACTTTCTCTTTCTAGCCTATTCTCACAGTCTTGTTGAGTGCAGCAGGGCAGTCAGTATTTTTCAGTGTGATGACAAAGGTGGCAGCTGCAACATTATCATCGCAGACATCTGATGGAAAATCTACTTATTTCACTCTTCTCATTTCACTCTTCTCTTCTCTTCTCTTCTCTTCTCTTCTCTTCTCTTCTCTTCTCTTCTCTTCTCTTCTCTTCTCTTCTCTTCTCTTCTCTTCTCTTCTCTTCTCTCAATCATCCATTTTTCAATCTCTCTTTTTCTCCCTCACCCCCACCTTTCAGATTTCCTGTATTGTTTCAGCTCTCCTGGGCTGTCACACAGAGAGACAAGATGAGAAACTGGGAAAGCAGCTTATCCGCTGCACCAACTGACAGGAGGGTAGCTGTGTGTGAGTGTGTGCGTGTCTATGTGTTTGTGAGATTGTATGTGTCAGTAACAAGGCGTGGTGCATACTTATTTGTGTGGCGTGCGCACGTTTGTGTGTACTTTCTACAGTATGAGCACATAATTGCATGTGTGTGTATGAGCATTTGTAATCAAGCGGTGCACGTGTGTATGCTGCTGCATCTGGGGAAGGCTTAGATATACACTGACACTGAGAAAAAGAGTTCTGGCTCCCATCAGCTACATGCTCCATCAGTGCTCAGCTCACCACTGTGTTACAGGCCCCACTGCTCTCACTCACACTGGCATATACAGAAAACACACACACACACACACACACATTGACATATACAGTAAGCACACACACACTGACATATATAGTAAACACACACACACACAGCCTGTATATCTAAATGTACACATCTATGTGAAGATGTTTGTACTTGTATACAAGCACCACCACTGCTACAATTACTGTGCTTTCCCACGTGATGTATCACTCTGACAGTCACAGTGTCATAACTGCAATCTTTATTGTTACTCTGACTATTTATCTATCCTATCAAACTCAAGCTGCCAAGCCCTTATACTTCATTGCTATTTGTTTGTAGATTCATTTTTTGTTTAGCCACATTAAACACATGCACAACACCATACTGCTGATCTCATGAAAATCAGTAAGTATACTGTCACTGCAAACATCACACACTGAAAATACACTGACAATTTATAGCCTTCAAATCCAACAACTGTTTCTCTTATACAGCTGACTGGTCACACTTCCAATCTGCTTTACTTCTTTTCTCAGCTATCAGCACCCCCAAAGAGCCTGCTGTGAAAGGATTTTTGGGAATGTGAAAGCAACTATATGTCTGAACACTTTGCCTATATCATAAACTGTATCATTTCAGTAGGGTAATAAATTATTTAGGTGTGTGTTGTTTTGTGCTTTAGCAGTGTCAACCTTGCAAAATAGTTATATAGTACACACGTGTAGTTCAGCTGCACTGTACAAATTACAGTCATTGCAGCAAAGGGACTTTAATGATAATAATTGTGGATTCAGGGTGCATTATGTGGCGTGGTGGATGTGTGTGTCTGGGTGCTGTAGAGCAAAAGGCACCAATTTGTAGAATCACATGGTATTTGTGGCCAGAAATGGTCTGGGTTTCAGTTCACGTGAAGTGTTTGTGAGGAGGAGAATCTTAAAAGATTTTATTTTCTTTTAACCATTGTGAAGTCTCGCCAAGAGAAGATAGATGTTGTATTCATGAGTGAAAATTCAGGCAACAAAGTTTTGGATGAGTTGGACATTTCTTTTGCCAGAGGTCCAGAGAGGATGCCATTAAGCGTTCCATTCAGAGGACGTTTTGAGGGTATAAATCCTGTGGTCTTGAGATGTTTCTTATGTAGGACTGAAATGATGCTGCATTGTTGAATGGTGACAGTGAGTCTAGATAAAATAAAAACATTTCACCATGGTTTGACAGAAAGTTGAAACAAGTTAATGGTAAGAGATGGGAAACGGTTGGAAAAACTTGGTAGCACCATGGTTAAAATGTTAAGAACTCAGAGAAGTGTAGTACATGTTTAGGTGGGGTTAAGATGGTGATTAATGGGAATACATGCAGGTAATTTAATGGTTAAACTGGAACCTTGAGCGTAGAGAAGAATAGTACTGGTTTCCTGCCCACATAGCCAGGAGGGTGAGCCTCATGGAAGTAGAAGAAGCCAACTGTGGTACCCTGATTAAGGTGGAATAATCTCAAGTCTACTGCCAGGTCTCAATAGACAGAGAAAGTCAAGCCAAAGAAATGGACAATGACCACAGTCCAACTCTAGGTGTGGCCAGGGTTTCTCATGGTGAGGGTAACCCTTTGTAAAGAAATGCTGTCAACACTGCAATTTGAGGACCAACAAGAGGTAATAGAGTGGCTTTTAGTTATTTCATTATGTCATCTGGTGGCTTTTCCGTCTGAAATCTAGTCTGTGATTGGTAGGTATGTAATAATCCAGAGGAATAGTTGTGTGCACATGGTGAGCAATAGTGACAGCTTACAGGAGCATATTAGGTTGAGAGTAATGTCTAGCATAGATCACAGCTTCTGCAATAATTAGACAGCACCAGTGGATACCATGTTGACACATGGGGGAGCAAGCAGGTGCAGTAATCAATCCAGATAGAGTAGGAAGGATGGAGTAGTACTTATGTGGAGCTATAATCAGGTGGACTCAGCTAGTCAGTAAATGAAAAATGTAAAATATAACAAGACAAATAATAACTGTTAAATCTAGTGTGAAAGGCAGTGTTGACTTCTTTCATTCTAGCATAGTTTTACACATGTTAAAGCTTGTAGATACTTTGGTTTGCATGTTAAAAATCCATCTATTCATTATCCAAACTGTCTAAACTGCCTCTCCTGATTAGAATTGCAGGGGACTGGATACTATCCCAGCACACCATGGGTTAGAGGTGGCATACACCCTGAGCAGGTGCCAGTCTGTCACAGGGCTAACACACATTGACTGATAAACACATTCTCACCTACAGGCCATGTAGATTCTCCAATTCACCTGGCCTGCATGTCTTTGGACAAGTTCAGTAGATTAGACAAAATAAACATGGTTTACCCAGAGGAATCACAATTCTGGAAGCCAAAATTTCGAGTCAAGTATGAATGACAGCTTTTTGTCAACTGAGAAATATAGAAAAATTGTAAGGTAGAAACAATGGAATACCCTTCTTATGAGAGATATTTCAACAGGATTTGATTGGGAAACTAACCCTACAGTGTCTTTGGATACCAAATGGGACTCTTGATATTGATGTTTTCATCGGTTGCTCCTGTAGTCATTAGTTTGTCCCTCCCCGTCCACTGTGTACCTTTCTATCAGACTGACTCCAACAGTTTCTCTTTCTTGCCTTTTATTGATACTACCTCTCTTACATTTACCATGTCCCTGTTTTTCTCTTTATCCCTTCCGCTAGGTTTCTAATTGTCTCTCTCTTTCATCATCTGTAACTTTGGGTCTGTGCTATGACCTTTTACTCTCACTTTGTCCTCTGTTGTTCCCACTCATCCATCTGACTATCTACCCTCTTACTTTCCTCTCCCCCTCTCCTTTCTTCCTTTGTTGTTTTACCTCAATATTACCTGTGTGCAATCCCCTCCCCTTATTTCTTTGACCTTGTTCCCCTGTTCTCTTCATGTTGTTTGTCTTTTTCTCTCTGTCTGTTATCACCTTCTCCTACTCTTACATCTCTGTTCTGGTTTTCCTCCATTATTTCCACACCTCTCCTTTATTTCACCTCACTCACTGCTTCCTATCTCTCCCCGTCCCCTTCATCCTGTCTCATTTTCTTCCCTCATCTTCATTTTTTCACTCACTTTCCTTTTGCCAACCCACTTCTCTTACTTCTAGTTCTGGGCAATGTTCACAAAGCATATTGACACAGGCTGGTGGTCAATGAGTTTCGTCATGATTACACACACACACACACACACACACACACACACACACACACACACACACAGACCTGTTGGAGATGGTGGTTGATGAGCAATGCCAGACTCTCAGCATCCATGCCCATCAGAGCTGCTCAAGAAACCTCATCAGGCCTCCTGTCCACAGCATGGCACTGGCTTGAATACTTTCCAGCCTGCCTTTTTCACTCTGGGAGCAATTTGAAGTCCTGTGGTTATACATTTCTCAACATTGACAATCATAAGTAGTGACTTAGAATCACTGATCAGACCCCAGTTCAGTAATTTCAGTCAGTGGTGGGGATCACACTGGATGCCTAAAAGCCAAGCTGAACCATGATGTTCCTTTCCACTGCAGGTTTGATCTCAACCCCACCAACTTGTTTTATCAGTGAAAGGCGTCTTGCTGTTGCTAGGCAACACACAATCAGCTGTCAAACACTTGTGTGCTAGCAGGATACACACAATAACCATCAAGCAGCAGCTGCATTCATAACATACAAATATATAATTTTGCTAAAACCTCCCAAGTGCCTCACTAATGTTACTCTAAACTGTCTATGAGATTAAATAGCCTTTGGGTGGTTAGAATCAAGAACAATTTCTGTTGTTGTTGACAGTTCAGTTAGCAAAAAGCTCATGACAATAGTTCAAGTCTAGTTCCAAGTTTTCTGGTCCATTTTAAAGAAAAATGCAAGTCATAGTAAAACACTTAAAGTGATGTCTCAATACTGTTGGTATCAATGTTTCTAGTTATTTTATATGAAAATTATGACTGGCTGCTCAGAAAATCACTAGAAGTCCTCAGAGGACGTTCTGGACTCATTTGCATTATGAATATACAGTACTTGCCACGCCGCTCCTGCTCTCTCCAGGTGCTTAGCAGAGAATAGGGCCACACTGTGTGTGTCAAGTCCTGTGTATCTAAACACTTTGGATCAGACAGGAGACTAGCAAGTATGTCCGTGTGCATTTTCCCCAGTGGTTAAATTTCACTAGGGCTGTAGTCAACCAAAGAAAATCTTGGTTGACTAAAATTGTACATAATCTTCAACTAAACAATTTCTCTATTCTGTAACCCATCGTTGCTAACTTTGGAGCTAACCCCCTTCACTTCTCTAGCACTTGGGGAAACAACAGATGTGACTTTTTAGCACTTATTAACTGACACACTGTAGTCTGTACTGTACATTTACTGCCAGACTGACAACCTTTTCCTCTGCTCCACTCGTATCCACCGCTGTGTCCAACTCGCTATGCAAACACATTATGCAATGTTGTATTACTTAACAGAGTTACACTTGTTTAATGACAGCGGTTCACTCACATCCTGAACAGCGCTGCACAGACTCCCAAACACTAAATATTTCTGAATAAGTGGATATTTGGCGTTAATTCTGGCATTAAAAAATATTTTTTTGGCCTGGTGGGGGTTCTCATTGATATAATTGTAGGAGAAACACTGATTCAGTAAAGGTTTAGTACGTTTAGTAAACGCTCAGTAATCGTTGAGTACAGTTAGACCCAGAAGTCAAACAGAAGTTAGTTTGGGTGAGTTCAAAGTTGTGAAAACGACAGGGGTGTTTTAAATACACCCCTGTTTTCACAGGTAATTTGTTAGTCTGCCCCTCTCACCACAGGAAATAATGAATTAATCCCAGAAAGCTACTGATGTAGCACTTTTCTCCTTATGAAAGTAACATGGCGATTATTCAACCAATGAGAATTTAGTCAGACAAGATCATATCGACCAACTAATCGACTATTTGACCAGCAGACTACAGCCCTAAATTTCACAGTCATTAAGTTAGCAGCTGTGGTTAATGTGCCTTTCAGCAAGGCACTTAACCTTCAGAGGTTCATGTAGAGCCACCATCTAACTCCAACATTTTAATGTGTGTTTGTGTGTGCATGTGATTTCTTTTATGCACCGTATATGTTTATAAGGTTTGTGACTCCCTTCCCCCGGGGCTGTTGCTGTAAATAAGTTTGTTTTCTGTTCCGATTTTCTTTGTTGTGAAATAAGTAAGAGATGACTCCAGTCTCAGACACTGCAATATATTCAGGCCTTCGGCCACATTGATATGCAATGAAGTTGTCCTGTCTGAGTTATTGTAAGTTTAAATATTTATCGAGTTACAGACACAATGAATCCTGTTTGAGACTTGTGGGTTGCAGCAGGTTACTATGTTTGGCTGCTGTTACTCAACATCAGCCTAATGTGGATAATTTTGCAGAAGTACAGTGACAGGACTGAAGATTGGTAGCACTGTGAGCCGATTAGCTGTGCAGTGCATCACATTAGTGTCCTGCCTCTCAATGTGTGCCTCCAGCAGAAAAGTCCAGCATGTGACATCCAGCCAGCTGGTTGGCAGTTTGCTGTAGTGTGGACTGGAATGACAGCTAGAACGACGTAAGCTCAACTTCGCTCCTCTCTTGTTTTCTATCTTTCTTCATCATCTCAGCCCCAGCCCCACCCCAACTGCTGACAAAAAAAGAGTCCATCCTTCCCTCTGCCTCTCTCTCTCTCTCTCTCTCTCTCTCTCTCTCTCTCTCTCTCTCTCTCTCTCTCTCTCTCTCTCTCTCTCTCTCTCTCTCTCTCTCTCTCTCTCTGTGGTCTCCAGACTGCAGTAGTGTACCATCAATCCTCCGACTGTCAGGGTCTATTCAGCCCTGCCTGCTGCTGGCATTCTTAAGCACCAAGTTATATAACGAAGAAAGAGAGGAGGGACAAAAGGAAGGGCAGAGTGGTGGAGAAGGTGAGAGATGCATGAAAAGCGGAGGTTAAGAGGGGGGAAAGAAAGTGAGAGAAAACAAAGAAGAGATACACAGGGAAAGAGAGCAGTCTGAGTGTTTGACTTCATGTTTCCTGGGCTTGCCAACATCTTCTGTACAGTGTAAGTCTCAAACAGTCTGTCAGAGATCAACCTGCCTACTGTTCACATTATCCTGGTAGTATTAGCATTCACCAAAAGGAAATAAAATACTGAATTGTAAGGACTAAACATATTGGCTAAATGAACACCAAAACAGCTCAACTAAGAGACTGCAGGTCCCTTTCAACAATTAACCTAGACCCCATTTTTGCAATCCCTTCAGAGCTTTTATAATTCCATTTTAAGAACCTTCACTAATTAACTGTAACTCCACACAAAGTAACTGACCACAACTCTAAGAAACATAAGAATATTCAATGCTCTGTTATGTCTCTGTGTCCTGCACTTCTGTTCAGTGTAGCATTTCACAGTATTAATTTTGACCCAAAACATTGTTTACTTGTTTTGTCCTGACCTGTCCTTAGTTTGTTTGTGTTCTCCTATCTTGATTTGTTGCAGATTTACTACTACAGCATTTCCTGCATTTTAATGTGCTCCTTGTATTATATGGTGTAAGTTCAATTTCACATAAAAATACAAGACAGGTGAGGCGAAGAGTAAGACACTGTATAGGGAAATGGTGAACAGAGCCAGGAAATAAAGGGGAGACGAAGATGGAACAAATAACAAATAACAAACTCCAGAGAGCACCATAGATGAAGAGAGGGAGGGGAAAGCAAGGATGCAGCTACAGGCAGTACAAAAGACTCTCTTCCTAAGGGGGCTGTGTATTGATGTAAACCAGCATGTTCAAAGTAAAGGTGTGCTATGGCCTTGAGACACCAGGCTCAGGCTTAGTTTTGCCCTGTGTTTGATTGTTTTTAGCAAATTTATCCAGCAAAGTGCCTTTAGTTGATGTGGGAGACTCAGCTGCTCACCATGTTTGTGAATATCCAATGAATATTTGTGGGCAAGAGCAGAGGAAATGTCCTGGGGCTTCATGTGATTCTTTAGCTTTGACATTGTGTTTTTCATCTTGTTTCACTTCTTTCTGTCACTCTTCTCAATCAGTTTCAGGAAATTAATTACACCAATGGTACAGGACAGGTAGCATATTAGCACTGTTTCACTTTTAGGTTTATTCAGTTAATTGTTATGTACAGTCTTCTGCCTCTTCTCTTAAGATGTGCGTCAGAACCCAAAAAACGTACAGTATCTGTAGGGTTTGATGATGCACCGGTCCAAAGATAAGATGGGATTTGTAGTTTGAGTCCTGGGTTTTTACACCTCGCCAACTAGGCTTTGCTGGTATCAAGGTATTATGGTATGCCAGGATATTTAGATATCCCGAAGGTATGATTTTCATTACCGTCAAAAATACAGATGCTCCTCTTTCTATTAAATTGATAAGGAAATGCTATACTGAGGTGATGTATTGTAGTGCACACTTTCACAACCAGAGGTCAGTCTGTACTGGTGCAACAGGCGGCTGAGCTGAGAAAGATGTCGGTAGAAGTGGTATGGAATTAGGGCTGCTGCGATAACCGCAATATTGCAATACTGTGCAAGCAACCGGCACAACCGCTATGTTCATGTTTTTTCCTAGTCCCTTCTTGTTTTACACTTCAATACATCTCACATGTTGAGTCTCATTAGTGGGACTTCACAGAGCCTCACGCAATTAGCATCCTGGCTAACAAGCTAACCTGACACCCAGTCCTCATAACAGAGCCAGTAGTTAAAAACACACCCGTATGAACATTTTGTCTCAGTTATATGTTTAAACTAAAGGCGTGTCCAGCCAGACTCCATTCTTAAACTCTGACTAGCGTTGATACATTCATACCTTGATTTTTACTTTTAAAAAAAAAAAGAAAATATGGTGCTAATATCACACACTGTGCTGTTGAGCCACCCCGCAGGGGAATGTAACTTTATCTTTAGACGACCACTTCCAACTACAAAAGCAGTTTATTAGCCATATGATTTTATTCAGCTGACAGTCTGCCACCACCACCTGCACATCATCTCCATTCAGCCCTCTGATGTGTCGGCATCCGCCAAGGCAAGAAGTGTCATCAGGTCCTCCAGCAAGAATCTGAGGAAGGTTCTATCTATTCATTATTCTGTGCACCATAAGTAATTAAACCCAGCAAGACTTGTCTAAGTAGGCTAACTGCATATTAGACACAGCATCATAGGCTAGACAATGTCATACAGGCTACAATGATTTCCATCAGCAGCAGCATCATATACCCCGGTATACCCTAGTGAAATGTCAGGAAGGTATGAAGGTTGTGAAAAAATACATACTGCCCAAGCCTATTCTCAACTCTATTTTTCTTTCACACTGGGCATGACTATACAAAGACATATGAATGACACTGTTGAGATAAAGGTAGACAGGGTGAGGTGGGATGACTTGGGCTCTCGCATCATGGTTGGAAAATGTATTTGGTTGTAGTCTAAATAGGATTTAGAGTACCATCCATGTGGGTGTACTGTACTGTTATTGTATCTGTCCTGAACACCCCTGCATTTCATACTTTCAAAGAACCACAGGATTACTTTGTTCATGAAGTATGTGGGTGTCACAGAATATAAAGAATTCACATTTACAAACTTTTGCCTCTCTAATCTTGGTGTGAAGAGTTCCAAACTTTTCGAGGGCCAACGCATTTCAGCCTCATGGCCTTCATTAGAATGAGGTGCATTAGGTGATACTGAGTCAATGGTGTGTGAGCAGTTAGCTGACATTGGGCCTGTATTACACTTACCCACAGTCCGTTTTGTTTTCTATAATTACGTAGTTTTAGTTTGTTTGAGGGGAACAAAAGTTATGAAATAAATCTCCTGCCCCCTCTTTTCTCTCAGTATAAAAATTACAAAGACAGGCAGCAGCACACGTTGTATGGGGATGTTAAAGAGCTCTTTTATGCAAACTTGGCCATTACCACATTGCTGTGTTCTTCACTGCCCAATAAAAACTAAGGCTGCAGGAGAAGGTCCCCTTAAATCACTCTGATTTACCTAGGCTGTGTGTGTGTGTGTGTGTGTGTGTGTGTGTGTGTGTGTGTGTGTGTGTGTGTGTGTGTGTGTGTGTGTGTGTGTGTGTGTGTGTGCGTGCGTGCGTGTGCGTGTGCGTGCGTGTGTTTATTTATAGGACTGTGTGTGTAAGAAACTCTCCAGAGTTTTTGCACACACCCAGGCTGTATTGTCACCATTGAAGGGGCAGCCTGCTTGCCGCAGAGCTTGTTCTTGAGAAAGGGCACCTGAGTTTGTAAATCAGTCCTGCTCTCTGTCTCTCTTTGCCTTGCTGTCTATTCTGCTGTCGCTCTCATTTTTCTTTATCTCTGTTTTAATCACTTTCTCACCAGTCTCTCATCCTTTCCCCCTCATCTTTTCACCTCTTTTGCTCTATTGTTTATTTCCCCTATTCTTTGTGGTTGACCTTTTTCTTTCTCTCCCTCTGTCCTTCTTATGAACTCACACAGACACCAATTTTTGGTTGCATTTGATTTATTGTATTTAATTTGGATCAGGAATGTCCCTTTGATACAGAGCATATGTCTCCACAACCAACTCTTTTTACTGTGCCTGCTAATTATTTCTTTCAAAGTTTTCAGCCAATTTGTATCTCACTGTTCTCGCCTTACCTTCTGTTGTTTTCTCAAATGTCTGAGGGTTGAAAAACCCCACAGATTTTTTCTTTAAGATTAGCGATTTAGCCCTAATTAAACCGTCCCACATAAACCTGCACCACCATGGATATTCAACACTGTGGCAATTCCCTCATGTTTTTTTCACAGCGCCCCTATGTAGAAAATTTGGCTGGAATGGAAATTTTCACTCCTCTTAATTAGATCACGAAATCTGCAAGAAGTCTTGTAGTGTTTATCCACCCATTAGAGCCCATTAGAAAGCAGAGACACACTCCCTGAGCTCTTTAAGTAAGCTGTATAGACAACGACACACTGTTTGATGTTTTGGCAGAGCACTGTGGTGGGTTTTTGTTGTTTTTTTTAACAGTTGGACATGAAAGGACAAAGAGACTTTTAAAGAGCTTTTAAAGTGCAGATTGTTTGGTCTACTCAGTCTTCTTAAAAGCCATATCAAATAAGTACGTCAGAAAGTGCCATAGTTCTGTTTACTGCATGTGGAGCATCAGACATATAGCGTGGACAGATTAAGATTACATTAACAAAGGTCTTTTTGTCATCCAATCTCAAAAACACAACCAGGCCAGATGTATATTATTTATAATAACTTCCTCTTTCTGCTGCAAAGATAGAGAGAGAAATAGAGAGCATTGTTGTGAATTATTTTTAATTTATCATTAGAGCAAGTAGAGAAAGAAAATCTTTGTATTTCTTTGTCATAAAGGTCAGCATCAAGAAAATAGCTTCAAAGTATTGTTGACCCTGTTGACTTGTTCTTTACTTTTCTCAGGACCTTGTTTAGTCATCATATTTACACCACCCTATATTCCTATACTGGCTCAGACTAAATTAGAGCCAAGCACAGTCACAGCTAAATCCTCAAAGAATCCTTTCATACTTTGAAATGCAAAAGAAAAAAAAAAGCTAGAAATAGCACCTCACAGTAAGATATTAAAAGTCTGGTGGTGTTCAGGGGCTAGAAACTTTCACAAGCCATTGCACTGACAGAATTTTCCAACCACATAGTATAATTAGTACATTCTTTTTCAGCTTGAAAAGCACTACTTCATTGAATATAATATGTCTGTCCAATTACTAATTAAAGGTGTATATCATGTACAAAAAGGGTTTTAATTTTTTATCTTTTAAGCCACCATGTACTAAAATTAAAGCTGATATCTCCATTTGTTCTTCAAATTCCAGTATTATAAAAAGTAATTAGCCAAATCACCATTTTGGCACCAGCTACTGTACATATGCATGAAGCTCAATGTGTATCACAAAACACAAAAAACAGAAAAGTCAAACTACAGGAGCCGAGATGTTCGGATTTAGGTAGCAAAAGGGAAAAAGTCCTTCTTTTTTGGAGCACTGACACAAGTCAACACTGGGAAATGTATATACGCTGGGAAAAGTGTTATCTCTTAATGTGTCGACATGTGCAATGATTCGAGTCAACATACCTCAGGTGTGTGTGCTTGATGCATGTCATATTCCACCAGATTTGTGTTTTCCCTTACACAAAAAAACACATCTAAGAAAGTGGGAAGACCTTATGTTAAGTTTTAAAAATGTATTTTAAAAAAAGAAGGAAAGAAACTGACTTAATATAAGTTCATTTGGGTTGCTTGTGACACTTTGGCCAATTATACACCATTTCTCTGTCCAATAAACATCATATTTCATATACAAACTCTCCTCGTTCTCTCCCCTCCCTTCTTTAATTTGATCTCAGGTTGAGTGTTAGCTCATTCAAATAGCACTGCCACTGTTACAGTATACTCTACTTATACAGTTAGACATGTTCTGGCTAATTACATTTCTTTCACTCGCATCAAATTCATGTCGACAGCCTTGATGTCATAATTACATTACTTGTTATATCAATTTGTGTGCAGAAATGTGTAGAAACATGATTCCATTCATAAACTCAAAGGCACGCTGGAATACAGATAAATAGATGGACGTGCGCACATATATATTAACACACATGTCGCACGCACATATGCACACGTATACATTTACACAGACACGTGCTCATACATATACACATGTCGTACAGGAAAATTACACACAACGCCATTGTGTTAGCAAATGTCAACTCAGCTTTCTCTCCCATGAGGTTCAGTGTTGGGTTAGATCATGAGACACTCGGTTCTGGTGTGATTTTGGTTCTGTGTGTGTGTGTGAGAGAGAAAATTGGAGAAAGAGGGAGGGAGGAAAAAAAAGAGAGAGAGAAGGGGGGCAGTGATGAGATCGGTTGCATAAGGGGGTGCAGCGGAGTGTGAAAGAGAACAGGTGGCTCCAGTTTCTGCCATGTAGCTTTAGTGCCATCTTCCCCATTTTGTGTGTGTGTGTGTGTGTGTGTGTGTGTGTGTGTGTGTGTGTGTGTGTGTGTATGTGTAAGAAAGAGCGAGCGAGATCCCATTGCTTTGTGCATGGGGATTTGTGCATACCTTGGGCGCATATCTCCATACATGCACATGTTACATTGTCCTATTTCACTGTTAATGTGCGAGTGTGTGCGTGTGTGTCTCTGCATGCGTGTCTGTTCTTTACTGAGCGGGGTTCCGGTTGGTTTAGAAACAATTAGAACAAGCTGCAGGAGCCCAGAGAGATCGTTCTCCAAATGTCACCCAATTAACAATCTATACTGAACACACAACAGACCTCTCTCTCACGCTGTCTGTCTCTCTATTTGTCTCCGCCTGTCTATGTCTTCCTTTCTCACTCTTGCGCCTGTTCTCCAGAGATATGTCCAGTGAATTATTCTTGAAAAATACCCGATACACATCACACACTCACTGACAGAAGGCAGAGTTAATGATAGTCTCTTTAACATCTGTCTTTTTTTTTTCTCTTCCTTTGTCTCAGACCAACCATCCAGGCCGGTGGTCAGGACTAGGCAGCAGCAGCATCAACCTGCCTCCAAGGGACCGAAGGGTAATGCGGGGAGTGGGGGCAGCACTCGGAGGGGACCTCTCTAACCAGCACCCTCCCCACCACTATCCACCTCTGCACAACCGGCCTCTCGCTTCTGACAGGCACACTGCCAGGGAGGAGCGCCACTGCCAGGGAGTCTTGGCACAGTCCTCAGCCCGTAACCCTGCTCCAAATCTGGCTTCCGTCTCCTCCAACCTGTTCTCAGCCACCTCTGCAGTGACAGCTCAAGCCTCGCCGACTGCTTCAGCCCAGCTTCAAGTTTCCCACCCGGGCCCGAGTACAAATCAATGCCCAGGCTCCGCTTCAGTGCCCGCTAATCACACCGCAATTCCATCCCTGTCCTCTAGACAGCCAGAGGGGGTGTCCTCCTCATCTGAGTCCTTAACTCCAGGAGGAGGCGGAGTGAGGAGAGGAGGAGGAGTAGGAGGAGTAGGAGAGCATCACCCCCCCAGCCATATCCCCCGTGCGGTTGGGGCCAGTGCCTCCTCAAGCCTCCACAGTGTTGCAAGCAGGGGGAGCCCCTCTCCGAGTTTTTCATCGTCAGACCGAGGCTCCCCCCCGCCTCCTCCTACTCTTTCCTCTGCCTCCTCTTCCTCTTCCTCATCCTCCACGTTTACAGGTCGTTTAGGACAACCACCTCGAGGCCCTCTGTCTCTGCATAGTTACAGTCGTAAAAATGTCTTCCTCCAGCATTCCCTACATACTGCCGAACTGCAAGCTCTGACGCAGAGAGACAGTTGAGGGCACAAACAGTTACAGCATCCCGATGATAAGCAGCCATATCACTGACTGAAGTAATGAAATGTTTGACTTTATAGAAAAGCTGCTACTCCTTTGGTACAAATTCGGTTTGGTACAGATTCCCCCTGCATCATCAACCACACGCGCATACAATCATACTTGTCTCTTTTTACAGTTCAGACCAACCCTTTGCTGACATTTTGTTCATAGATTTTCTCACTTAAACACACACACAAATGCTAGTGCACACACACACACACACACACACACACACACACACACACACACACACATACACACATGTATTAGGCTGTGAGTATGAAAAAGGCACTCACCCATCTATCAGAACTCCCACGTTGTGTCATGCTGACAGTTTAGATGTGCTTACGCCCACAGACACACAAAGTGCACACAAACTCACAACCTCACATCCATGCACTTATTCGTATTTTATCACTCATACACACACACACACACACACACACACACACACACACGTAAATACACACAGAGACATCATCTGCGATATCTCTGCTTCACAATATGCACAAATAATGGAGCGTTAAACCTGAACAAGGAGATGAAATTGCGTGTGTGCATTGGAGAAGATTTATTTTTTATCAGTTTATTTAATGATTTTTACCAGTGAAAACCATTTGCTGCTTAAGGAACTATGGGATTGACCATCATTTGTGTTTGCAAGGATGTATTCTCACATTGCCAAAATCAACATCAGATCCACTCCGCATTCCTTGATGTTCTCTTACAAGAGTCCAGATTAAGATGAACATCCACACCCATGATCCTTTTACTGCATGCTTTTTAAACTGTAAGGAAAATACAGGTGAGCATTTTTATCTGCAACAAAAAATGGGATTGGGGTGACTTTTAAGTCTTTTAATAATGTTTCAGTATCAACTCTCACCTCAGTGTTTCAAGAAGGGAATCAAACGTGCTAGAACCTGAGCCCGAATTAAATGTCGGTCCTTCTGCTCACATGAATGAGGCATTAGATGTACTCTTGGCCCACTACTGGCCCACTGTTTTTGTAGAAATACAATGTTGCAATATTACCCACATTATATACAAGAATCAATGTCTATCTGCGATGTTATAGTAGTACAATACAAATGTAGAGATGAAGAGTTTCATTCCAACATAAAATATCTGTCATATTTTAACAATTTGACACCCATAATGACAAAATTGCAAAAGTAGCACCCCTAAACCCTTAGCGTGCAAAAGACTTCAGACAATGAGATTGAGCAGAACAGTTTGTACATTTGGCACAACTGGCATTAAGTAATTTTGTCCACAATGGAAAATAATATATCAGGGTTTGGAATGAAGCCCTTCAGATCATTTTTAGGGCTGGGTATTCTTACTGGTGCTTTGCTAAATGTCGGTGTCGATATCCATTTTTAAGATTCAAAAAGTAAAATATTTCAAATAATGGTGTTACAGTTGGCCATTGCTTTTTCTATGGCAATTTTACTGAGGGAATCGATTGAATGTAGTCTTACTGTTCATGACAGAACAAATATTGCACAGAAAATTGTTTACTTGATCAAATAATGAAAAGAAAGAAACTGAAAAACAAGATTTTATGAACGATCACATTTGTAAAAGCATCGGTTTTCAACTGATACCCAGTCCTTCTATGTTAGCCTTCTTTTTATCTTCCTGATCTCAGATGTGTTGGTTACCTTTAGAAAAAAAAAAAAAAAAAACGGACCTCATGAGATGGTATTTGGTATAATAAGGCTAGCAATTATGTTGTTTTGGACAGTAGGACACATACCTTTTGAGAAAAATTTACATATACTGTAACTGCCATGACCTGCTGAGTCGTACAACATTATTCACACTTTGGGGACAGAACGTGTCACAATTTAATAAGTGAGAAAACCCACTTTTTTTCTATCTGTGAACAACCGGACTGTGCTACACCCTTTTCAATCTGCCGCTGTTGAATACATTTGCTTTGCTGAACTGACTAGACTGTCGAACAACCTTTTCTTTCCCGTAGGCATGGGGGTAAACAAATCTTATAATGTCAACCAGGAGGGGGGGTGTCAAGCCTGCGCCGCTGCTGAGTGCCGACTACAAGTTCATAGCTCCTGGAATCTGGAGGAAATGTCAGATTTTGGAGAAGTTGTTGACCTTGTCTGTCTCTAAACGGCACTGGGCTGTAGGGAAATTGTATAAATTATGTGTGTGTGTGTGTGTGTGTGTGAGTGAGTATGCACACCTCATGAGGCAATGACTTGGCAGAGGTGAAAAGAAACCTGAAGGAAGACAGATCTGCTCCCACCAGTGGAAACTACTATTCCCTCTTTGGTCTGCTTCACTCACAGGCCATTTTCTCTCTTAGCATTCCCATTTCTTCTCTCATCCCTTCTCTTGCTGTCCTTATTTTTTTTATCTGCTATATTTTCTCCTTTCCAGTTCATACACTCTCCTTATTCCCCTTATCTCTCTTTCTATACACTTCCCTCCCTATTTCCCCTAGCACCTCTCTCTGCTGCATGCAAACTCAGTAGCTCCCTTTCTTCCTCTCCTCTTTGTCAGTCCGTTATCTTCCTTCCCCCTCTATCATGTCCCAGGTCTCTCCTTCTCTCCATCTCTTTCCCCCACTATGCCTACTTACCCAGAGTTTGTATTGTCATATAGTGTATCTATAACAGACTCTGTTGCAGTGGCTCTCAGTCTTGGGCATTGGGACCTGCAGCGCTGCCGATTTTCATTCTAGCTGTCTAATCGGGGAGTAATTTTACACCTGGTGAATGCAATTAACTACCTGGTTGGATAGAGGGCCAGCAGTAATGTGGCTCTTGAGGTCCCAGTCTGAGAGCTGCAGCTATAATGTGATCAAAACATTCCCTGCTCGGTTTGTTTACAGGTGGAGGGTAACAATGCTTTGTTGCTGGCTGACCTTAAGAAATGCTTTTTACATCCCTCGTCAAAGTATGCATCCTAATGTATAACGTCATAAGGGAGTATTTGGCTGCGTTTGCACTGTCCACAAATTTTATTTTTTCACCATGTTCACCATGAACAGCTGTGTTCAAATAGACCCTTTTCTCAGCGGATGTTTGATTTGTAAAATCAATAAAAACACAGGTGCAAATAATAACTTAAAAGCTGGAGTGTAGGAATTTTGTTTCCCCCGTCTGGCAATGACAGTAATTACAAAAACACTTTCTTACATTATAGACTCTGTCGTAGACTATTCCATCGTTATTGTTACATCTGTAAAACGGGATAAATTGTTGTGTTGCATCACACAAGCCCCGCCAAATGACTCATTTCACTATCAGATTATGATCCGTTGGTCCAGTAACATTTGGAAAGCCTAGATGAGCTGCGCAATTATATTATTTTATCCCCATTTAAGTTAACAGAAGGCTAACTGGAAGTTAGCTGCTCAGCCAGCAGAAATCTCTGGAAATCTGGAAATGTCAAACTCGACACTAGATAAACTAAAATTACTAAACCAAAAACTCTGGTATACTTTGAAATACAGAGAGATTCATCTGGTGGTGATAGGCTTAATCAGCATTGTGTGAACTTGTTTGGCGAAGGCTTGAATGTAACAGATGTTCAAGTCCAGCACTGCAGGTTTAATGATGGCTTCATTCCATTTAAGAGAGCCTGCTCACTCACTGACATGGCTTACTGGAACAATTAAAGTCATGGAGCCATTGTTACTGTTATTTTTTACACCTGTGTTTGTCCTGCTTTGACAAGTTCAAATGTCTGCCGTGAAAAGGGTCTATTGGATCACAAAGGTCAGCTGCTGGTTATGTCACATATCATTAAAAGAAAAAGTCACATCTGAGCTGGCAGTTCACATGTGGCACTGAGGTCTTACAAAGACATTTTTTTTTCCTGTCAGTTTGTAAGAATGAACTGAACTAAATGAACTGAATTTTTCTTCACTACCTAGCAGCTTGTTGTGCATTGTAGACACTACATTTTATTTGTTGGGAAGTTATTTATTGCTTTATGCCTTATTTATATTTATTGCCATAGAACCAGTTTCCTAAACATATTGGCACTAACAAGTAATGATAGAAGTCATGATAGTAATCATGAAGGGAATGACCATAATGATAATCATGATTTATATTATTATTGATAAATCAAATAATATACTGTCTTAGCTTTTTAATGTGCTAACTGTAATTATATTTTTCTGTTTGTTTTTGAATTGCTGTAATAATGAAATCCAGCTGTATAATTGTACATAAATTAATAAAACTGTTGATGTTAAATTCTTGAACACAAACAATCTGTGTTCATGAGAATGACACTGAATAACACGTTATTTGTTGGCTAACAAAACAAAACAAAAAAAAAACCTCAAATGCTTGGTTTCATAGACATCATGTTAAATGTAGTGGAGATTGTAGCTACTACCAAAGCATTTCAGGCTGTATTTACACATCAGAAAATGAATCTGACAAATGTGATCATTTCTATGTTAATTAATTAATGCCCCATGGTCAGTTTTACACATAAAGGTCACTTGACTCACTCATTGATGTTTTCTTCTCTGTAATGAAGCCTTTGCACTATGACTATTTCTGCTACCTAATGGTTTGAGATTACTTTGAAAGACAAAACTTTGTTTCCTTTTGTGTCTCAAAAGTGTATGATTGCTTATAATATATTTCAGCTGCTTTTTTCAGTTCAGGGTGACTTGTGGGTCTGGGTATATGAAACTTTTTGGGTTGACACATGCTACTGTTGGAGCCTTTGACCAGAGTTTGCCTGAAAGTTTGTTGAGGTAATCTACCCACATGATTAAAAAAACAGAGAATCCTTCTTTATAATGTAATTTTTTCACTTGACATGCTTCTCATAAGAAAATATTGAACTTGTCTCTGTTTGACAAGCTTACATATGGTCAAAAAAACTTAATAGTGTGTGTTTACCCAAAATATTTCTCTTCAAATTGTGTCCAAGATATTTTTTGTCACTCTCACACTTATTTGTTCACATGAGAAATGTTTTATCAAAAGATTTTTTTCCACTGTCTCCTTATTGTTATTATTGTTAATATTTAATACAATTAAATTAATTAAACCATTGAGATTGTCATTTAATTATTGACCTCATCCCACAACAATGTTAGACTTTTTTATTATTGTGAAATGAGGTGTGTTTATATTAGAATGACTTGGATTGTACTGAAGCAGTGAGAATGAAGGATGGATTCTACCGCTACAATATGAGTGCTGTAATAAAGCGGTGAATCTCTGGGACTGAGGCTCCGTCTCTCAGGCTGGATAGATTTCACTGTGCAAATCTCTAAAGAAGAATGAATGAATAAAAATCAAAGCGAGAAAGTGGATCAAACAACAAAGCAATGAAGAAAGAATCTTAGAGTCCATCATTCTAAAAGATTGACTGAGAAAAACTTCCCCCACTGCAACATTTCAGTGGACTGTAAAAGGTTGCACACGGCAGCCGGTGCAAATAGATTAAGTAAGAGTAAGTCATTTTACCTCATTTGACATTAGCCTCCAACCTATTTGAGTGAGTTTTCATTTGGCAGTGACCATAAGGTATGGAAGTGTTTAGAAAACCAATTACATTACAATGAGTGTGTGTGCACCTGTCAGTGTGAGGTGTAGAGTTTGACTGTTTACCCCTTAGGGAAGACCTGTGCACGCTTCTCATTTCTGGATTCACTCAATTAGTGTTAGTGATGTTATGACTAGCTGACTAGCAGACGTGTTCACACAAACACACACACTGAATTAAAAGACATCAGTTTTGATACTAACTTGCTGTAATTGATATGACAGAAGGTCAGCACATCAGTAAACACACTTCTGATTAACAGGGCTTTGAAGTCCAAAGAGATCAAGTAACAAACAGCAAATTATTTTTGCTGTTGGATGTTGGATCCTCAGTAGGATGTAAAGTTGGCATTTCTGGTGTTTGGTATATAGTCTGAAAAGTTTAATGCTGAAAGGATTCATTGATTAGTAGGTTGGCCGAAATGTGATTATTTGGATCAATTGTAAGTCATTTGTCAGGCAAAAATGCTGCTCACATCAAAAGTCAGGATTTGCTGCATTTCTTTATTTTATATTATTGTAAATAGAATATTGTGACGTTTTGGACTGTCTGTTGGCACTTAAAACGCTGGCTTCATTTTTGTCAGACACTCAGTTCAGACAAATTAAAGGACCAGTGTCTAGGATTTAGTGGCATCTAGCAGTGAGGTTGCAGATTGACCAAATAAATACCCCTCCCCTCACTTCCCCTCCCAAGCATGTAGGAGAACCTATGGTGGCCCCAAAACTCACAAAAAACCCTCTCTAGAGCCAGTGTGGTTTGTCTGTTCTGGGCTACTGCAAAAACATAGTGGTGCAACATGGCGAGCTCCATGGAGGAGGACTCACTCCCTATGTAGATATAAAAGGCTCATTCTAAGGTAGGAAAAACAAAGCAATTCTTATTTTCAGGTTATTATACACTAATGATAATATACTTATGAACATTATATTACATTTCTGCCAATAGAGCCCCTTAGGTCGTTCACACTGGTCCTTTAAAATTCACAATTTTCACCTCAAGTAGTTGTTACGTCACCTATTTAGCTTGCATTTTGACTTGTCATAGCAAGTGTCAGAAGCACAGGTGCAAGTGATAACAATAATAGCTGTGTCTTAGTAAGAGCCAGCAAGCGTGCACAGCAGGGACTCATGAATGTTGGAATGGAGAGTGCCATCATTTAAGTTATTAATTAGTTACAGTCTGGTAGTTGGAATTTTCCACCCTTGCTTTGCTACTGAAATTGTGCTGAGTAATTTGCGTTAACATGCAACTTAAAGATCCCCTCCAGACATGTTTTAAGATGTATATAAAATACTTAATAATAATTTGTGCCTGGCTATGGATATGGCTTATGGATATGGCTGGATATGGCTTTTCCACAAAGATCAATTATCTAAAATTTCTTAGAATTACATTTAGTCCTTCTCCCTCATTAAAAATACCAGAAACTGTAAATAAGCAAATATATTTTATTTTAGAAGTTTAACTGCTGGACACAAGATGTTTCCTACTTCACTGTGAAGTTCATTCTCAGTGTTTGTGCGCTGGAGGCTTCAAGTTTCCACATCACACTTGTGTAAGTTGCACACTGGACCAGGATTAACTTCAAACTATTTGTGATGTCACAAATCATGCTCCTAGGCCCACACCTTAAAATCAGATTTTCAATGAGCTCAGAGAAACTTTCCACTTTCAGCAGATAAACGTGAAAACAGCCTCCTGGTGTCGAACTCTGCACATACATCATTCTGCACAGTGAAGCTCAAACATCAAACTGTAGGAACAAGGAGAAAAACATATTTTTGAGCAGAGGGAGACTTCAACAATTATTTAATAGTAGCGGAATTCTGTATGCAGGCTATTTCAGTATCTCAAGTCATGTATGTGAAGCATGCTTATTACATGTTTATAGTTTCAACTTTATAATCTGTTTAGAGTGTTGTGTGGTGTAAGTGTTTGTGTTTAGAAGATGGAAGCCATGTATCTATATATGTGTATTGTTTCATCCGCATTTGAACATAAATCTGTTGTCTAAATCTAAAGGTCATCCAATGATTGGAAAAACAGAAGTAAAAAAGTTCTTGTCTCACTAATGTCTACAGTGAAATGAGAGACAATAAGTAATTTTATTGACATTCCTGTTACTCCTACATTAGCTTTATTTTGCATGTACAGTGTACTCACACATCGTGTTCTGTTTGGAAAGTATTATTGCACCTCTCATTTTTTTGTTATGATGTTATCAGACCTGTTTTGCACGCTTCCTTGTGCTGAGCTTACATTTAAATGCATATTCTATTGTAAGGGATGTAAAGGATATTATGACAAACCAGCCAGGAACTGAAGTCGAATTGTATGTCATATTCCATTCCTGAATGGCATTTGAGAAAAAAGATAACAATTTGAGAAAGAAAAACTAATAATTAAGGTTCAGCACCGATGAAGACCGTCTCACAGTCTTCTCAGTGATGGTATAATATATTAATTGTCATCATTATCTATTTTACATATTTCTGATAATGATTTGTTGATAAAATGCCACATCTGCCATTATTAAGGATAGATATGTTGTCTGTAAAGTGTCCCGTGTAGTCCCCTCTACTAAATCATGTATCTATTATCATATACTTGTAATATTCTGTAATGTCTGAAAAACTTTTTGTGAATTCGGCAGTACTACTACTAGTTTGACAGTAGTGGTGTAAGCTTAGCAGTAGCATGTGATGTTAACTAGTTGGGTGCTGCACTTTTCTCACTACGACTTGACTTCTAGACAGATCAATAACAGTTTCTGAGGCACTGCTAGAACACTCAGTCAGACTGTCGCTTCTAGCTGTTGGCTTAGTGTGCTGTGACAGGCATGTTTCCCTTACGTCTGCAAGCCTGGAGTGGAGGGGTGAAGGAGGTGTGTGTGCGTGTGTGTGTGTGTGTGTGTGTGTGTGTGTGTGTGTGTGTGTGTGAGTGAAACTGCTCTCAATTATTTGCCACTTGAATCCGCTTTACGATTCCAGCTGAACTTAAGTTTGGATTCAAACCATTTTTGTCACTGTGACACCCGATCATTGATGCCTCTCGTTTCTTAGGCTTTGTGAGAGAGAGAGAGAGAGAGTGTGTGTGTGTGTGTGTGTGTGTGTGTGTGTGTGTGTATTACAGTCATCTCTCTCTGTCACTGTGCCATTTGTCAAAATCAGTCTGGATGTTTTAGATCCATTAAGCTTTGTCCCCCATCTGTCTCTCGCTTGCTCCTCTGCTCTTCCTCCCATCATATCTGTCTCTCTGTCATTGTCCCTCACTCTCCCTCTCTCTCTTTTTGTCTCTTCTTTTTCTTTCTAACTGTCCAAAGCAAACCTTATTATTGTATTGCGTTGCCAAAAGGCTATTACATTGCTCACTTTGCAGCAAAGGCAGGCACATGCACTCAGCACAGCATGCAGCCAGTCACTTCTAGTGCACAGTCACAACCTTCTCCACACACACACACACACACACACACACACACAGACACACACACACTCTCTGCCAGCCCACTTGAAATCAGACTACTTTCTTATATGCTGCCTTAAAATGAGGGAGCTAAAATCAAACCCAACCCAAGCAGGTGCTGAACAGCCTATTGTTAAAAAACAACAACTGTAAAACACAACACGGTGTAACAACGCTGAAATTAGCTTCTGATTTGCTGCTTCTGATTCAGAGTTAATGGGAAAGTTAAGGGAAACACAAATAATGATATATAATTTTCGGTGTTTTTTCAGTGTAAGTGATGGGGAACAAAGCAGTGAATTCACCCTTTTTTTCATTTTTCACAAATAGAATAAAGGTTTCACAAATCTGAAACTGTATTTTAATGAGTCTTTGGAGTCTCCTTGGTAATCTGGTCCAAATTTGACAGGTCTGAGTATAGTGGTTTTTGATCCAGACATGGTCTAATATGGTCTGGATGGAACAATATCAGTGAAATCTCCCTTTTTGCGTTTTCATAGGCAAAATAAAGGTTTCACAAATCTGAAAGTGGGTTTAAACAGTGTTAAGGCTTTTGCTATGATGTCTTAACATTTTTTCATTAGTATAAGTGGTGAAAAAAACAGAGAATCAGCCACTAAATATAATTATTTATGTTTCCTTTAACTTTCCACTTTACTCAGAACTCAGCATCATACACATGCGAATGTTTTTCCCTCACTCTATAAGAACTTAGAGCTGAGAAGCATTTGACAGTGGCTGAGTCTTTGACATGGCTGTCAGTGAGAGAATTGGGAGCTGACTTTATGGCATGTGGTGACACTGATAAGCTGTGATGGTGTGGTAGTTAAGAACATACTGTAGGTATGCTGCAGAGGAGGTGGCAAACTGCTGAGGAGGTGGATTACTGATTCCTATTTTAGATCAAAGCAAAGACCTCTGAAAAGCTTGAGTTTTCCCTCAGTGTAAATAGCTTTACATGCTGTAGCCGACCTGTCTTTGCAACTTCGTTTCCACTCTTCAGTCTGACAAGGTTGAACACAGGTTACTGTAACCTAATAGCAATGGAGATATGACACTCCTTCATTATGAAGTTCAGTCATGGAAGCTAAATTTAATTAAAGTAGCACTAGAATAACAACACCATTTATTTAAGTAATCCTGAGTTTTATGTTGATTTTGAAATTAAAGCATGATAGCATTTGAAAATGATTTGATGCTTTTTGGTGAGTTTCACAGCTGATAAAACAGTTTATATTTTTGGGTTTCTGTGGACATTTCAACCTTGCTTCATAATTTGACCTTACATTAGGCATTGGGTTTTAGAGAACTGTCCTCTTTCTGTCAGCCACTGACAGGGAAAGATACTCATCTGTAAGCTCTTGCTTTCCCTGTGTTGCAAAGAAATATGAATAGAAGTGAGAATGATAGTTTTACCCTCAATGTGGCTATTGTAGAGTGAGATGATTGCAGTGCGTGTGAGTAATCTTGGCTGTTTTATACGTGTGACCCAAAGCAGTCCATCAATCTTACAAGACAGATAAAAGCACGCCACACTGAGCCAAGATCTCACTGATGTACACGGCATATGATTCATAGAACAATCTAAATATAAAGGTGATTATTGGAACAGTTTCCCTTTTAGTTTCCAGGAAAAAAGTATTGCTTAAAGGAAAATTATACATTTTTTTATATTAAGGTCTTCTGCAGTTTTGGACAAAATTCCAATTGATGTTCTCCTCACCAACTTTATTGGAGAGATTTATTGATGTGGAGCCACTGGCAGCTACATGAGAAACCAACAGGACATGCATCATAAGCCATAAAACAAAAACTTTTAAAGTTTTTTTTAAAAAAAATAGTATTTATTAAGTGTTATAGAAATTATTTAGTATGCATTAAATATATGTGCAGTTTAAAATATGTATGGTAGCTAACTGATTCTTCTCATCATACTCGCAGCATTTGGAAGCTTTTGGTTTTTGCTATGTGAAGCATTTTGTTATTTCCAGTATAAAGTTAACAAGTTAGTTGAAGTTATTTTTTTTTTGATTTTTGCAGTTTTATAGTACAGATTTGCAGAATCACTTGGCCAAACTGAAATGAAAAGAGAAACAAGAAAAATTAGTCTTTTAAATCTGGGCTCCCTGCAGGAGACAGAAACTCTCCTGTACCAGCATTATCCAGTCAGAGGATGCACCAAACTAATGTCAAGCCAAGTCAGTTAGTCCTGAGGTGAAAAACTGTTAGGAGTAGGGAGGAGGACTTTTAAGAGGTTTAAGAGTTTCTTAAGCAGAGGAGAAAATGGCAGAAAGACAGAGAAGAATGAATGGCTGTGAGTTAATGAAATGCTGCAGATTAGATTGTGCAGGGATAATGTTTGTGCTCGATCTCATTAGAGATGTGCTCACATCTCCAACACAATGCAATAACACCAGAAATGAAAGTGATCACAACACAAAGATATTTGGCAACTGCAGAAATTTGGAATTTGCTGGCAGCTGGAAAAAGAAGATATACATGCCAAACAATGCTGCTACTTACATAGACTGGACAGCAATCACAGACATCGATTCCCCATTAATATCAAATAGATTAAGTACTAAAATAACCAGCATGGTAAATTAACATAAGCAAATAAATATAACAACTGCCAGCAATATGATAGGCTAGTGCACAAGTAGGCCTGTGTTTTAAAACATTTCATACGCTACTTTTAAAGTACAGCTTACAGTTTATTCAACAGAGATGTTCATTACATTAAATAGTATTAATAATTACATTGTTTCTTAATAGAGACTACATGCTATGATTAGGCCTATCGATTTCACTGTCCATTCTATGCCCATTATTTTTTTCTTTCATTATTTCTTTCAACCAATCATACCTTTTAAAAGAATGAGTCATACAAGGTCAACACACCTCCTCACAATGGTCTTTGCTCAGAGTTGCTCTGAGGATTGTCCTGAATCACTCCTAAGCTTGAACTGCTTGCTAGAAAGTTTTATTCTAAGTTAGGAGCTCTCTGAAAGTATTCCCAGGATGTTTGTGAATACACCCCTGATCACTTGCTGATATCTCAGTATTTGTGTTTGACATTCATATAACTTTATAACTGTCGACAGGTCTCAAACAGAGTATCGTTCAGTACATATTAACAAACAACACGACATATCTCTGTGGGCTAGATGATGTAAGAATTGGCTGTGGTGTGCAAGTTAAGTGTGCATCTTACATTACATTACAATACAATACATCCATCTGGAATGTTTGTGAAGTCCAGTAAAACTAGTTGGGAAAGTTGAGAAAGTTCTCATTGAGATAGTTGATCAATATGTACACATTTTTTGTTCCCTGACAATAACTTTAATCTCATTTCCTCAAGTTGAGTTTATTTAAATAATTAAAAAGGGAGCACACACCACTCATTATTTATTTCTGGCAAGCAGATTGATAATGTCATAAGGGTCTGAGGCATGTGAGATGAAGCCATTTACAATTTCCAGGATCATAACATTGCTGGTTAGAGTTTACCAGGACTTATAGTACTTATACTGATTTCCATCACAGGACTAAATGGACTTTCTAATATTCACTGCCTTTCCTTCCTCAACATGTTTGATTCTTTGTATTTTGTTGCCAGTAGGATGTTTTCCTGCTGCAATGGATTTTCTTTTCTTTTTTTTTCTATTTGACTTTATATTGTCAAAAAGATTTGATTGAATGTGAATGACAATGGGCTTTGCTAAACATATTTTCGGTTTGTATTCTGTGGTGGACCACTACATAATTCTAAAAATTCTATATTATAGTCTTTGCTGTTAGTTTTTTACACCACTTCCATCCATAAAGCAGCAGATTAATAATTATAAGTGCAATAAATTGTATCCTCTTGCTCATAGGGAGCCCTCTTGGTCATAGGGATTTTTCAGGATGTTTCTTCATTTTCCCCCCATTTGAAATGTCCACTTCCTGTTACTGTGATCCTTGTCACATAATCTACAGTAACTCCCCAGCTGGTTTTGGGAGGATAGCACATGGAGTCGCCAGCCGCTCTTTTCACCTGCCAGCAGGGATCTTCACTGAGAGGGGCTGATGCCTGCTGAGGTTCATGCCATCTCCCCCTCACATCCCCCATTTGCACAAGACCCCCAACCACCCAGTGGGAGTCACCAGTGCAGTGACATGGACATGATCCCTTATTGGCTTCCCATCCTTGAATACTGCCAACTTTTGTTTGTTCCAATACACGACCAAGCTGGAAGTACAGCAGCTGGGAATTGTGCATGGTGGGTGAATGTCTGCTTCTGGGCTGCCCGAGCTTCCCCACAGAGATACTTTATAGATATTAACAGGATGTTAATGATCACCATACGCATAATCAGTTGTACAACTGTACTAATAATACTCATGGTAGATTTATAGGCATACTGGCATCCACATATATGATTCTGTTGGAGGCTCTATGCCTTGCTCAAAATCACTCACCAGTAGTGAAGCTTCATCAATTCTTCACTACCCTGAGCCCTCTGTTCAGGATACAGACTGTTTTACATCACTATCTTCACTGTGATTCACATTTATTAGCCCTGTCAGCCCCCAAAATCCACTCTTCCTCTCTGGCACTATGTGTGAAACTAGATATTTTCCTCATATGGCTCACCTTCTTAACACAAGGACATTGTTTGACCCTCCCTGCTCTGCTGTCTTCTCGAATACAGAGGAACTCATAACAGATTTCAGACATTTTTAGAAAGGCTTTTTTGTGTTGTGAACCAAGCAGTTGGCGTAACATTTGGCACAGTTTTATGTGAACGTACTCTATGGTACTCATGTTGCCCACTCAGTGTCTCTCTGCTCTTTGCTACTGGACTACCATGTGCACAACACAAGACAAATTTAGCCTGGGCTTTTACAGGAAGCAGATGGTAGGGTATTATGTTGACAATATTGTTAGCCACTGATGACTCTTCCAGTCAGCCCACTCAGCATCTCTGCTCTTTTCCTCCTCCACTGAGACTCAAAATATTAAACATAATGGGCCATTTTTGGCTTGTAAGAATATGATTGGCACACTGAAGAGTTTAATTTTGCTACCATTCTCCTTTCATTTCTTCCTCTCTCCTCGTTCAGCCTCCTAGCTCTCTCTCGCTCCTCCAGTTGGCATAACCTGAAACCACCAGTGCATAGTCCAGCAGACCTTAGTTTTGGTGCGGAATGATGCTTCTGCCAAAGTTTTTTTTTTTTTTTTCAATGGTTTCTTCTGGTTTATATTCCTAAATCTTTTTGTAAGTATCTCAATTCTATTATTTCTTAATTTATTTGGAATGGTAAATCTTTTCTTCAGTGACCTAAATTACTAGGGGGCATGGCCTCTACCTTACTTTCAATTCTACTTTTGGGCAGCGAATATCCATTACATGTCCTAGTGGGTGCGTTTTCATCTGCAGCCCTTATTTCCAGCCTGGGTCTCTATGGAGACTTGTGCGTGGAATCCAGTTTCTTTACCTGCTATTTTGAGTGCAACACTTACCTCCAATTCAGACATACCAAAAGTCCACTCAGAAGAACTTTAGTTTTCAGACTCCCTCTCTCATAGTCCAAATGCAGATTGCTGATATTTGTTTCATGCACTTTGTAATGGCTCATTCCAGTTCTGGCATCAAAAGGGCTTGAGATGTTTTGAAAACCGTTTTATTAATAATTATTTTGCATCTTTCTCACAACTAATGGATACATTTAGCAAACCCAGGACCCATTTTTAAAATACACACAAGTCAGGCATTTTGTACAACATCTCATACCCCAGTTCCCAGAAAACCCCCTCTGTACAATCCTTCAGACACATTTTTGTCTTTAAACCCTACCCTGAAAGGATCAATGTCAACTCTATATTCTTCCATCTCAAACATAAGCTGCTCCCCCTCATCGACTATTAGAACTACATGGGAACATGACCTAGATTTTAATCTCTCAGATGACATTTGGGACTTAGTTCTTAGTAAGATACATTCCTCCTCTATTTGTGTGCGTCATGCTCTTATACAGTTCAAAGTAGAACATCTTATTCATATTTCCAAAACAAAACTAGCTAAAATTAACCCCAAGGTAGATCCTTTCTGTGATAGATGTTAACATGCCCCAACCTCAGTTTTTCCTGTTTCGTCCTTGCATAGCAGAATTTGGGACACTAGTGTCTCTCTGAAATTTTACATTGTCCCATTGAGCTTAACCCTTTGACTGCTTTGGCATTCCCCCACAGGAACTGTTGTTGCCCAAAACAAAACAAGGTGTGCTGCTGGCTTTCTCTTCCTTACTGGCCTGACGCAACATACTCCTCAAATGGAGAGACACTGTCTCTCCCTCTCATTCCCACTGGAAAAGGACATTATACTAAGTGTGAAGCTTGAAAAACTAAAACTTGGTTATTCCATTCAAAGGCCAGTGAATAAGTTCTATAGAATATGGGGCCATTTCCTATCCTTTTTTGAGAGACCTGAGATTATCATTTGTTGTTGTTATTATTATTATTAACACCTGACTGCAAATTCTTTTTGTTCAGGGTCTTTTAAAAAATCATTTTGATTAAATGATTAAAATCTTTGATTAAAATGACAGATTTCTCTGGGTTTTGTTGGAAACATTTGGGATAATGTAAGCACACAACTCAACAATAGTTGTTGTTTTTCAACATTTTAATGCAGAATAATTACATAGCTTTAAGTTGTAACTTTAAAATGTAACTTGTATATATCCATGCTTTCTCACATTGATGGACTACTTTTAAACACATCACCAAAAAATAAATTTTATTTAGGCCTTATCAACAGAGTCCAAATTTCATGTTTTCAGATTTATGTTTCCCTTTTTATCGAGCAGTAGATAGGTAGTTGGCCAACACACAATTAGCTTGTTGTAGCCGCCCTGAAAGACTGTCATAGACTGTTGCCAAGGTAACGGGAGGATGTCTCTGGACTGGGGGGTGTGGACCAATGGCAGGACTATGGTGGTGTGCGGCAGTCTGACATGCTGCCATTCAGAAGTTAACTCCTCTCATCAACAATATAAAGTTAAAAAACATAATTTAAATGAAACAACCATGAGAGTTAGCATGTTTGTCTTCGTTGCGATATTATTGTCAGGCTGGTTAACCAGCAGCGACAAAGTTCTATTAACCAACAAACAAGATGACCAAAAGCAACAAATGCAGTGGGACGATATGACATAGATACTTCACCTCCATGACAGAAGACATTAGATAACGTGAATCAGATAGAGCTTCTCTTTCTCTGTCTGCTTCTTCTCTGATGCTTAAATTTTTCTTTGTGGCCATTGTTTGAATTTATCTTAACAAGACTGCAGCAGAGTATAATGTATAATGTGCTGTAGTACATAGAAAGAGTCAGATTCAGTTGAATTGATCCAGTTTTTAATTGAGTTGTTGTTCAGTCACCTGTTGATGTTCATGTGTGATTTGTGAATGAGTGTGCACGACGTCTGGCTGCTTGCTTGTGAGAATTTCTTCATTCTTGTTTTTAAGCTGAGTTGTGTATTGAGTAATAAGCTTAAAAGTAACTAGTAACTTAAGACCTTTTAAATACTAAAAGTATAATAACAGTGTTAACACTGTCAGCTTTGTATGCTCTTTTTGTATGTCTTGCATATAGAATGTGTAAGTCATGGATTTGATACAACCTTCACTTTTAGATCTGTGAATGTTTTTAGGGTTCAGTCTTTCTAGTATTCAGCACTGATCTGTAACTGTATCACATTATAAGCTTTGTGGTACTTTATATATCTGTATACTAAGAAAATACATAGGAAACACATGTAAATCATGTGATATGTTGTGTTTTGTAAACCTGTAACAATAGAACAATACTATGAAGTTATGAGTGCTTCTTTGTGTAAAAACATTATGTATAAATGTCTTTATAGGAGCAGCCTTTCTCACCACTCGGGCATTTTTGTTTTTGAAAGCAAATTGTTTTATATGCCCCCCCCCCCAATTTCATCAAGTGGGGGACAGTCATATAGTTTGATGCAGTTTGTTCTAAGTTCCATATTATGTTCTGTTTGAATATGAGTTGCTATAATTCATGTTTTGTTATAAATTATGTATATGGTATCTCCTTTTTAACTTTTAGCACCCACCCCTCTAAAGGTCTGCATCTGAACTTAAGAACATAACATAACTTGAACATCAGAAAGTGAAGATAAGTAGCCAACTGTTGATGCTGTGGTCTGATTTTCCTCCTGTCCTCCCTAAATTTTGGAGTCACCAGCCACCACTGATCTGCATCTACCATTTCTTGTATGAACATACACTGAGTTTTAGGCAGAATTCAGGAAAGTTTGAAGTCATAAGTCCTCCTCTCCCAATGCCAAGGAGAATGCTTTTAAGTTTTTATGTTTTTATGTCTGGCTTTCAGTATCGAGAAGACTAATTTATTTATGACACTTGCTCACCACTCCTTATACTTGAGTGCATTCAACTTGAACTTGATTCAACTTGATCAAGAGTCTGTTGATAAGGACAAAAACTTCTGTCAGGGGCTCTTGAGGATTGGAGTTGTAACAACTGACTAAAGAAATAATGTTAAAAAATGCCAATGGAATAAAACATCAACTTAATATCATGCACATGTAAATGACAGTAACTGTAACTGCCTGTACTGTATTTATTTGTTGGAAGGGGGTTGAAAAAGTTGATTCACACAAGAATCACGATTCTTCTCTTTTACGATTCTGAATCATTTCACAAATGTCAAAAATCGATGTGAAATATATTGTGAATACTGTGTACGTCATCACTTGGAGAGTAACAAAGAAGACCAGCTGACCAACGCACACTGCAGCATTAAACAACTTAAACCAATCCCGGTGCAAAGAAAATGCTGGTGCTCAGTTTTTTTCATCTCAAAAACCCTGCGCCTGCTCAGCTTCTTGAACAATGATGGCTTTCCCCAGAACTAACTAAGGACACCAGTGAGAGGTTTGGCACACAGTATACTGGAGTAAGAGATTGGAGATAACTGGGAACATAGAGAGTGTGCAGCTGTCTTACTACTTTGGATTTAAACTTTGCACGTATTAAGAAATTTGGGGCACCACCTCCATTAGGAGGAAAATAAATATATATATATGTAATGAATCAGTCTCATGACCAGGAATCGGAATTCTTTGCGATACAGGGACCTCTGTCCTCTGCTTTAAACGAACACACACAGACAACTTCTTGATGATAAGTGAGGACATTTATTTATAGTTAAATGTCTACCAATAACTGTAAGGCATTAATAAGGAATACATAATGGAAGAAAACAATCAAACAAATAAATAAAAGATGTAAGTGGTGACATAAACTTTAACTCTGTGGGCGACAGTGAAGTGAAGTATGTGATCATAAAACGGCGGGACATCTCTAAGATGGATCTATTTGACATCAACTCTTAATCACAGAAAGCTGTGGATTATGCCTACTAATTTGTTTAAGAGATGAGACTGTTTCAGCTGAATCTGAAATTGTTGTGACACTGAGTCTGCTTGTGCGGCCTCCCAGGCGAGGTGCAGGCTTGTCTGCCTGCAGGGCTAGAAAATAAAAAAAGACCTCTAGAAAAAAAAAACTTGGGTAGTTGAAGCGATGAGCTCCTTGGTGGATTGAAAATGAATGAAGATATCAACTAGCCAAAACAGGTGGAGTTTTGGGTATGTTTTGGGTTTGGAGAGGGCGTTTACACCATAACCTGATGTGGTGTGGTAAAACTAAAATGGTAGCTTCTCATCTGTGCCTAAGATGGTGGCTCATAATTTATGACTCTCAGGAGTTTTACATGCAAAAAAATCACATACTTCACTCATCACTGTGGTCAAACATAAAGTTATATGGTGATTATTTAAAATACTCAGGAAAAACACATGATTTAAACAGCACCTATTCACATTATTCAACAGTGCTAGATTTCTAACACAACTCATGGTGGCATAGAGGTTAAACACCAATTTGATTACACAATAAAAAATAAAAATGCTGGCTTACACACATGATATACACACATACTAACATGCATTATTGATTGATCTCAGGCGGAGATCTAAAACTGCATTTAGAGTCTATGGTTTTACAGTCTCTTTGTTCTGACTGTGAACAGCAGGAGTCCTAAGCCATGTGCTACATTTGTGTGTGTGTGTGTGTGTGTGTGTGTGTGTGTGTGTGTGTGTGTGTGTGTGTGTGTGTTTGTGTGTGCAGTTGGACTGGCAATTTTTATCTGGACTGGCCCCATTTTTCCCCAATGTATACACTTATGAGTTGCATAAAGCAATATCAGGCTATGAATAACATATAGGCTAAGTAATAGATATCAAATTGGCACCCTAACAACTCACAGGACTTCATAAAATAATGTAATAAATAAATAGCTAACAAATAGCCTAGAGGAAAAGTTGGCATCCCAAGAGGCGCACTTAGGATTTTATTCGTTTGGCAATTGATATGGGCAACCTAGCACTCAGTGCTACAATCTGTAACTTCACAAATAAAACAAATATGACGTAATCATATGTCATGAATGTAGTCTATGACAAAATGCAATACTGTCATCATGAAACAAAATAGCCAAAACTTCATTTTCACACAGGACAAGCTTTCCTATGATGATCTGGAAATGTGAGAGCTATTTATAGTCAATCATCCGACATTGTGCTCACAGCTGATCTGATCCAATTCAAACATCAGGCTTAACAGTCATGATTTCATGCTACCGACACTATTTAAATGTTCATTCACTGCTATTGTCAGGCTGTGACAAGCAGCATGCCTGCACCCTATTGGAGCAGACCCAGTGTGACTAATCAGCTGAGCCATAATAACACTCTGGCCTTGGCATCATTTAAAAAAAAAACTGCATAGCACAGCGGCCTTAAGCAGCGAATAGAACAGAATAGCATGTCTGCTCTTCTCTGCCATCCTGTTGATTACGTTATTCCATCAGTGTTCAAAGCCATAAGAATGTATTTTTCTATAGCCATGAGCATGAGCTCTGTAATCTATTCTTGATGAATTTTACAGTTGTAAAGCTGTGCTTGCATGCCACTTGTGTAACGGAGATTGCCAGGTCCGTAGCTCTGCTGTTAACACTGTCCCAACGTGAGCTAATATTAGCAGTATCACCTGCTGCTCTCTACTGAAATCAGACTGCTCATCTGTCCAGACTTTCCTCTTCCTCTTCATTTGGTGGTGGACAATTAATGTTCTTGCTGTGGCTAGGCATGCTAACGCTAACAGGATTTTGCATGACAGTGGCATTGATATCGATCCAAAATGTGCTAACTTAAAACATTTTGCAACATCAGCCACAAGATTTTCTTTCTTTCTCTCTGACCTTTTCCGCTCCACCTTTTTGCTTTTTGGGAACTTTATCAATTTGTATAGGCTAGCATTATTTTCGATTCAAACTCCACTCTTTCTGTCTTGAATTGATTATTTACCACTTGACCGCTGACATTACGTGGATGGACGCATCCACTTGAAGGGGTAGGGGGAGGATGACAGTAGCACTTCCTGAACCTGCCTCACAGTATAAGTAGCTTACGACAATTTGGACCATGTAACCCCCAATCAGATGGGCTGTTCCTACATCAAGTGGGCTGTGATCGGCAGGTTTCCCCACAACATTGCTGGTGGCCTTGCAGCCCAGTAGGTGGACCGGCCAATCTGGCGTTCGCCAGAATTGCCAGATTGCCAGTCCGAGCCTGTGTGTGTGTGTGTTTAACAGAGAGAAAAGGGGGAGGAAGAGAAGAGGTGGTGTTTGTTCCTTTTCTCAATCTCCAACTAAAATAACCAAAGAAGTAATTTTAATGTCTTTGCATCCTGTGGTTAATGTCTTTGCATCCTGTTATCTTGTCAGGCCATCTGTCTCTCAAAGAGTTTTGAAAGCACCAGTGTTTGGTCTGGCCAGCGTCAGTTGTCACCCCCACTGTGAGACTGTGAGAGATGAAAGGGACGCTTCTGGAACAACACCCACCTTGTCTCTTTGTGGAATTAAAGAAAGGATTTGTACTGTGGAATTCAAAAACAAAACAAGCGTCAGAGGAGGAGATGATGAGATGGACATTTTAGAAAGAAAATCAACACTACAAACCCTTGTAAATACCCTCAAGGGAAACTGTGCTACATTAAGATTATGATGGTAATACGTGGTGACTTTGCATTAGGGATAGATGGATTTGGTAAAATAGGTGTTAAGATGATGAAAACAGCTTGATGTTTGATACCAAATCCACTTATAGAGATGTTTTTAAGATTTCTGTCAGAATTGCGTGTGTTTGTATTTGAATGAGCATGTTATGCAGTTCAGCTTCTTGTCAGTGGTGTGTGTAGTCTGTGTATGGTTGTCTGTAGTGTATGTCTTTGGGCACTGTATATGTGTGAGGTGCTCTGCGGCTGCCGCAGCTCTGTCAAGGGACCACAGCAGTGACAGCAGGCTCATTTGCTGCATGATTATCGACTGGGTTGTTGAGAGGAAAGGCCGCCTACATACACACTCACACACTTTCACTCACACATAAACACACACGCACAGACACTACACAGACTGTTTCTTGTTTAAGCCAATTATGCAGGCCAGTAACCTGCCATATGGCTTCTGCTAGTTCAGAATCTGTATTTGTGTGTGTGTGTGTGTGTGTGTGTGTGTGTGTGTGTGTGTGTGTGGATGGAGTCATTATAACACAAAGTCAGATCGAGCTTGAGGCCACACGGCAGAAAAAAGAGAAATCTTAAGCAGTACTAACAGTCCAGCACTGTGTAATTTGGGCAACACACTGAAGATAAATCAAATAAATGTATTTATCTTTCCATTAGGCCTACTTGAAATCACCTAATTTCACCTAATTTATTAATCAAACTATGTCTTATTAAAATCACCTGTGCACAAACTTCTCTGTCCTCACAGTGGATCTCTCATTAGTAACTTGTACAGAAAATTCACAGAAAATGATGGATTATGAGTAATTATTTACTATTTCAGCAAGAAGACTTTGAGGTGTTTGTTTGCTAACACTGGGAATTCAAAGTAAAATATTGCTCTATTTAAACCTGCAGTGTGTGATTTTTACATGCAAATGAATGTCTGTTACATTCAAGCCTTTGCCAAACAAGTTCACACAATGCTGATTAAGCCTATCATGGCCAGTATACAGAGATTTTAAATCTCATGTTGGGAGGGACATTCCCTTGCTGGCTGTTTGAATGCACACGGCTGAGCCGGCTAACTTCTGGTTAGTTCTCTGATAACTTCAATGGGGATAAAATAATTGAATCTTGCGGCTTTTCCAGATTTTCCAAATGTTATCACACCAGATGGATCAAATTCTGATAGTGAAAAGACTCATTTTGCAGGGGCTGTGTGAAGCTTGCAGCAATTTATCCTCCATTTTACAACTGTAGCAATGGAATAGGCTAAAGCATAGACGTAAGCAAGTGTCAACAGTGTTTTTGTAATTACTCTCACTGCCAGAAGGGGGAAACAAAAGTCCTGCACCTCAACTAAAACAACTTTCAAAATAAGCAATATTATATAACACTTTTGACAGTGACAGACTGCTGTGTCTGGAACAACCTGTCCCAGCCACCTGACTGTGCTTAACAGATTCAGGGCTAAGTTGCTGCCAACTTTGGGGTCAACCTCATGAATATACTCAGCTGCTCGTAAACAAAACTAGTGAACTTTACTTGGTTGTTAAAGAGCTACAGCAGTTAGATTTTTACAGTTTTGCTCATACTGAACATGTACTGTTAATATTAACTGCATAAACTGCTACTCTGCTTTTTTCCAACTTTATTTCCCTTTTTCTTTGTTTTGTTCTGTAATGTGTTGACTGTAGCTTAAGCATGCTCAAACAACCATCATCATCATCATCATCATCATCATCATCATCATCATCATCATCATCATTATCATCGTTCTGTACCTGCTGGTTCTCATCTGCACCCGCCCCCAGCTGCATTTCTCCAACACTTGTAGTTATTTGTAGGCTACGTCGCTTTGAACTTCAGGTGGAACAATGCTAATTTGACTTATGAAATAAACCCACACAGCAAACTCTGACTGGTTGTGTACTTATAGGGTTAGATTTATGGATTTTCAAGGGGCATGTTTATAAAGGATGAAATTTAAGATTTGAAATATCAAGATGAAATTAAGTCGGTTAGATAATCATAAGGTCAGTTTCAGTTACTTTTTGATTAATTGCGCAGCCTAGCCCCTTCTCACAGCCCCATCCAACTCCATCCATCAATCCATCCAGTGATGTTTGTTGAATTCGTAGAATGTGATAATATTAGGCAAGTATTTATCTTTCAGATGGACATGGAGCAGACAGAGGAGCTGACTGACAGATGAGAAGAAGGGTCTGAGTAGAATGGCCTTTGTTCAATTCAAAGTAATGATATCAGTGCTACTACTACGGTGATCAATTATAGATTAATGGATCGGAAAGTTCACATAGCGTTGCTGCAAAGTCACAGGGGGACACTGCACTGAGTTGAGATAATTAAATTGCACAAATGTGGAGATTTATAGTCAGACAGATTTGAGAATTGTTGATGCATCACTTATCTGTGCAAAAGGGTTCAGTACAAAAATGTCTTGTTTAAAGTATTGATTAGTTTTTTTTATTAAAAGTGCATGTTTCTAAATTGTATTTCTACATTTGAAACAACATGGATCCAGCCATGAATCATGAATATGAATCAAATTTATCAGACTGCCTTCCCTGTTTTAATAAAATGATAATTAATCATGTGTTATTTTGGGCAGTTAAATATGACCATATCCTCTGGTAACTGAGGAAAATTCTTTAAATTCCTAAAGATAATGGACTCCTCACATTTTTTTAAGATGAGATGATCCCCCCACACCTGCTCAAACATATTGCACACACAAAAACTACACTCCCTCACATACATATGCACACTGATGCACCAAACTTAAGAAGAGTGCGACTGCAGGGCCTTGTACTTGTGCTTTGATGTGTGTAAAACAGAGTGGTGCTTGTGTGTGTATATGGTCGTACAGTCTTGTGTTCTTTTGATGTAGTGATATCAAGGTTAGTTGTGTAAGTCCAAGATAATCTTTTAATTTTTTTTTTTCGATTTTATGACACTCACAGTTCACTCACAGTACATCTCCAGAAAAAACATGTATGCATGATTGAAGAATGATCAAGTCCAGACTCCTATCGCAGAGAAATGTCAACACTTGGGAATGTAGTGAGCCACAGGGTGTTTTAAATGTAGATTTCTTCAGCACTTTAAATATACTGAACTAATCCTACTCCATTATTTCATAAATATTAGGAACTGGAAGCCTTACCTTTTCACATTTTAAAAATGGGAACTTGGAAATTTTATGCAGATTTTATTGCAATTTTCTCTTGGCACACTGATACAAGAGCAGTGAGCCTGTACCTACATATGAAGCACTCTCTCTCTCTCTCTCTCTCTCTCTCTCTCTCTCTCTCTCTCTCTCTCTCTCTCTCTGCCTGTCTCTTTCTTGCTCTGTTTCTTCAAAATCTAACAAAATCATAGCTTTTTTCCCACACTTAATAATAACATTGTGCCAGCTAGATTCCTAAATTTTAATTTTAACTTCTGTAATTCACCAGGATGACATATCACACATTATAAACAAGAGTGCCAAGTATTATAATGAATAATGTTTTATGATAATATTCATATAATCATCATATTCTAATTGTATTTGATTTATTATCAGATTGCCACTGCTATCATCATAAAACAGATAAAAGTGCTTGTATGACAAAAGCTTCTTGAATCTAAATGTATCATCAAGGCACAGACGGCAGGTCTGAACTGCTTTAAAGGAAATTAAAGTCTTTGCTCATCACGTTCCTATTCTCACTGAAAAACTGTGTGCTGCAACATACTGCCTCTTATCTGTGGATGCTGGTTTCTCAATTCTCAGCAACAATGTGTCTTTCTTCCGGTCTTATCTAGCTCAATATACTGTGTCTTCAAATGGGGTTGTGTTTACGAGAAGACACCATATAAACAACTCACTGATTTGGATTCCATGACAAGTAAGAGTTATCTTATAGCTCCAAATTCATGAATGTATTTGATGTTTTTAGAAAAGATTGAATGTAAAGAACTTGGTCACCTTTCTTAAAGGAGTCCACCTCAAAGTCAGTTAGGACCCTCCCTCCTAGTAAATCTTAAAAAAATGCAGCAGAGGATTGTGGGGGGTAAAGATCTGTGTGAATTGTGGCCTCATGGCTACATCGTGTGCGACGCTGCGGGGGGTGAGGGGACACTGACTGACCATAATCGCTCAGTGGAGCGTGGATAATGACATGTGTGACCACGGTGCCATTAGTTAGAGCCAACCAGCCGTGAGAAGTTACTGTTAGGCTCTCTGTATCTCCGCTGGAAACAAAGGGAGTCCAACAGACTTTTGAGGGTCACTAGAAACACATTTATGCCCCATAGAGAAAGTCGCTGTGTGGCTACCTGTGTTATAGCTGGACTATCGACTCTCCTACAAGAGACTCTCTGGCTGTGTGTGGGGGAGTGCCATTACATATCATAGCCTTTCTGTTTTAGTGCTGTTATAGTGGTCAGGTCTGAATATTTAGTGAAGCTGAAAATAACTCTGTAATTGAATTTGATGGGTCTCTTATTAGGAGTACTTTACTCAATACTTAATTACATCAATGTTCAATACATATCACCCTAAGCAAGGCTATATTTTCCTTAATAGTATTATGGTTGATTTGGCACCATTTCTGGATCACTGTGTGCCTTTTAAACTATGCCCCTTGTTTAGAAAACACATACTGTGACAACCTACGGATCTGGCTACCAGCCTTGGTCTCACAGCTGCATGACAAAGAAAAATCAAGCAAGTGAATAGGTGTAGAAAGCACTTGCTTGACTGCTAAGTTATGACTCAACATAGTCTGATATGGATTCAAATGTCTGTGATTTTGATTGATTGTGGGTCTTTATCTGAATCAGAGTGTAAGCCAAAACGTTGCATCTCCAGTGTGCCACAGAATAGTAAAGAGAAATGCTAATGCACCCTATACACCTCCACTCTATGACTAGACTAGACACAGAGAGACAGGGGATGCCTCATAGAGGTAAAGGATGAAATATACATGAAATGTACACAATACTCAAAATAAGACCTCTACCAGTTGGTCTGTCCATTATACAGTAAATAAATATTATAACACACGATCAGAAACATTTAAAATGTTTGTAACCAAGCTTGAAACCAAAAAATAACAGAATACAAAACACACTCAAGTAATGACAAGGCACAAGATCTATCTAAAGAGTCTGATCTAACCTGCTGCAAGAGCGTGAACTGCCAAAGTTTGAGCAAGATTAAAAAAACACCACAAAAGCACAAACATAGCACTACCTGTACCACCTTAGATATTCTGGTCCTAGAACTGTTGGTGCTCTTGGCAAGATCATGCAAACAGGCCCTACTACATGTAGACAAACACATACACACACACACTATCCCAACACAACACAAAACATCATGCAGACACATAGCACACACTCAGCCGTTACAGTTTATGAATGTGAGAAGTAGATTGTTTGCGAGTCAAGATAGTAAAGATAGTAAAATAACATTACAGCTTATTCTATGCATGGCTGAAGTTGCTGAAGATAAATTTAAGCTGAGTAATATGCAGCCTGGTGAGGCTGAACTATTGGCAAGATACAGTAATCTCATGTGTGGCTTCCCACTCATCTCGATTTTAGAAGCCAAATTGTTACATAACAGAGTAAAAATGTTCAGGAGGACACATATTTCTGTCTTTACTTAAACCCTCTTAGCTATACAATGCCTTTGCCCTCATTATGATGGCACAAGGTTTCATTTGCAATATAATATCATTCTCTGTGATTATAGCCTGACAGATATAGGATTATTGACACTATCAGTATTATTGACAATACTGATATTATATGTGATATTTGTGTGAGTTTAAAAAAAATCTGATATGATGATATATCGGCCAATATTAATTTTCTTTACACAACCCATAATAGTAAACATTTTTGATAAGATTCACTTAACTTTGGGTTTTTTTTTAAACATCTGTGAGCAAGAGATTCATTGGGCAGGACATTTACAATCAGTGAACTTACAAACTACAGTTTGGCAACACTGTCTCTAAATGTATCATCAGCATTTCTGTACTTCAGTTTCTTGTAGTAATTTATTGGCTGACATACGCCAATACTGATGAATCTGCATAGTTAATCACAATGGGTGTAAATGCTGTTCACATAAATGTTCTCGCCTGGGCAGCAACTAAAGATTATTTTCATTATCGATTAATATGCTGATTATTTTCTCAATTAATCATTTTGTCTATAAAAGGTCAGAAAATAGTGAAAATGCCATTAATAATATCCCAGAGTCAAAGGTGCTGTCTGCAAAGTCCAAAACCCCAAAGTATTCAGTTTAGAGATTCAACTATTAATTGATTAGTTGTCAACTATTAAATTAATCATCAACTATTTTTTTTATAATTGAGTCATTGTTTTAAGTCTTTTTTATGTCAATGTTCACTGGTTCCAGCTTCTTAAATGTCAATATTGGTATATATTGGTAATACTAGTTTTGGTCTTCTTATGACAGAAAACTGAAAACTGTGGGTTGTGGACTGTTGGTCGGGACAAAAAAGACATTTGACGTCATCTTGGGTTTTGGGGAAACAGTGATCGACATTAACCTAACCTAACTAACTTAACTAACCTAATCCCAACCATTATTATTTCATTTTCAATTCATTCAATTACTATCATGTATGCATTATCATGTTTGAGAAGCTAAAAGCAGCAAATTATTTAAGATGATTATTCAATTATCAAGTTACCAATTAAGTTTCTGTTGATCAACTAATTGGTCAATCAATTGTTGCAGCACTACTTCTGTCTATGTAAACTGGGCAGGTTTTTGTCCTGCCACTAGTAAAATTGTGTTTTTGTCTGTGTCTGTGTGTGTATACCTAACTGACAATTCCCCCATTGTCACTTCTGAATAGTGAGTGTCTGGAAGAGTCTTGTCCTTGTCAAGTGTGCTTCACCCATCACATGATTGAGCTTCTTTTGGCAAGAAGAATGAGAGGTTTGGGGACTTATGTACAATGAAATGGTCCCTGAGACAGCTACAGACTGGAGCTTGGGCACACACTGTAGTGTCCTTGACTGTCCTTGGTTCTTCAACTAAAAAACGTATACAACAAAAGATGACTGTACTGCTGCAGGTCTGCTGCAGGACACTTGTGTTAACACCCCTGGCCACCACTTACTGTACCTATAACATTTTACTGATTGTTGACTTTATGTAGAGTATTTCTAGATATTATCTTTGCTGCCTCATTCATCTTCTTTTCTTGTATTAAACTGATATTATTTGTCTGTTGGTCTATTTTCATATACTCACTTCCAAACTCCTCCAACAGAGCAAGTCAAAGGTCTCTGAGCAGCAGACTAAATCAATCTGATTGTCTGTGTAGGTGAAATGTGGACATTCATTTACTTCTACAAGCCTGTGAATTTTCTTTTCTGTCAAAGTCAGCAGCTTCTAGTACAAAACAACAATTCCTGTATTGTTCATTGACAACATGCTAAAGATCTGTTTCACATGAATAATTTCTGTGATTCTTGACTTTATCTTAAGAGGTGAGACTTTTCCTTTAACTAAAACAAACATTCACTCTGTTTTTGAGTATTTAGTAGCCATCATTTGAAGGCCTTCTAAGCAGTGTGTGTATTTAAAAAAAACCCACACACCCCACCACCATTCATTTGCTGCATCTACCCCACAGCACTGGCTGCAATCAGCAGTGTAATTTTAGGGAGCTCTGGAATGGACATGAACCTGCCACTTTTCTAACAACCTTAAATTGTCCGTACTGCTAATGAAGGCTCACTTGCTAGCAAATGAATGATGAGAGTGAATGTCTGTGTGCTGCTGCCTCTGTTCAGATCACTTAATTGTATTTACCTCTATGTAAAAAAAAGCATAATATGTACTTTCCCATGATTCTCATGAAATCTCAGCTGCTTTCCATCCATTAGCACGTCTAGGTCTGGCCACAAGCTATATAACAGACATGTTGACCCCATACCAGCCAGCCCGCAGCCTCAGATCCTCAGGTGGGGCCCTTCTGGTCGTTCCAAAGTCGAGGCTCAAATCTAAAGGTGACCGAACTTTTTCGATCAGAGCCCCTCGACTTTGGAATGACCTGCCTGAGGAGATAAGGCTTGCAGATTCAGTAACTTCTTTTAAATCACTTCTTAAAACCCATTTCTACAGACTGGCTTTTATGTGATGTTGTCTTTTGATCATCTTTTAATCATCTGTGTTTTAAACCTTTTACAACTTTCCATCTTTATTTTAAACTTTTATAATTTCTTGATTGCCCTCTCTTTTTGACCTTTTGATTGTTTTCTGTTTTATGTCTTTGTTTTGCATTGTCTGCTTTTGCTGTCAAAGCACTTTGTAAACTTTGTTTTTAAAAGGTGCTATATAAATAAAGATTATATATTTGTGTTTGCACATAAAATACCTGAGTCAAAACACTGAAAATTCAAAAATAATTATGAAATATCGCAAGAAAGTTCCTAAGTTTGGCCTGGGGTGGAAAAGTTAATTTATTGATAGAGGCAAAAAGTGACAAAGTGCAATGAAAACAGACTTGCCGTAGAATTCATGATGTACATGAATCATGTGGAGAGGGACTTGGAAATATTTTTTGACCTGTGGCAGGTCAGTGCCCAAGCACTGACACAGTAGATGGAGCTATTTTCTGCCCTTCCACTGACCCACACATCACAAGAATTGACCCACATGTGTGTTTTGTAGTATGTGGGGAATTTGGCATGCAGAGGGTGTAGTCATGGCTGGAGTTGAGCAAGAGTAGAAAAAAAAATCACTCTTAATCACTCAAAAGGCAGTGTACATCAAAACAAAAATGCAATACATTACTTACAGTCTGATAGACCAATTTGGAGTGGACATCACGGTTATATCACTGCAGTTGTGCATTGTGGGGACAGAAAAAGCAGAAACAAATGTGTGAAATGTGTGAGATCTCCAATATAAGGAAAAAAAAATTGTGCCGTTGGATATCAGAATAGGAATGCAAAAAAAGATGACCTTCATTTTTGTAGAATCTCATCATTGAAGAAGCCCTTTGAACTTAAACACAGTTGTTTATGGTTGCTAAACGGACTGACCGGACTGATGAAATCATCTGCAGTGCTCATTTCATGTCAGGCAAGGTTTTCTCCACCTTTTATCACACACAAAGGCAAAATCAATGATGTAGTTAATAATAATAAATTAGTAACAGCAGCAACCACAAAGTTGATGTTCTCAGTAGGCTATTTCATAATAGTAAACGCCATTGACCAAAGTTAGCAACATTAGTGTTTAAGCAGAAGTAGCATGAAAACCAACCAAATTGCCCATGGACAGTTTTGCTTTATCATCACTCAGTATTTATGCAAGCATTTAATGAATGAATGGGGGATACAGTAATATTATATCTGTGATATGTCAAAGTCACTATGACTGAGCACAAATTAAGCTAAGCCTTGGGACCACATAATTTGATTGGTGTTATTAAAACATACATACCTTCTTACAGGGGAGGCATGTATGGATCCAGCAAGTCACCTCATTGTTCACTTATTCAAGGCAGAGTTAGTGTACGGAAGCTCCAAACAATGGACAGGTTAACCTTCTCCCTTTATTTGCTATCATTTTACCTTTACAAAAGATGGTAGTGTATCTTAACTAATATTTCATCATTTGTTTTGTTTATAGGTTCAATAGTAAGAGAAAGAGGGCAATCAGCAAGTCATTTCATACTGACACATCAAGCTCTCAAGCTCAGCTCAAGTGTTCTCCACTGTGAAGAAGACAACAGACTCTAAGCTTCCAGACTGTCAAGGGGAGCTTTGTACTACTAAGAATTTCACACATGCTTGTTAGCCCAGCAATCCTCCCTTTGTTATAATGCAGAGCCACAGATAGCTCCATAACGACCTGTGCAAGCAATCTGTTGCTTGCATAGTTGTCAGAGTAGTTTGAGACCGCATTATTGTCCAATAATCTGGTGTATCACATTTAGTAAGTAGTAGATAGTAAGTTTTTACATATTTGGGAGGCCAATGCATTTTCTTCCTGATCAATTAAATCTTTTGAGTTGGGTGTGTGTAATGTGACCCTTTCAAGAACACAACAAGTCGGACTCCACTTGTTAATTAGTCCTTTCACCTTAAGTATGTAGGTGTGGTACACCGGTCTTACAATTATACACCTCTATATTTAAATGATCAATATTGTTCTGGATAAAGATCTGTGTGTCAAAATTCTGTAAATTACTTATTAATACTAGTAGCATGGTGAGTCTCTTTTGGCGAAGGCACAAAGTTTTCTCATCATCATCTATCTCTCTCAGATGAAGAAGATGTCGTGATCCTTTAAGCCATCTACAATGAACTCAAAGTCCAGCATGACCAGCTTCTGACAGAGTGAGTCAACTTATGCACCCAATGTGACACACTCAAAGAGTAGAATGAGCAGCTGAAGGAGGAACAACAACAATCAACAGACTCTTTTCTTCACTGGTCTGACCACTATCAATTTCAGTAGTTGCTATCTAAATTGAAAGACAGCAAAGTGGTGATGCATAGAACTTTGAGCCTGGAAGATCACCTGCTAGCTGTGTTAATGAAACTGCACTTGAGTGTAACTAATGAGGACATTGCCTTTAGGTTTAATGTAACAGATACTGTCATCTCAAATATTTTAAGAAACTGACTCCCTATAATGGCATAAACATTAAAAACAATCATCATATGGCCAACCAGGAAGGCTATTCTCAGGAAAATGCCAAAAGGTTTTAAAAGGAAATATAGGCAATGTCATTGACTGCACTGAGATTTGTATTAATAAACCTAATAATCTTACTGCTTGAGCACAGACATGGTCAAATTAAAAGCATCAACATACAGTTGAATACTTTAGTTGGGGTTAATTAGGGAGCAATTTCTTTTTTGTCCCCAGGTTGGGGTGCCCGTGTTTCTGACAAAGGAATAACATCAAAATCAGGATTCTTTGAACTACTGGAGCCAAAAGATGATATTTTGACTGATCGAGGGTTTTTGATTAGGGAGGACCTTCCAGCATACAGAGCCACCCTTCACATTCTACACTTCACAAAAGGCAAGAAAAAGCTCTCTGATCATGAAGTTGACACATCAAGAAGACTGTCAAATGTGATAATACACGTGGAAAGAGTCACTGGTTGATGGAAGAAATTCAAAATTTTAAATTGTAATTCCACTTACTAAGGCGGACATCCTGGACAATATGGTGATAGTGTGTGGGGCATTCACAAATCTTTGCAAGAGTGCAGTGCCTAAAAGATAGACACACTAACAAGGCAGCTAAATCATTCACAATGTGAGAAAGAAGCAAAGTGCTCATAGGTTGAACTGAGGTGGCTGCTAAACACATGGTATATTCCCAGGGTTACATTATGGGTTAACTGTGGGATGGTTTCTCTTTATGTATGAATTATTTTAAGTGTTTTTGATTGACTTTCAATATTGACACCAATCATGAAATGATTTTCTAACATTTTCTATTTCATGTTTCATGAATATATACTAAGAATTGTTTTTTATACTTGCACTTGTGTCAGGTCTCATTACCATATTTATATAATAGTTGAACCTACTGCTCATTGTTGTACTGTAGTCAGTACAAATACACTGTGTACGCAGTGATGTGACAAATGAACCTTGACTTAAACAGTAAGAATAAAAGTCTTGATAAAATTCACAAGGCTGTATTTGGAATATTGAAAGTATTTTTTTTTCATGAACAATGAATTGAATGACTTCATATGCAGTTTGTGAGGACACAAAATGATGAAACATTTAGAATGAACACAAATGAATGTTTCAGTTTTTACCAACCATTTTGTCAATTGAACAAAAGATCTGGGGTGGAATATTATTAAGTGTATTGGACATTCTCTGCTATTGAGTATTTTGTTTTGAAAATTTGAATCGGTTGACCAAAATCCATAGATGTTTGGAGCAACACTGCTTTTAAACCCACCCCCAAATGTACACAGATAAGATGACCACTAATTTAAATTTGCAGACTGTAAAGGAACAATATACATAAACTTGCTTTTAACTGTTAAAACTATGTCCATGTGGAGCTATATTGCCTTTTAGGTATTCTTCTATTTGCAAAGGTACGTAGATGGTGTGCTTTTGATCTGAACATGCTTGTAGTAGAAACACTTTTGCACTTGGCACAGTGAATCAACTAACCATAGACTAATGACGATGACCATGACCTGTTTGGTCCAAACTACAAGTGGACATTATATACAAGAATCTGCAGCTGGACCTGGTAATGGTATAGGTGGCTCCTCTTCAGCTGCCCATTTGTGTCAAGGTAGAACTGTGGGTCTTCATTGTGTCTGGTCAGACCCTCTCTGTATTTATATGGACACTTAACCTCCAGTGTTCCGCTCAATGTCATTATCTATAGGCTGTCCAGCTGTGCACAAATGGTGTAAGTTTGTGCTTGTCATTTTGCATTCTCTGTGTGTGTGCCAAGCCCTGCATTTTGATTGCTCCCTACTATTAAGCTTGAGGGTTTCACATTGATCTGAAGTAAGCTTCTTTCTGAGGGTGCTTTAAAACCTATAGTTAGTTTGCTTTGGTGCGAATCAGTGGATGAGTTGCTATTTTGTTGCTTTTCCTCTTTGGTTTGGTTTCACATGGGAAAATTTCTTTTCACCAAAATGTATCAACAAAAGGTGTGTGGGAGCTGTCACTCAATTCAGGGGTTAGAAATCTCATAGGGTTGGTGGGCAGCGAAAGGAGAATTTGTTTTTCTTCTGGGATAGCTATCCAAAATGGACCACCGGCAGAATTGCCATTTCTTCACAATTGCGTTTGTCGTTTGGGTCATACACCAGGCCAAAATATGTGAGCAGAATGGCACATTTGAACGCACTTCAAGACAACGTCTAAAGAACAATGTGTTGCTTCACATCACATGAAGAAGACTTGCTGCCTTCAGTTGGCTGAGGAGAAGAAGGGAGCACATGTTGACCACATACCATGACATAATTCATAATAATAATAACATAATGCACAGTGCAGCTTGCTACGGAAGTTGGTTTAATTCAAAAACTTTCTGCAGTTGAGAGCATTTTTTGGTTAGATCATGTCGGATCATGTTAATACTACAAATGAACCATTCATTTGTAACCAGACTAAGACCACCTCTTCAACAAGGTCTTTGTCTGGATGCTTTTTGGTCCGCACCAAGTGCAATTGCTGTGTTCACACCTGGCAAAACAAACCACAGCAAGGGGGTAAATGCTCCATGGTTTGACTGAACTTAACAAGACAGGTGAGACAGTTCTCTGAAAAAAGTCTCTGAAACATCCCAAGACATTTCTCCTTTAGTGAGTGCAGTGATCATTGAGTGCACTCTAAGAACAAGCACTGAAAAAACCAAAGTGATCCTCTCATCAGTACCAGCACTTAACTACTATAACTTGAACTGTTGTCAGTGCAGATGCAAGCAGCTACAGCTTGGAACTACACTACAGCAGGAACACAATCGTGGGTTGAGACCAGTGACTGTCTGCTCACACTATCTAACTGAGACATTGAAATGATACTTCCAGAGAGAGTAGGAATACCTGGTAGCAGTGTGATCCTGTGAATGGTTTGCGTGCTATGGACAAGGAATTGACATTTTCTGTCTCCAAACAGATCACAAACCACTAGTCTGCTGATCAATGCGTATGATATGGTCCAAGCCACGATGCTGTGTCAGAGACTGTTAATGCGTATCATGAGGTTCATTGTGACAGCCGTGCATGTTCTGGGAAAACAGCTAATCATGGCTGACACTCTATCCAAGAAGTCCCTTAAGCTAGGAAGCAGAGTCAGACACAGACCAAGATGTCAAGGTGTACCTCGAAGCAGTGGTGACAAACAAATCAATTTCATCAGAAAAGCTCAAAGACATAAGAGAAGATGGCTGACTTTCTGTACTCCTATGCATTCTATGCTGCCAGAAATAATCTTTCTGAGTCAGAGGGACTCGTTCGACAAATAGTCATCCCTGCACCACTAAGAGTCAGTGTCCTGAAACAAATTAATGTGGCCATCATGGATTTGTTTGAGGGGTTGACCGAGTGCCATGAAAGAGCCAAGATGTCTGTCAGAGGGCCAAGCATCAGCTCGTCAGTGACAACACCATGCAGTTTGCATCAGCCGAGTTCCATGATTTCAGTAAGGAGTACGGGTTTGTTCACATGACATCCAGTCCCCATTACCCCTAGGCAAATGGGGCTGAAAGCTGAAAGAGCAGTCCATTCTGCTAAACAGATTCTCAAACAGCCTGACCCATACCTGGCCCTGATGTGCTACCACATCACTGCGACAGGGGCCAGTCCAGCTCAGTTGATGATAGGACAGCAGATCCATACCATTGTTCCCACGTTAGAAGAGAAACTGCAAGCCACCCCTATTACTTGTGACCAGGTACAGATAAAAGGTCAGATGGCCAGGTCAGGCCATCAGAGTCATGCTAGATGAGGAAAAAGGAACACTGTGGTTCGAAAATCACCAGAGCCATAATCCTACCTATCCTGTAACACCTGTAGGCTGTTACAGGATAGGTAGGATTATGGCTCAGTGAGTGCTGAGCCTGCTGACCAACAGCCTTAGATGGAGGAAAGACTGACACAGCCAGTCAACATTCCCTGCCTTGCAAAGGTCATCATTGGGGGTTGGATCACCCCTGGGCCCGTTGCTCCCAGAGACATGATCCTAGCAATTAAATCACAACTAAATAATACACTTTGGTGGTTAATATCAAATGAAAACTGGTATGTTCTTATACCAAAGTTTTTTTTTTTACCAAAATGATCACTTGGTGGCAATGTGGTACCATGCACATTAGCAGATTTTGAAACAGATTTGGAATAAGTCCAAAATAATGAAACAATTTTGAAACACAATAAATCTTAACACTGTTAGACAAGTCAAGATTTTTACACATCTTAGGCAATTTTGACCATTTCAGGCACTCAATAAATGTATATCTGTTTTGTATCTGGAAGAGCACAAAGTCGTTAATTCCAAACTGTCCATTTCTTTTTGTCAAAGGCTGCTCTTTTTAGTTATGTTCAGTGTTTTGCTGACATCAAGTTTATGCAAGAATATTTGCACTGATGTGTTATGCTTGTGATTGGAATTGAGATTTTTATTGATTCATGTATGATAAAATGCCACAGCCTGTGGTGCCTTGTGCATCATGTTTGAGTAGGAGATTAATCAAAGAATCAGATTGATTGAAAGATCTAATCCATCACTTTCTGACAGTTAGATTGATTCAGATTTAACCACCCATTTATTTGGTATTAGTTCAGGGTGTCTAAATAAAACTGTTTCACCAGCTGAACAACTTTGTTCCTACCCTCCTTATCTGTTTGACTGTCTTTAGTGACTCCAAAGAGGCCAAAACAAGTAAAAGATTGAGCTTGTATTGGTTTTGTTGATCACATATACTGGTAGATAATCAAAAAATATGCTGGTGCAGATGTTCAGTATTTGTAAGAAAGAACCTCGTCTAGCTGGCCAACCTAAAGCAGTAAATGTTTTTAGATCACCATCTGCAGGAAGTGCAACATTAGTAAAATGGTATGAAAACTTATAGAACTGCAACAAAAAGTAATACATATTGTATTTAATCAAATACGTATAACAGCTAACCTTGACTGCTATTTACATAGCTATCTTACACAATTATATTTTCTAGATTATTTTTTCTTACTCTCACATTGTATAGAACAGAGGGTATGGTACAAGTTTACTACTATCTTTCATTTCAAAAATATTGGAAAAACTTGTTGCAGAGCAGCTTCTCAAAATTGTGGAAAGTAATTTGACACCAAGTAAGTGCCGCATTTGACACCATTGATCACTCCATCCTCATTAATCGTCTGAATACACGTGTTGGTATCTCAGGAAAAGCCCTAGAATGGTTTATGTCTTATCTGTCTAATAGAAGTTTTTCTGTGTCTATGGGTAACTATGTCTCCTCATCCACTCCACTGCTATATGGGGTCCCCCAGGGGTCGATACTTGGCCCCATTCTCTTCTCTATGTACATGCTACCCTTGGGTCAGATAATCAGTTGCTTTGGTCGTATTTCATATCATTGCTATGCGGACAACACGCAGCTATATTTTTCTTTAAGGCCTGATGATTTTAGCAACCTAAATACTCTCCACAGCTGTTTAGCTGCAATAAAAGACTGGACGTCTCTCAACTTCCTTCAGTTAAATTCAGACAAAACTGAGCTCCTCATTTTTGGCCCTGATAATACTGCTAACAACATCACTCAGCAAATTGACCCACTTGCCACCTTTGTCAAAACTAAGGCCAGGAATCTAGGAGTGATATTTGACCCCAAATTGAAACTGGAACATCATGTCAATAAAATGGTGCAAACTTGCTTCTTTCAACTCAGGAACATCGCAAAAATCAAACCATTACTGTCAGTATCTAACCTAGAACATGTCATCCATGCTTTCATCTTCTCCCATCTAGATTACTGTAACTCGCTTTTCACCTGCCTTAGCCAAGCTGACCTGTCACGCTTCCAGCTTATACAAAATGCAGCAGCTAGACTACTAACTGGGACTGGCCGCAGATCCCACATCACTCTTGTTTTAGCCTCATTACATTGGCTACCAGTGAAGTTCAGGATTGATTTTAAGATTCTCCTAATTACCTATAAGGCCTTACACGGTTTAACCCCTGCTTATATGTCTGAACTACTGAGCCCATACTCCACCAAACGGTCTCTTAGGTCTTCAAGACAAAACCTGTTGGGTGTACCACATACCAAACTGAAAACCAAAGGCGACTGTGCTTTCGCTGCCCTGGCACCCAAACTCTGGAACAATCTCCCCATGTCCATCAGATCAGCCAATTCTGTTAACTGTTTCAAAAAACACCTAAAGACCTACTTTTTTAGAATGGCTTTCTCTGAACATCTCATGACTGCTGATGGATGCTCTAGTTGATGTCTGTATGCTTGCGTTGTTTGTATGTCCGTGATGTCTGTTTGCGGGTTCTTGAATGTCTCTGTCATGGGTTTTTCTTTGTGTTTCTTTGTTTTTCTTTGTGTCTATGTCCCAATGTCACTGTGCAGCACTTTGTAACATGTGTTAAAAAAGGTGCTATATAAATAAAGTTTTACTTACTTACTTACTTACTTTTTTTCAAAAAGTCCATCGATTTCTTCTAATCAAGCAGTTAAAAAGAAACCATAACATAGGTAGCACATATTTAATAAATACATAGCCAATATCATAGACTGTATATAAAAATGGAAATGAGGTGAGGTGTGATGACGTGATGGTGTCAATAGTCCAATTCAGTGTGAGTCCCGGGGAGAGCAGCAGGTGGGCCAACTGTCAATCACAGCTGTCAATCAACACACATGGCAGACATAAAAGCTACTATAAGTCTGCAAATCTTATTAACAGAGCCTAACTTCCAAAATGACCACCAGCACCCTTATTAGAGGGCCTGAATTTAGAGATTGAGACCATAATGACTTGTTGAAAAAAACTAAAGAAAATGATTGACTTAGTATTTCTAGAGAGAAGTTGACGCTTTTTGAATGGGAGTCTAGGAGCCTCAAGTTATGGTAGTTGCTGCTTGGCCAATATCAGTGTGTTTTGCTAGTATGAGCCTAGCCTACCTTAACATGTAACTTGGCAATGATTGATATTCAAATATTGTTTCAGCATAATTTCTACCAAAATGTTTCCACAGAATATAATTGATTGTGATTGTTGAATGCATGTATTAACAACACAAAAACACAACAGTGAGTGGGGAGGGAAATGATTTGTAACATTATCTCATATAGCAGGACTCAGTAAGTTAAGGATTCGTTGCAGGATATCAAATTAGTAATAAGTGAGTAATTATTCCATATGTAAGAAAAAAATAGGTGCAGATCACAATATACAGGCATCAGAGAGAATGGATAGAGACTCAGAGAGTAAAGAAATCTGGCAGGGAAACAGGAGAAGTGGGTAGCCTGTAATATTATCACTTGTAGTGGGTTATGGAGGTATTGTTTTCTACAGTTTATTACCTTGGCATTACTGTATGTAATGTAAGATAAAATGTCAATAATGTAACCAGATGACATACATAATATAAACAACATGGTAAATGAATAATTTGGAAATGCATATGTATATCCACATGGTTACTGACAATTTACAATTATCTGTATTTACATTTTCTATTGTGTTATATATTAATATTTTAATAGTCACTCCAAAATGTTACATTTGAAGGTGATGGATCTACAGATGTTTGGGTTTTTTTATTATTATTATTTTTTTTTTATTAAACCAAATGAATCTGCAACAACATAATGACAGAGTAAGCGCAGGGAGAGATGTGACAGGACAGCATCAGCCAAGACCTGAACACGACCCTGCCACGTGAACTTAGTATGCACCTTGGCAGAGTGAGCTGCCAAAATACTCACAGACCAATTTTCCGCTGCTGTCAATGATTAAAATGATTTGTCTTTGTTCATATGACTACCTCAGAAACCACAACTTAAACAATAATGTTGAAAATGTAGAAAAACTTTCAGGGGAACAAGTTGGACAATAACCACCCTTCAGGAACACACACCCACACACATATATACACACTTTGTTTCTCCTGCTTCACCTCTTTCTTTCCTTAGTCCATCACAGCCTATCCTATTCAGAGTGTAAAGTGTGTGTCTGGAGAATATTTATTTTGACCTGTTTTATGGCTCCCTCGATGCATTGCAGCTGTGAGCAGTCATGTGTCTCATTGATAATGAAAGAAAGGGGGATCAAAGGGAAATAGGGATGGAGAGAGTCATAGAGAAAGAGAGCGTAAGCGAATGCATCTATTTGATAATGATGACCCATTGGTTCAGAAGTGTTTCGCAATCTCAATGGCGACGGAAAGCATTTGACACACTCAGGACATTCTTTGTTTCCTGCCTGCTTCAATTAAGTTCCTGCTGTTTGCGGCTTTAGAGCCTGTGGCTCCACTAATCTGATGTGTTTCTGTGTGAGTAACTGAACGAGTGTTTGTGTATCTCCCCATGTGCATTTATGTGTGACTGCTTGTCCCGCCATTGTGTGTGTTTCTGTGTGTTTGCAAGGCACTGCTGCTGATGTACTTGGACCTTGCAGGTTTGTTAACCTGTTTTTTTTTCTCCTTCACTCACTTCCCAAAACAAACTTTTGTCTGGTCTTATTTCTTGTGGTCCGACCGTTAAGTTTAGGAACCACTCCAGTGTTAATGTGCTCTAATGCTCATCAATCACTATTAAAAATGTATGATGGATAAAAAGAGAAGAGACAACTTGGCTGTTCTTGGACCTAAAATATGTAAATTACCTCACTTGTACATTCTATATCTGAAACAATCAGCTCTCCCACCTGTAATCAGTCCCTGTGTTGGCCTAGTGATGGTGCTGTTATAGTTTCTTCTGTTTATTTGCTTGTTTCTTTTTTGTCCATCTGTTCTCCCCATGTTGTGATTGATTTGTCAATGTAAGTATACTGTGTACAAGTCAAGAGAGAAAAAAAAGTGATGTTTGGCCTGAAGGTGGTTCCAGAGGAAAGTGCATGTTGTTGTTTAAATCAAAAGGTTTTATTGTCCATACATTCCCAAATGTAAGAAATTGTGTATCTTTTGTATTTATCTTAATTTGTTTAATTTAGCCAACAATTAGATTAGCATGTCATGCTACCATTAACATGAACCAACACTTTGCACCAACAGATGGACTAGCTGACATTCCTATATACATGGCACTAGCACCTATTGTTGTAGATACATAGATACTATAGAATTCTGGTAATTGATATAGTATTGCAATATTTAATCAAGCTTGTCTTACTCCCTGAAACTGGGTGAAACAGTGAGTTGTATCTGTAAGACATCCATTCATAGTGCAGTATTTAGGATGTAAGGATGTTTTTACTAATTATGATTTTTTAAATATGCAGCCCTCGCTTTTAGTTTTCTGTGGCAGTGCCAATACATTGTGGTTTGTCAGATTCAAAATGGGGATATCCAGTCAGTGAATGACCTTGAATTAAAGCCAGTAACATTTGCTAAACAGCAGCTAATATCTCCATAGGTGGCAATTACTGGATTATTGTAAAAGCATAGTGTAACAGTAGCACACGTAGAAAATATAGTCATCAGGTCAGCAAACTGACTCAATAATGTCTGTAGCTACCAGTCCAAGTAAGGTTGTATCTGCAAAACCTCTGTGTGTATTGAAAGCATCAAATGTGATGTTATGAATCCAACTTTTTCTTTTGTAAGAGCAAGAAGTGTTATTTTTTTCTTTCAAAAGTTACATAGCGTCACATTAAAGGTCTGACGATCCACCCCCTTCATTACTTACTTAACCATTAGTGCATTAGTCAGACTCGATAAATGGAGCACTCATTCAAAAGACTGAAAGCATGATGATTTGTGAAAAGATTTAATACATTTTTCTAACAAATGTTCCACGAGAAGATTATTTAATTATTGACAGTGATTTTAAACGTGTGGACTGCTTTTATTGGGCTACTTTACCCCACAGAATGTAACACCATGTCCCTCTGTTTTGATTGTGATTGGTGGAGGCTTCTTATATATTTTTTTACTTGGAAAACTTTATCCTAGTCCTTCACTCTTTCTCTCTCACTCTCTTGCTTTCTCTTGTTTCTCACTTCTCTGACATGGATGGCTGAATTCTTCAAGTTGCATGACCTTAACACCATAAGAAATACATACAATACTTGAATTTGAATCAAATTGCAACATTGGTTATACTGATGTCTGAATGTGTCTCAGTCCAGTGTGGTCAGATGGATTTGTGATCTGCTCATGCATCATTACTTTACCACACATCCTTTCTTGTGGAAAGAGGGAACTGATCCCCACAGTGCACAGTAGAAAGGCTTCTCTTGCTATCAGCTGACAACACAGATCTTCTGACAGAGAAAGACAATGTTTATTAAAATAATAAGTTGAATTACAGTCTTTGCACTGAAAATTCTATCTTTTTTATACTTTCACCTAGATTTCTGTATCATTATACTCTAGCTATGTTTCACATGTTGTAATAACAGGAAAACATACAATTCTTGAAGGCTTTTAATTAGAAAAACAATTGGGGCACAAGTATTTCTTTTTGAAAGGAGCACTTTGAAAAATAGCTTTGAAATTCCTTTGTTTACCCCCTATTATCACCTCAGCACACACAGCGTTGTATACCACCTAATGAAACACCTCATGACAAAAATGTACCAAAAGGTCCATGAGCAAAGCATTCAACCCTTTTTAGCTCCTTAAAGGAGCAAATTTTTGTAGCTGAACCCGACCTCCTGTGGAGGTTGACTATTATTTGAAAAAGAAATTTCTTTTTGCAATCAATACTTTAACACATTTCTCAAAGCCATAGAGTACAGTGCCACCTCTGTCCTTATCTTCAGCCACAGCGTCTCTAACTACCTCCACAGTACAGACGTAGTCCTTATCAGTGGGTGTGAATCTAGTGTGTCATTGAGTCCTCCATGACTTCTGTGTATTCTGGTGTCGATGTGACAGAAGCTCAATGGACCAGACAGTTGACTTCATTTTATCTCTCTCTGTTCACCCACTCCTCCTCCTGCCACTCCTCCTTCACTTTGTCTATAGCTTTAAGGGTCAGCTGGCTAGACAGACAATTAGGCAGTCGTTCTATCACCTGAAGAGCACCGGCTCTATATACATATGCATGTGTGGGTGTGTATGTGTCATTGTCAATGTGACCATTTGTGGCAGTACAAGGACGCCAGGGGATATTACTTTCAGACCTCCATAGTCTTGTAAAAGAGCAGATCTGGAACCATAGCTATCTGTACGCCTGTAAGCATGACCAGAGGAGAGGAGAGGGACAGGGAGAGATGAAAAGCCTGATGGCGAAGATATTAATATGCTGCATGCCCTTTGGATACTGCTGTATTGTGTCGGTTTACACACACACACACACAGACACTCACATTTAAGCACCGACACAAATAATATTCCTCTCTTTCCCTATTAAACTCCTCTCCTCAGCCATCAGCTCAGAAAAGCAAAGCTCATCTCATCCGTAAGTAAGGAGAAATAACAATAGCAGGGGCAGCAACGAGAATAGTAAATTCTGAAAATGGATCACCTCCCTCCTTCTCTCTGAAACAAGTCATTCAGGCAAACAAACGATGGAGACAGAATATGAGCATATATGTGAGAGGAAGGATTGATGGGGGGTATTGATAGAATTTACACTCCTGGTTGAATTGACAATTATCCGCTAGATGAAATTGGAATTGGGTTGTAGAAGTGGGACCTTTTTGCAGTGAAACCCAGATGCAAATATTGGGATAATTTACATGAGAGCTTGATGCCCTCTCTGCCTCATATATCCAAGGATTTAATAGCCTACTTTCCTTGCAACTATTCTCAAAAACAGAGGAAGAAAGGGAGAAAGAGTTGGAGGGGCAGGAGGGGATAGGGGAAAAGAAAGGAAGAGACAGATGCAGAATAGAGCTAGGAGCAAATTCAGCCCTTAATTTGCAAACCATAAGCAAATTATGGGTACACAGTTTCTTCCCTCCTGCCAGTAGCTGGTGATGCAGTTTGTTTTGGATGGCTTGCATTTCCTCCCTGCAATCCATAAGGTGGGCCAAATACCAAAGCCACCTCTTTGACCTGAGGCAAGAAAAAAACAGGGGATAGGGGAGGAAACACAGAGATGAGAACAAAAAAAAAGAAAAAAAAAAGAATAACAAGAAACTCCCCCATGAACACTTATTATCAGTAGGAAAACAAAAGGAAAACAAAGTTAATGGTTTGCAGATACAAGCACCTTAAGAAAGCAAAGATCTCAGAGCTCTCAAAAATGTAATATCTGAAGTAAGAAAACCTGCAATATTACTCTACATCAAAACCTAAAGAGTATCAAGACAAATCAGTGAGTAGAGAAGAAGAGGATTGAGAGACAGATAGATGCTTGAAATCTTAATTGCTTATTCAATAGTTAATCATTTTTCTCCAACATATGTTTCCCTTCTCTCTACCCCAATATTTTTCTCTCTTATTGCACTGATTAATGCTGTAGAGTCAGTGTCAGTGTTCAGAAGAACATTACATATGCACAAGAAAATAGACACACACATGCAGACTCCCTCCACAGTCACCTGTGTGATTGTGTGGCAGAGAAGCCTCATTAATCACGCAGAGCCAATGAGGAGACAGAGAGCATAGAAACATGTTAAAAAGGAAGTAGGTTTCTTCCCCTGGCTTCGTCAGACAATTGCGTTTGTGACTATGATTGAGTGCGTTTGCCTGCATGCATGTTGTCGGAAAGTGAACTCCTTTGAGAGACAGCCTCTCATGTATCAGCACTTACAAACTAAGTAGCTATCCTAAATGTGTATGCCCTTGAAATAATAGCATACTCAATATTAGCAGAGGGAATGATAAGCACTCCCATTTTAGGACATAATATATGCATTTGAAAATTTTGCCAGAGGCTCAAGAGCACTAACCCTTTGCTGTTTGGTGCTAAGGCCTGCAACCAGTCAGTCAACCTTTCGCCTAATCTGACATCTTTGTTCTTTTAAAAAATATGTGTCCAATTCAAGGCCTGTGGGCCAAATGTGGCCTGCCACGTCATTTTATGTGGCCCGTGAGAGAAAAAGGTCTGAATAAATAAGTCAAAAGCATGCATTGACCGAAAACTATATTTCCCACCATGCATGTTGATTATTACCCGCGAAGTGACGGTATCCCGCCACTAGACTGCAATGTATCCACATCAGTGCAATTTTCAAGTGGAATTGAGAAATATAAATAATGACCCCAAAATGTCCAGAAAGAGAAAAACTGATGCAGACAGAAGGCTGTTTCAAGAGAGATGGGGAGGAGAATACATGTTTGCTTCAAGGAGAAAATCCGGTATGTCTTTTGTGTTATGAGGTGGTGTCTGTGGTCAAAGAGTATAATCTATGTCATTTTGACACTAAACACGAAGCTAAGTATGCCAAACATAGCCTTCAAGAAAAACAACAAATTGTCCAAGAATAAAAAAAAAGATAATTATAATTATTATATATTCTAATTACAAAGCAACAAGCGAACATATATTTTTTAAATCTTTGCACACACACATATATATATATATATGTGTATATATATATATATATATATATATATATATGTAATAATATTTGTAACTTGAATAAGTAATAAATTCAGAGTAATTATTATTATCATTAAGGAGTAGTTACATTTATTTTTTATTTATTTTATTTTTTATTATTTATTTTTATTAGGCTGATATGACCCTCGGTGAAAATGAGTTTGACACCCCTGTTTTAAAACATTGTTATTAATCTCTTAGAGCTGAAGAGCCCAACAATGGCAGAAAATTACAGATATAAACAGTCGTTACCATGAGGACAGCTTGCACAACATTGGACACATTTATATACCGGCAGTAACCTGTCATCCTTTTTGATGCTGTCTGAATGTTTTTTTTTTCTAATGCAGTACAGTCCTTATTGTGATGATAACTACAGCTTAGCTAGGATATAAATATAACTATCAAAATATTTACACATCCCAAAGGCTCAACACTAAGCTCTGTCCTCCCACAAACAACTATTGTACTCTTAGTACTGAAGTATTGTCTTTCACAATATACCTGTCTATACACCATTCTAAACTTGCACTTGCACCTGTAGAACACATCATACCCAGTAATTTCCAAAACCTCAACATCAGTCTCAACAATGCCAGGCTGATGGGGCAGCTGACCCTGACGTGAAATTGCAGTGTGAGCTGGAGGAGGTTAGAGGGATGCACAGATGACAGAGTAACAGAATACACTGTGTGGTGGCAAATTTCCATTTTGTCATATTTTTGTCACAAAAATTCTGTCACAAAATTGATACAGTATGTGCTTTACATGGAGTTGAGACTGATATAGTGAAATGCAAAAGAACAATATCACGTAGTCCTTCAAGTGCCTGTATGCCTCTGTGCCTTTCTGGCTCAGCACTTTTATTACACAAACACACACACACACACACACTATTTCTGCAAACACGATCTCTGGTCATTTGTTCAGGGTCTGCCCTTGTATCTTGAAGTCAGAGTCATATGGTATAGAAGTCATCCCAAAACACATAAATGCACACACAGGAAATATAACATGGAGTAAGCAGTGTCCGAAATATTATTGTTGTTGGCAAGGTTACGAAATTAAAATGATTAAACACATATTATTGAGTAATATGGTTCTCACATGAAGGTGAGCAATAAATCAGTTAGTTTAGAGCTGACCTTGACATAATGGAAGGTGACAACACACATCAGGTTAAACGTTTTAGTGTTGTGCAAAGGAGAAGAATTTTCAACTTTATTTCCATGTATTAATTATTACAATAAAACATTTATATCATAATATTTGCAATATTCTAATATTAAATGAGGGTATTAGAACTATGTGTCTGGCCTTCGTGGCTACAGCAGCGCTGGTAGCTGAGATAATAACAAGCTTCACTGTAGACAGTTTCATTATTCTGTTGTTGATGTTAGCATATGGAGAATGCATGTGTGTAATAACAAGGGACAGTCAGGAGTCAGTAAATGGAATTGAAATGTTTCTTAACAGATGATCTGTTCTTAAAAACATCGCACCGGTTACAATGTACAGCTGTTTCTTGACACCCAATCCTATAAGTGTGACACATTTTGCTTTAACCTACATATACACAAATACTGGTGAAAGGAGTCTTGATACTGTGTCTCAATGCCGGATGATCATGTAGTCATCTGTTTCTTGTGTTTTCCAACAAAAGCATGATGTTTAGACTTAATAGAAATGAAACACATTTACTGCTTGCTACATATGCCCACTCTCCACTTAGAAAGTGTTGTTTCATTTAAAATAAATGCCCTGCCAAATCCTCTGTACCCCATAATAGGAAGGCAGCTATCAGTCTCAGACAAAGGATACATCTTGGGCTTCAGTGTTTGTTAGCGCTAGCCAGAAAATGTTTACACTAATGTTACCCATCCAGGCAACCATCTGTTAACAAAACTTTCAGATTGGATATGGCATCAATTCACTAAGACCAGGCCCAACCATTTCCTCTAAAGCTTCTTCCCAAAAGCTTTTGCTTATCCAGCTTGCTCAAGACTCCCTGTAAAACCTCAACATTTTTGGACTCCTCACCGTCTAATGAAACTGTAATTCTTACAACTGTCATTTATTGCCATGGAACTTATTTCCTATTTTTTTCTCTATCTGAACAGTCCGGAGAACTTAAGATATAGTGCATTACATAACACACTTATACAAATGCAAGCTGAACGTTCCCCATTCAGCTTAGTGTCCTCATGGTACACTGGATCAATCCAGTTATAGTCAGTAATTACAGTTGCTGTATAGCTGCAACCACAACTCATGTGGTCTTACTGCTAAAATGTACCCTGAGTACTCCAAAGTATGCAAACAGTCAAAAATAAATAAATAAAAATTGAAATTTCAAGTAAAGGACCTGAACCAGCCACATATCCTATTGCAGGGATACCAGCAATGACAACAATCCAACTGCCCTTTATTTAAAGCATGTTTTTCTAGCAGGTGGAATAATTGAATAGGCTCCACAAAACCAGGATACACCAGATCTATGATATTATTTCTTCAAAATGACCATGACATCACACTGGCACAGCACAGTCCATTTCCTACCTTTGCTTTTGTAGCCAAGATGTTGGAGCCCATATATTACATCCTTGCTGTCAAATAAAAGTCAGGTACCGTCACAAATTGCAATGATTCATTTCTAGCAATCTTCTAGCTCACTGTGCACCAAACAAAGGAAAAGGAAAAAAGGGATTTGATATCAGTCCTTACTGCACATGTACTGTATACTTGCCATTTTCTATGTTCAGCATATTTGTGCGGTTAGATAAAAACTCATATCTTGTAAAACAGCTTTTAAGGAAGTGGGAGAAATATTCTTTACATTTACATTTTGAAATAACAGACATGATTTAATGTTTTCATGACTAGATTTCATTGGATGATGACTAAGGAAGTCAATTTAAATTGTGTATATACTGTAGGTTTAGTACAAATGGGGCGCTTATCACAAGGTGAGGAAGCTTTTACCACTGCAGAGGCAATGAGTTATCTAATACAGCCTTTAGTAAACAGTATTCTGTTTGTGTCATATAAGGTTTTATTCCTATCTATAATACATGGTCTTTACTATTCTTGTTATAATTGTCTGTATGCGAGTCTTGTCAACTGAAAGCATTACTGGCCTTTAGAAAAAAAATCTCTTTAGATGTTTCTAATCCTCACAAACCCAAACAAAGAAAGGATGTAGGGCACAATACTGTCACATAGGCTTTATATTGGCTGTGAAGAGGCTTAACACTTTCTGCTCTCCTAAGGGTACGCCATTTGGTGCACTCTTTTGTCAGCTATATTCATCTGAAGTGCTTACAAACAGGCCAAAGGTTTAGATCATATCACATGGCCTCTATGTACTACTTCTGTGATGAGAAAATTGAGTTTTTTGTTATCTTTGGCTCTAAACTCTGTTTCCATAAATGCTTTTTAGTAGGTAATTTGTTCACTTTTAACAAATGGGGTAGTAATCAGGTATATAATTTTTCTCCAGATGTCTTTCAAAGTACACAGTAAGGACAAAATAATCTGTTTGTTGTATTGAGGTGAAAGCTCTAAGGATGTTCCTTTACTGATTATGCAGACGTTTTACACGCCCTCTTCATCTCCATACATCAACTCTAAAATATGTTTACAACCAGACCCAAGAATATGAGTCAGTGGCATAGCAGGGACAGAGTCCTCTGCTGTTGGCTGAAAGTACTACAGGTTGCTATAGCCCATATAATTCAAGATGTGACAGTCCAACAGGCATTGACACTTGAAATGTATGTTCTCTTTCTCAATCCCTTTTGTTAATATGTGACATAGAGGGAAAGATGTTGCTTACATATATATACTTATATAATGGATACTCCAACTGTATAATGTAAACTGAAAATGGCCATTTCTAGACCCAGGAGAAAAACATTGGTAAAGAAATAAGACATCATCTTTACAGTGGATGCTTTTGGAAAGCCCAGTCATGCTGAAGTTAATATTATGATTACGTAAAGATCAATACGATTGGGTGTCAACCAGCATGTTGATTAAACTTCAAGTACAGATTTGTCACACTGTACCTCCACATTCAGATAAGGATAATTGCTAGACATGGTGGGATTAAGTGTGAGCAGATCAGGACTCAGCATTAACTTAACATATAAAGGGCCCCCAATCAATCTGTTGTCACTCAATTTAGACAGCTCAAGATAAAACGGGATAGTGAAAAAGATGAAGAAATATATCTATGTCAGAGGAGTGAGATAAAACCACGCATCACATAGACAGAGAGGCTGTGAGACAGAAGGAGAGAGAGAGCGACTAAAGCAGTGAGACAACAATGTTACCCCAAAGGTTTATTCTTTAAGAACTAGTCCTTGGACAGTATGAATACATCTTAATACACAATTTACAAAATTCTCAGCTTTTCTGTCACTACATTTTCAAGAAATAATAATTATTCCCTGCTGAAGGTTTGCACATAGCACAGGATTTGAAATGAACAACAGCTATAATAAGTTTTCACCTGCCACCACATTCTTGCAGGGGAATCAACCATTATTTCCATTTTTTCCATTTGCCTTTTAGTTTATAAATGGCATGAATATATAACATATCAAATACGTGTAAACCAAATCTGTATAAATACGAACACAAATGCAAACATCACTGATGTTTATGCTTTTCATATCATCTTTGCTGACAGTAGATATGTCCATCTTTTTGTTGGATGAAAAAACTGTGTTTAATACAGAATTTCAACACCATCCCACTACTTCATGTAGTTAAATTTGAACAAATTGTGCTCTGAATGCAGGTGAATACGCAGGGTCTTTGATCATTTATTCCTTCCCTCCTACCACTTTCCTTGGCAGCTGTGATAGAACACAATGAGTCAGTGAGCTGTTTTTACTTGTTTCTTCTGTTTTTCATCTCAGTCTAAAAGGTTGCAACACGGGGCATTTTTGCATTGACATTTTCTCATATAATGATAAATTATGATTATTATTATTTATATTTTTTCTTGTCAGTTTATTTATATTCTCAGCCTTACTCAAACAAATGTTAAATGCTAAATTAAAGTGACATTTGAGCTTTTTTAAATGAATTTTTCAATAGTACTCCAAAATTCTTGTTGTTTTCAGCTTAATATCAGCTTTCTCTGTCCTGACATCAGTAATAATAAAGGGAGAATCACTTATCAGCTCATATTTCATGTTCAGTTTCTTGTTGCTGCACATTGTCAGTCATTATTTCTTTTTGTATGGGTCACTATCACATCAGCACGTCCAGTCCAGGCCATTTGTAATAAAGCAAAGACAGAAATAGGTGTTTGTTCCAGTCAATAGTTATGTTGTGTATAGTATATGATAGTATGTTATGTTGATCTATGTTCTTATGTCTCCTAAATACATATGTATCAATATTTATTTCCAATAAAGTAGATATTTTTCTTCTGTAGCTCATTCTAACAACCTGCTCTCATAACCATCATGATATCAACTAATGGCCCTCTGGCCAGAGCAGAAGGAAAGGGAGAGTAGAGGTTTTAGGGAAAGGGTTGAAGCAGAGAGTAAGATGGGAAAAGAGGAATGAAAGATGGAAGATAAGAAGCCGTAGAGAGAGGAAGAGAGAGATGGGGAGGAATGGAGGAGGAATGGAGGGAGTGCAGGACTGTGGCTGAGCAACATGAAAGTGAAAGTGGGCCGCAGCTGGACTAAAGCTGGGGCAGACTGCTATTAACAGTGCGCAACAGTGTCGAGCAGGGACTGTAAAGTGTGCTTCATAGTCTGTGCCAACCTGTGCTCATCATTCCCCACACACTAGGCTTGTGTTGATTGGCAATCAGATCAAGTATCAACGATTCACTGGGTGATCATTTATTGTTTTTTTCTCCTGCTGATATTAAGGAACTAAACAGTAGTAGAAAATAAAATAAAAAATTTGCTCCCTACTGTGCAATTACAGGACGTGTTTCTGGTATGTGACTCTACTTGATTTAAAGGAACCCATTTACAATCTCTTTTCCATTTTCCAATCCTGACAAGTGCTGTGCAATCTGATGTAACCCAGCATCTCCATTCTCCATATGCCTGCTCATCAAAGCTTTGCTCAGTGCATCAATGTCCGCAACATCCGGTCGTGTTTTGGCTCTGTTGCAGCTGCCAGAAACAATCCTCTGCCATTCTTGCGTGTGTGTCTGTGTCTCCACTGGGTCTGTGAGTCACGTGTGACCCTGGCTATTTTCCCCACTCTGCTATCTTTATGTCTGTTTATGTATGTTTATATATGTCTGTTTTGCTGAACCATGCATCTCTGAAGTGTGAAACTCACTGCCTGTATGTAAATATTGACAATAGCCTGAAAATGATTTTTTAAATATCAAACTAATTTGTTAATGACATAACACAGCAAAATCAGTTTTTTGTGATAGTAATTAGAGATAGAGACAGAAAGATTGAAAGAAGGGGGGAAGAAGATGATCTCGATCAACTCCTTCCCCCTTCGCTGTGATCACATAGCCTGTCTTTTAATGCAGCCAAATTCACAATATAGTTCTTCCCTTTACATATTTTTCTGTTTCTTTTGTCTGATGTTGGAAGTGATGTGAAATTTGATCACAAATTCATATTAACTTAATCAGAATTCATTCACAAGCTGTTGCGCCGCAGATCAAATAATTATTTTATAATAACTGACAAAATTAACCAAAATACAGGATAGTGATGGCAGCTGTGAAGTGAGATTGGCTATATTGACGTTTATTTTAGAGCTGCAATGACTAGTCAATTATTTGATTAGTTGCCAACTGTTAAATTAATCACCAACTATTTTGATAATCAATGATTGGTTATTCATTTTTTTAAGAAAAAAGTCCAAATTATCTGATTTCTGCTTCTTGAAAGTGAATATTTTCGGGTTTCTTAAGTTTTCTATGATAGTGAACTGAGTATCTGTTGGTTGGGACAAAATAGGTCATCATAGGCTGTGGGAAACAGTGATCAACATTTTTGACCATTTTCTGACATTTTTATAGACCCAAACAACAAAAGGATTAATTGAGAAAATAATCTATATACTAATTGATAATTAAATAATCTTTAGTTGCAGCCTTAGTTTACTTATATTGCTTTTTACTACCACTAGTGGTTTGCTACATTCTTTTGCCAAAAAGTCATTGATTCTGTTTTCACATTTGAAAGCATTTTTAATAAAGAACTGGTAACTCAAACCTGGTAATTGAGGAAGGCAAATATAAAGGAAGAAAAGGCACATTTTGTGTGATCTTGGTGTTCTATTTTATATTTTAATGACCTAAGAAGTGTGTTATCTGACCAAATCAGTTAAACCTTAATTTGTCTTGGTTGTCCAAAGGTAATAAATTGAGATGGCTTTTAATGAGGAGTTTTTCATTGTGGTGAGATTTATAGAACATGTATAGCATCTAAGACAGTCCACATTCTTCATAATAGGACATTTCTGTTATGTAAATTCTTGGTTGTTGTTGTTGCTCTTAGTGTCTTACCAGCCCATGTGGGCTAGGTACCATGTGGTTCAGAACATAGATTATAAGTGAATCAGCAAATTTTTAAATGTTTATTTCCTGCATAGTGCTAACTGAACTTGCAGGGAGTGTTGTTATTTTCACAAAGGTTAAAAGGTTACTTATCATGGAGTTATATCCTATCATGAAAGGGTTTTTGATGACATACTATCAGTGCCAGCTCTAGCCAAGGTGGTGCCTTAAGCAAGCTTAGAACATTTTTCAGGATTTGGACTGGACTGCTGGTCTCAAGCTGGGATCCTTATGAAATCCCCTGCAGTAGCACTTCAAATGTTGCAAGAAGTAGAAATCCTGTAATAGGTTCATAGATGATGTTTATAGACAGGATCATATGGGCAATTAAAAAAACATCCTCAGTTTGTATTAGAATTTGTTGGACAATAAGTACCTGCAGTGTCTAAAGAAATGAGAAATATGAGCCAAACTTTCTAAGAATAACAATTTCACAAAGCTGTATTAATGACCAAATGAAGCACGTTTGAGCAGCATCTCCAAATCAGATTGGTATGAGTCACATTGTGTGTATGACAGCGTGATATTTCTAGATCAATGTAGTTTTTATATTCAATGTTGCCTTTGGAGTCAGAAAATCACACTTTTACTGTTTTGTTTTTGTTGCTGCTTAACTGAAGTTAACTTCCAAATTTCAGCATTAGTCATACCAGAACAGTTCCCCTGCTGTGACAGTATTATACAGACAAAAAAATGTTTTTTAGAGCCACAGAAAGACTGAACAGCAACATTCTACTATTGTTTTGGGAAAAGATTGAAAATACATCTATATACTGCTAGTTTCTAAAACTGGATGATCATATTTTCATCAACATCACAGAGGAGTATTTCCAGCTGAGATTACATTAAACAGTGAAAGGAATGACATTTTAGTAGCACAGAGTAAGTGCCCAAGCAGAAAGGTGAAATAATAAATCAATAGGTACTAATCGGTATGCTACCTAAGTTCACTGAACTTTGGATAGAAAGTCTTATTCAAATATGGATGTCTTTGTACATGAGATTATATCTGTATTTAAGATTGTAGGAATTTGGAGTCAAATGTCCTGTATTATAGTGAAATGTTAGCCATGGTGGTTACAGTAATTTCCTACTGGTATAGTATTCTTTCTGGGATTTGTTTAAACAATGTAGCTAATCTATTTATGCAATCCTGTTAAGTATAGAAATACAGCATGTTAGACCTGTTTCACCAAGAATCATGGTGAATAGCCCTTTCTTCTATGTGAGTATTACAAAGAGAAAGAGTGGACTTTTTTATTATAATTGAGTTGAAAGATGGTAAAAGAGAAAGCTCCCACTTGGAAAACCTTTGCAGTATCACCACTTATAAAGTGATCTTATTTACAAACACAGTGGACAGCTAAAATGACATTTCTGCACCACAGGGAGTCTTGAACAACTTTTTACTGGCACATTTCATAAAAGGAGGTGTTAGAGTTAAGCTGAGACAGCAGGGTGAGAGTAAGATCCAATTTTCAGCAGCATACTTCAGCACACAGAGCTCTTGTGAAATGTTCTGATGCCCAGTGTGGGGCTTTGGTTCTATTTCAGTAAGGTTTAACAAGTTATTTTTGGCCAGTAATATAATGTATGGAATGGACATATACATGCAATTGAATGGAAATAGTTTTCTAGCCCAATTTGTGACAGCCATTTGTATCTTAACAGAAATGCAATATGGTATTAGTGAATGTTTTTGTAAGTTAAACAAACTTTGTTTAGCTGAAGTAGCTCATACATTGAGGAAATCCACTGAGGGAAATTAATTACAGTAAGAGAAATGCGTAGAGACAGACTGCACTGCACTTCAGTTCATCCCATATAGTAACCAGAACAGAACAGGGCAATCTGTTCTTTAGCACAAGCCACAGTGGGCGGCTCTAATGCTATTTACTGGCAGAAAGTGCAGCTTTTGGTCATGTAGGACACCAACATACATTGAGACATTTAACACCCTCTGTCCACATTACACAATGAGTAAGCAATTATTATGTGATACTTGTATGAATTAAGGCCTGCATCTGTTGCAGTATTTGAATATCACACTACATCATGAAGTACCTGCTGATCTTTCAGTTTACTTGGTATTAAATCGTACTACATTGAAAATACCCGTACAGTCACAGTGCGAGGACACTATGGTACTTTCCATATTCAACAAGGTGGGCAGTGGAAAAATGCTAACTGCAGGAGGTTAGCATAACAAATAACTTCAATGATGTGGTATAAGAGAGAGAGGGTAAAACAAGGTTGTGTCAGTACTTTTTTGCATAATAAAATGTGGATTTTCATGTGTGATTTTCCATGTTGTGCTCAACAGTTACAGTAACATAGAAGTTATTCCAACTGAACATATACTGAGATTTCAGATAGAGTGCATTTTATCTCTGTAGCTTCTGTCTGAGCAGTAAGCTGGTTTAATGTAATAATGGCCTTTAGATTGGATAGTACAGCAAACCCAAGGACTGCAATAGAGCTGTGATAGAGAGCAACGGGGAATGGTTTTTATTGCTTTTGAGGAGTACTGATATAAAATTGCTTATCAGACAGCGTGTCTATTTACCAAACATGCAACCATTTTCATTGTGTTACTCTTGTTTGAAGACTGAGTAGCTTATGCACGCAGCCCTAGGATCAGTTTTTTTTTAAAAAAAAAAAGCAATAGCCATGCATGGCTCAAACAGCCCAAAGGAAAACAACACTTACCACTGAGTTGTGAGGATGATAAAGAAATGAATAAACAACCACACTCTTTTGGAAATGTAAACAAAGTTTTTGTTGAGTGAGATTGAACTGACACCTCTGACCCATGATATCATTGTGCTAGCCACTACAACCTATAAACCAAATGTACAGTTTTATGAAATAAACAGGGTTAGCTAGTTGCCACAAATAACATTTGACTGGATGAATGTATGGCTGAATACATGTCCCTGGACATGAGTCATCACATATATACATAATATATTACTTTCAAGAGGAAGAGAAAACAAGGGGATAATGGTATATAAATACTCACTAAATCAGTGACTAAACTGATTGTAATGAATGATCAAAAACTGTTAGTAATTATCAGGTAATTAATACTTTAATAGACTATAGTACTGTAGATCAGAAAAGAACAAAGGAAAACATTTTTAATTATGATATTTGGTTGGGCAGAGCAACAGCAGAAACAAAGATTTGTGATCTTATATATCTTGAAGGATACAGGATAGCATTGCTAGTTTCAGGGGTTTGTCTCCCATTGGGGTCATACATGCTAAAAAAGATTCATACTCATGGAACTATAAGCTGCTTAGCATAAAAGCATTCACCAAATATCACATGTTAATGGCCTATATTACCATATTTTAGCTCCACTGACAGCACACAGTTCCCTGTGCGGTTTTCTGACTGGGGTTGTGAATTTCCACCCATGTTGGACAGCTACTAGGATGTTTTCTGCAAATGCTTCCTCTTGCCAAATTCTCCATTACACGGTATAATAGAAACTGATCAGTTCACTGAATACGATAAAGTTGAATGTTAGAAGTCAGACTTTTTTCTATGACATTGTATGTACTGAATACTGTAGAGTCCCAGCAGTACCTGATGGACAATTGGTTTGATCGGAAGCATGCAGACAACCTTCATGTTGTAGGAACCCCACAGGCACAGCAAGTCACTGATGCTGTTCAATGTATGTTTTCATTCCCACTGGGCATCATTTGCACAATGTATGCACTTATGGTGTTGTAAGTCACTTTAAATGGATTTAAATGATGAAAAGTAGCACTCCTGACTTCAACCACATTCATAGTGGAATGTTCCAGTGCTGTGGGCTGTTGGAGACTGATAAAAAAAGTCCTACTTCTCAACACTGGAGAGTGAATACTTCTCAGTTTTAACACTATATTGGAAATGTCCCATGCTGTTAACTGCTGGAGCCTAATAATAGGCTTACAGTGGAGATGATGTCATACAGAGAGACAATCTATATTGTGTATGACAGTCCTATATCCCAAAGCTGAGCATGAAATGGGTTTAACCCTTTCTGTGCACATTAGCTAAACTTGCAAACTTACTGTATTGAGAATTTAAAAAACCCTCTGTTACCTCTGTGTATAAAATAGAATTTCAGTACCTGTTACTCTAAAATATATTGCAATTTGGACCGCACTTGGTACAACTTTTTAAATTATGGCAGGTTTAGCAGTTTGTGAGGAACCTTTCTTTACTTGTCTGGTTGTAGTGAATACACAAGCATAAATTACCATGCTAGTGAAAGTTTTACCCCAAATCAGTCGCTCCCCATCAGCACTTCATGGTGGGGTGTCACTTCACATGAAGTCACACTTGCAGAGATGGAGGCCAGTCTGTATTTAGAGGACGGTATAAGTAAACATGTTAAAATTGGGATACACTCACTGCCCTCTGTAAGTAGGAAACAGGTGTAACCATAGATACTGACAGACACCTTGATTGCCCAGCTGTTCAATGTGCTTTGCTCTTATCACATGTATAGCAGCAAACCTTTGATAAGAAATAAGTGACTCTTTTTATGCTTGCATGTACTAAGACAATGACACAAGTGATTTTTCAGAACTTCACCACAAGTTGTGACTTTGTCTAAATCCACATTTAAAAGTTTGAGTGCATGGCCATTCCCTGGGATGTGTGCCATTGTGTGGAGGTAGTAGAGTATGGTCAATCTGCACCAATGCACCCTTCTACTTCACTAAAGAGGTAAAATGAGCAAGAGAAAGCCAGAAATGGACTGAAGTAGGGCTGGGCAATATGGCCAAAAATTTTATCAATTGTTGTCAAGCTTGAGGTTGATTCACAACTTTAATTGATTTTTGATTGCCTGCTAAATGCAGGCTTGAAACATCAAATGTATTTAAGACAGTTGACCAAGAAGAATAAAAGACCTGCATACCTGAAGGGCTGTCATCATTACACATAAAATAGAGGTTATCCCAAACAGCTATTCACTGTCAGTACCAGATGCTTCAGCTAAGTAGATCATGGGCAATCAGTGACAATCGGTGTCAGAACAAACAGATTGGAAGTCAGCTCAATAATTGATCTGCTGCTGTTTTTTTTTTTTTTTTTTTTTTTTTTTTTACAAGACACCAGCCTGATGCCTGCAGACTCTTAGTACCTAGTGTTACCCACCAGATAGGGACAAAGAGAGGCAGATAGGATACAATGTAGAATCTGGACACTGCAAAAGCATTTCTAATTAATCAAATTAATTCTAGATATAGCCAAGCCCTATACTGCATAGCCATAATGTTAATATTAAATGTAGATTTGTACTAAATATGCACAACACTATTCACTACAGTGTACTAAAGTAAACCACACTCTATTGGAAATGTGACTTATTTTAAGCCATTGTGAAAATTGTCATTGGTCTGCTTGAGTTTAGTTTCAGCACCACCAGTCTGGACAGTTCCAGTGCTTTATACAGCATAAGTCTTGCTGTACTGTACTGGAAAGAGAGTTCAGCACCATCACTTGGGGACAGCTCCCCAAAACGCTTCTGTTACTTTCTGACAAGAACCCTGTTATGAAAGTTATCCACAGTGGTTAGGGCTGTGGTAATTGTGTTTTTTCCCCCTTGTTTTAAACTTTGCAGCTTGAATGCTGTATAAAACACCCTTCTTAACTCAACATGAGAGAAGGGAACAACAAGGAGAGGGCAACACTGGAATAGTCAGTTCAAAGTTGAAACATTTGCTTTAAAAGTATGTGACATCTTGTTTGAGTAAAATTTCCACCATCACATTATTGCCATGGGAAAATGTGTCTTTCTTCATTTTAACTTGACAGTCCTAACCATTAGATATACAAAGAGACAGGGAAAAGAGGGAGTAAGAGATGGAGGGAGAGAATGAAAAGGGGGAAAAAGGTGTGTTCCTATAATTACCCTTGAGAATCTCCTCTCAGCACCCTGAGTTAGTTCAATACCTAGGCCCCAGGCTAGGATCTACCTCTTTCTCTCAGTCTTTCTCATGTTTCCTCAATCTCTGCTTGCCAGTACCCATCCCATCTCAAACACCAACCCACCTCCTGGTCCCCCCCCCCCCCACCTCTTTTCTTTATCCTCCTGGGTTAAGGGGAATAAAGGGTATAAAGGGATTTCATTTTATGGCTCACTTCACAAGACTTCATTTGAGTCCAGACATTTGATGGAGAGGTGAATATATTACTAATTAAAGACAGGAGAAATGGTGGGGGATCCTGATTCTAGCCAGCTGTTATATGCAAATATTGCAGACACAGTGCACACAGAAACACACTGGACACACAGACAGCATGCAGGTCAAAGCCTTAATCACGTCTTATCTTTACATAGCACACACCTTTTTGTTGCCCCTGGGGAAATGTCCCAAAACCCCACAAATTTAAAGAAGGATAAAGACCAATAACTCTTCACTCTTTCCTGTTCTTTTCACCTCGCTCTTTGTTCTCCTCTTCTTGCTTTTCTCCACTTGCTGCCCTCTCCTCTGTTCTCTCCATTTTTAGATAAGGAAAACTCAGTGAGTGTATCAATTATCCACTAAAAAGTAGAGTCAGCGATTCTGGACAAAGATTGTTCAACACATTCATGCTTATGCACAGTGCTTTTGCACAGGACAGGACAGGGAGAAGTCATCAGAACAGCTGTCTGTGTGAAGACATGTCAGTTTCCTGTCTCCGGCACCTGTGGAATGGTGGGAGAGGACCGGTGAACTGGAGAGAGAGAGAGGTTGTGACCAATTCACAGAGAAGGCATTTTCTCAAAGAGAATATAGTCTGTCTGTCGTGTTTAGTGAAGCTTTATGCAGGCAGCTATTCAAATCACACAAATATCCAGCCATGTTTTAACCATATCAATGAATCAATAAATACAAACAGTTGATTTCTTCCCATGGAGATGACATTTGGTTCAGCAAATTTCTGCTCTCAGAATGTGTGTTGATGAATTTGAAGGGCAGAGCATGAAGGGAGGAATGTATTTGTTTGGATGTTTAGTTCAAATATCAACAATCTTTCTCCGGAATGACTGACTCTACCTTTAAGTGTGTGTGTGTGTGTGTGTGTGTGTGTGTGTGTATGTGTGTGTGTGTGTGTGTGTGTGTGTGTGTGTGTGTGTGTGTGTATGTGTGTGTGTGTGTGTGTGTGTGTGTGCGTGTGTGTGTGTGTGTGTGTGTGTAGGGAGATGCAATGATGGTGTTTTTGTGCAGTGTGTGTGATCGTATTGTCACAGTTAGGTTTACAGTGGCTGGGAATTAGGCTGTCTTTGGAAGATAATGCCATGTTGTTTGGATGTGCTCAGGATTAGATTGGGCCCTGTGATGCCCCAGAACACACCCCTCTCTGCCGCATTAGGGAGCCATTAGCAGGCAAAAGCCATGGGTAGGTAGACAGGCTGAAGTACCTCTAAAATATTGCTAGATAAACATCAAATATAAATAAATAAAAAGGGGCATCCAATTATTAGAAGAACAGCGGTAATTCATTGCTTTCCTGGCAAGGGTGGTGATAGATAGCCTAGCGTTGTTGGCTTTCGTGTGTGTGGCTTGACTCTAAACTATGCAAGGACCAAATTATTTTTTCACTAAGATACACCTAATACCACTTATGTTGCAAAGAGAAGTGAGTTTGCAAGTACCAAACAACTACTCTAAGTCTAAGTCTTGTTTGCATCATCACACAAAAGAAAAATGGAAAGTAATCAACATTTGTTGAGTGTTGAATTTGTGTCCTATTGTTTAAAGCAAGTTTGACACATGTCAACCCTGGTCTTCATTAGCAGTTAAAACAAAAAAAAAATTGCTGCTTTGGTTTTGTTTATGGACACGCAAATGTCAGCTTGTACTGATCTTTGTTCTGTTTGTTTTCTGTGTGAGAATAAATCATCTCTGTGGGTTGTTAGTGGCCATTTGAAAGTGTCTGATGGTACTCAGGCTTAATAATTGCTGTCTGGTCTTTTGTTCGGTAGCACGTACAAGCCAACACACATACACGTGTACACAGACACACAAAGAGGATGCACAGCAGGTTTGCTTCCGACACAGTAATGTTGGCTTTTACTGCCATGCTACTTAATGGCTTCAGTGGCAAAACAGAAAGAGAGATATAGTTGCTCTACACAATATGCAAAATTTGTGACATTAACTTGCACACACATCCGTGTCCATGTGAATGTACAGATACAGACCTCCATCTACTTTTACCCCCACAAGACAGACAAGGTCCTTGAGAGCTAATGACAGCAGCAAGCATGCATACTAACAAGCCGCCCAGCTCACACCTGAATTACTCTTTGTCTCTCTCTAAGGTGCATGTTTGTCTGCTTTTCCTTACCAGTGTGTTTATGTGCTTTAAGGTTTGCAAGCTCATTAAAATGCTTTTACATATATCTTCTATAGCACCCAGATAAAATCTCCCTTAGACTTCCACAGCCCTAAACACTTCCAAGGTGACTCCTCCGCCAGTTTACACAAATAAATGGCAGCAGTCATTTTAGAACAAAGGAGGAGCTTACAGACTTATGAAATGCTTTATTTGCTTGTTTTATTCACTTTGTAGTTAAAGGTATAACAGTAAGAATGGATGGGAGAAGTGAAAGTATAACATACAAAAAATGTGCTAGATTGTTTGGGAATTAAAATCAAATATGTGCTACACAGCAGTCCCAACAGTTGCAAATTCAATCAAATGATTAATCAATCAACCAAAAGGGTGGTTTTCATGAACAGTAATAGTGAAAAACATGCTTATTCATTTCTGCTGTATTTGCAAGTTTTAATAAACATGTCCCAAACTTGTTCAGGCTCTTGTTTGTTACACTACCGCACTTTATTTTCATTTTGATAGTACTTAAAATAGAATTTGTGCATCCTGTAAAGCTTGTATGTACTTCTGCTATGAAAAATGACACCTTGTTCAATATCAATAAACTTGTATCAATAAACAATATTTATTATTTTTTATAAATGTTCATTTGTTATAAATGTTCATCTCAGAATATATATATATATATATATATATATATATATATATATATATATATATATATATATATATATATATATATATATATATATATATATATATATGTATATATATAAAATAAGGCTCCAGGCTTGTTTCTGTCATTTTACTGAAAGAGAAATTCTATGTGTAAATTGGATAGTCACTTTTTGCAATGTGTTTGACAAGATTTATTTTATGGCAATAGCAACTGCTACAAACAAGAAAATGGCTTGTTGTGCCAAATACATTATGTTTGGTAGCTGATATGAGAGAGTTGGAGAGTTATTAGAGAGAGTTGATATGTTATTCAGTTGGTTTTACAATGTTGCTGTCGACCTCTTACATGATTTAACAAATTGTATATGCTTGCTTCATCCATAACTTCTTTCTTGACAAGGTGAAGATGCATTCAAGATGGGAAATGGGAAACTCTACATTGAAGTGGATACAAAAAAATGCTTCTTTAGGTAATGTGCACTTTTTCTGTTATATCTACAGGAGAAAAACATAATGTATCATTCTATATTATCATACAGTAATGTTGTGTATCTATACCATTATTCACTTAACATTGTCATCAGGTACGCATGATCAATTGTCAACAGTACCTACTCTATCAAAGGTATAGTATTGAGTGTTTGAACATTAAGGGAGCTATAAAGCAAAATTTCATGTGTGGGGTCTCTGTATTGTTTGTGTCACGTGTTTCACCAACATACGATAGACATGCACCCCAATCACAGGGGTTATGTTGTACACATTTCTGCTTGCTGCATGTACCTACAGTTAGATGCAGTAATATGCTGGAAAAAGTAGCAATATCCCAGTAGATGACGAAATGTAGAAGACTACAAACAGATGTAAACAACACAGTTTTCTAAATATGAAAATGTTGAACAAATGTTGGATGTGGTAAGACATAAAGTCAACCTCTTTATTAGTCCTTAAGGTCACACAAGTGACTGTTGATCAGACAAAAATAGCACCTTAAACATCAATTTCAAATAGTACACTGAAATGGGAATTTGTAAGTATTTTTGATACTTTTGACTATGATTAAATGATTGATCAGGAAAAAAATATAGCAGAAATTATTGGGATTGTGATTGATACAAAGACTAGTAGTTAATGTTGCATAACAGACACAACTGGACTAATGACACACTTTCTCTCTCTTTGTGTATGGGTATATGTGCTGCAAATACAGACTTTGTGCATTTGTGTGTGTGGGTGTGAGTGTGACAGGGAGGTTACCTGAATGAATTCTGTGTCCATGGCCCTAATTTTTAAGGCGCAATTTTGCCTTTTTCATTTTATTACAGTTACCAACAGTAAAAGCTAAGAAAAAGTCTCACTGCTGGCGGTGACAGTGGATCCTCAGGGGACTGAGTATACTAGAAAGTGGAAAAGCTCTGCAAAAGTAAAATATTGCTGTAAGGCATTAATAGAATGTAAAATTTCCATTACCCAAATGGTCTTCCACTAAGGACTAAGGATTAGTCCTATGGTGTTTTCACTGAAACAAGATCAAATTCTTTAGAAAGTAAAATGGTAGTTGGGTAAACAGAGAGGTAAATAATAAAGAGGACGAGCACATAGAGCAGACAACACTGCTGCTGTAATGTGAGAAACCACAAAATTATTTTTATCCATTCCCACTTGATTTGAAGGGTTATATAATATGTCAATGAATTTTGCTGTGTTGCATCCTAAAATGGCATTTTGTGAATCAGAGGATGTAATCTGACAGTAATAACCCCTACATCTGTACAGTATAAGTCTATTTACCGCTGCCAGATACATGTGTTCATGTATTCATTGTAGGGTCACAGAATACATATCCATTCATCAGTATCTACACTGTCCTCAGCTGATAGTATACCACTGATAGAGGGATTACAGTGAAGAATCAATCCTCAGCCAACACACGGGATAGATATGGAGGTCTGAGTGTCCAATGTCCATCTGGTGCATGATTTTTCTCTTTCAAATGGGAGATTTCCAGAAATGCATGAACCGTGCAGCGCAGGGACGCAATCGTCTGAGTGTTGTTCAAGGTTACACTTTCTCAGTGTCTTTGCTCAGCAGCAGTCCAAATATTTTCCAACATGTCAGACAAACATTAACCTCCAAGGTCTTACTTTACTGGAGGCTTCACAATGACGCTAAATGCATATAAATGTAACGGAGGGTCGAGCCCTCTCTATTGATGGCTTTTCATGAATTAGTCATACAACAAAAACCAAAAACCTCTTCAATCTGCAAAAAGTGAAAAATCAATGGCACGCGTTGTTCTGCCTGTCTTCTCCCAGTGTATCCAGACCTAATTTTTTATTTAATTTTGATGCAAGCACAAACATTAGATATTGTTGCCTTTAACTACTTTACCCCCCCCCCCCCCCCCCCCCCCCCCCTCACACACACACACACACACACACACACTTTCTCTTATCCCCTGTCTTTTAGTTATGGCTCGCTCGCTAAACAAGAGATGTTCCCCTTCAAAGTGAGTGGTAATATAAACATCTAATAATCAATAGCTTCAAAAAAAGGTAAGAGCAGCTTTCACAGCATCAGTATCATGTCAGTTTAATCTCCCATTCCTTGAATGCGTACAAAACAGTCAGTCCAATGGTAGCCTGAGGCTCCAAACCCTCCTAATCCCTAATCCAAGGTCTGGGGCAGATTAAGAGGAAACCTGGGGACTGCCATCCTTCAGGGAGGCAGGGATGGATAAATGGATGAGCATGGGGTGTAAGGATAGATGGACATAAGGATGGTTGGAAAGAAAATATCTTTTTGGGAATGGAGATAGGATAGATAGATGGATGGATGGATGGATGGATAAGGAACTGAACAATAGTAATGATCAATAGGACAATGATGCAGGATTCTTCTCAGATCACACACCATCAGAGAAAGTCATTGTCATGATGTAACTAATGTAAAATTGTTAAATCAGTCCTCCTTTGATGAGTGAGATCACCTCATATATCATGAGTGATAGCCAACAGGCACCCCCTTTACTGCTGCTCAAGTGAGTGGATAGCTGGTGGATGTCTGCCCGAGCTGACCATGGCAGAGCTAGGGTTGGCAGATTTCCCCTCTCCTCATCTGTCTGTCTCACCGTCAGACTCCCCCTCTGCATCCCCCCCGCCCGCCCTGACAGGCACATCTCGTCTCTCTCTTTCTCAAAAGTAATGCCAGACAGTAGATGCGCGCCCCTGCCGCTCATAGTTGCTGCCTTTCTCCCTCTCCTGGGTCTCCTCCCTCTCTCTCTCTCTCTCTCTCTCTCTCTCTCTCTCTCTCTCTCCCTCCCCCCCTCTCTCCCTTTCTCTCTCCCACACGGACGCGGCATACCTCCTCTTCACCAGCCACCGTGCGTGCTGGGGCTAACGCGAGTACCCGCATACGGAGTGCGGAGTGCGGACCGCGGAGTGTCGTTGCGCGCATCCTCTGTTAATTTTTTTGTCCAGATAGCCTAGCCTGCATTTTCCCTTCCTGACGCAGAAAAGAAGAGTGGCTTTGGAGCTCTCTTTTATTTTGCGTGTAAGAACCCTCTCCATCCCGGTCTTTCTACAGGAAACTAGAGACAATTTCGGAATATGGTACCTCTCCATTTTAATGCCATGTGACAAGGCTTTTCATCATTTGGCATTTGTTTCCCCTCCAACAAAAGTCGCTTGGTTCGTCTATGTATTCTGGCGTTGGTGATATCTAAAGACGGGCTAAGTAAAGGAAAAATAAAAAGCCCCTGGGAAAAATGGAAGTTTTGGCCGTTGGCTTGGTCCGCTGAGGCTGCTGCTGCTGGTGGTTTGGTGATTGGTGCAGGGGGGGGGGGAACTGCGTCGCCAGGTCTGAAAGGCTGGGAATCACGGGTCATTATAACAGGACCTGCATTTCAAGATAACTAGGTTTTCCCTTCCGTTATCGAATGGTTACAGATTTATTCCTTTAAATCAGCGGACACATCACCCAGCTCCTCAATTCGTCTTAACGCGTCGGCGTTTGGATGCGGTTGGTTTTCTCTGCGGCTCAGCGCCTCTCTGCTCGCCCAGAATATGATTTAACGTTGGGAGGAATTTCAACAGGGCATCACTCCGTGACTACCCGGGAATCTCTACTTATTTTTCCTTTACAGACAAGAATCACACTCTAACGTCAAGAGAAGAAAATATCAAGGCAGAGATTACAGGGAATTTCCTTGACCGCCCTACAGATGGACTAAAAAGAAAAGAAGCTTCGGGTTTTCGGGATTTCAACTCTGTTCGCTCTCACTCAGAGAGCTGTGGTTTTCTTCGGTTTTGGGGGGGGGATATCTCTGGACAACATGAAAGTTATCTCGGCTATGTTGCTCATTGCCGTTTTTTGGAGCCAGGAGTGGAAGTCGGCGCTCTCGGATTCAATCATCCACATCGGTGAGTTCCTGCGCTTTTTTCCTCATCTAATTCTCGGCCACAATAAGGCTCTCTGTGCGTCTCTCAGGAAACAGATTTGAGGTTTCAGCTTTGATATGCTCTGCGCTGCTTGAATCACGGCATTGCTGACGATTTCTTTGACGCCCTCTGCTATTTAGTGGGGTTTTCTATGAATGTAGATTATTGCATTCACGATGGAATTACTATACTTAAAATAGGTTTCAAGCTGATTATTTGGCACATCCACTTTAAATTACTGGGATAATAACCAACTTATATTTACCTTTAGCCTGTGTTATGCGCCATTGTGGATAATCGTTGCAAATTAAGTTTGCATTTGAGTTGGGGTATTATTGAGCTTTAAATGCATATATAAACTGGAGCTTTATAGTCGTTTACTTTAGGTGGTTGTTAATATCATTAATACACATGAATTGATGGATGGAGGCAGGAAATCCAAACTAAATAGTCCACACTTATTGAGTGCAACATAGAATTTCATATATAATGGCTGTGTGAAAAACAGGTGGTTTGGGATGGCGTGATTTTGCCCTGCATGGCAGAGGGATTATCCGGGGTGGCAGCAGATTTTCTACTTACATTTTCCTGAAGCACAATGGCATTACCACCTTCCATCGTACTGCAGTGCCAGGAAGGGGAAAAAAGACATTTGTGTCCTAACGTCTTTTCTGCCGTCCACCACCACCGGCAAAGTGTGGCACTGTTGTGTTAAGTGTGATTTCGACATCAGGGCGCGTATTCTTGCAGGCGATGTGTAGCTCTGGCTCCGGCTATAGATTGGGAGAGAGAGAGAGAGAGAGAGAGAGAGAGAGAGAGAGAGAGAGAGAGAGAGCGCGCGATGACGCTGGAGAGCGTGTCTTGCAGGATGAGATGAGGACGCGAGGTGGTGGTGGGCACACATGATCGTTGCACAACTCGGTGGCCTCGAATGGGCAATAGACCAGAGAGAGAGAGAGAGAGAGAGAGAGAGAGAGAGAGAGAGAGAGAGAGAGAGAGAGAGAGAGAGAGAGCAGTGTGTGCCTGAGAGTGACGTCCAATCACACGCACACACACACACACCAGCAGAAAGATAAGCACCTGTCCATGTTGAACTGTTCTTGACTGCAATATGCACATGGCCAAGACTACATCCATATTTTAACACATATGCACACTCAGACACACATGTTACACGTTACAACCCACCAATCTAACCCCACCACATTATGCTGGGGGGTGGGGGTGGGGGACTGGCCAATTTGATCCATCCTGGCCAGCTGATTTACAGAGCAAACCCCAGGCCAATTTAGCAGCTACCTGGACATAGTCTGCCAGGAGCTGGATCAGTCTGAGGTCTTCTCTGGGCTGCAGACCAAGGGGACGTTTCATATCAGACTTACAACAGCAGCTCGGCCAAATGAATGGGATTTACACAGGTCAAGCTGACTATCCAGTGAATGTGTATCATCTAATTTGCAGGCAATGGAAAATGCAGGTGGTATGCCAGTCAAACCAAATATTACAGACAATGTCAATGATGAACTCTTAGTTAAACTAGTTTCAGAATTTTAATTTTTTTTTTGTAGGAAGATATTAATATTATAGGTTCGTGCAGCTGGTAAGCTTGTATTTGTCAAGTCACAAGTGTGCAGAAGCCTCATCTCACATCCAGCGTTGTATGCTGTGGTTCTGCCACTGAGGGGGGGCGACAGTATAATCCACTGGTTAGACAGATCACCCTGTGACTGGATGTTTTGATCCCAGCAGCAGCCACATGTTCTGCAAGTGTCTCACAGCAAGGCATTGAAATCATACCTGCTCACTGACTGTACATTGATTTAGATAACAGCGTTAGCAATGTGACTAAAACCCCTTGGTTATGAGACATTTATCTTACCAAGAATAAGACAGAGACCCTCAGCTATGTAGGCCTACTGCAGTGAGTTTCTTGTCAGCTACTGAAACTAGGTCAAGGTTCTCTATATGCTTTTTATCTAGGCTAATTGGGACTATAATGCAGTTTCCAGATGTGTTGTCTCACTGACTCTAGCTTCTCTGTATAGACTCACATAGTTTGAGCAATAACATGTAATCTAATTGATGATCTTGGGCAGTGGAGAAGCTATAAATGTAGACTAAATAACAAGTAAGAATATTTAAAATATTCTTGATCAGTTCCCAGAAAAAAGCTACCCATACAGACAGCATAGTCAATAACAAACAACCCTTTGATCCTATTCAGCACCTATGTGTGTATCTGCCTGTCTATATTTATACACAGAGAAGACAATAGAGGTGGATAGATAAAGTGTGAGGAATTGTATTAGACCAGTCAGTGGGTAAAATTAGGCTGTACAGACACGGGATTTACAGAACTAGAAGCTCTCAAATCACTTCCAGTTTGCAACATAATCCATACAAATCCCAGATATATGTTTGAGGAGCAAATTTAGTGACATGGATAATGAGAAAACCCAGCTATTCCTCCTTGACCCTGTGATGGAAACCAGGCCAGTGAGTGTTTTCCAATTAGTAGAATAGACAGTGAAGACAGTGTCTAGTTTATTGGTTGGCTGAATTTATTCCTGGTTAGTTACAACTCTATTTAAGCAGTGCATTGATACTCCCCCCCCCCCCTGTATAAACAAGTTTGTGTGTATGTAAGCATCTGTGTTTGTGTGTGTTAAGAGGACAAAGGATCAGTGTGGGCAGTTGGTGTGATTTCAGTCATTGTGTCTTCTCTCTCTGCCCTACACCTTATTTCCAATCAATAGTTCATTTCCACGCTACTCACGCGACTCAAGTACTTTGAATCACAATATAAGGTTATCACCCCAAAAACAATACTTTTCTTTTCTCATTCTCCCTTTCTCTCTCACTCTACCCCTCTAACTCTTTATCCTCAATTCTGCAGCACACCTGGGGAAATGCAGATAAACCAGGCTATGGATATAGTGGAAACAAATACAGGAAGGAGTATTATGATTGGTATTGTTTTTTAAAGAAGTGGAAGCTATGTAGAATGTAGTGGTATCTGCATGCCAGACTTTAGCATTTTGCAAGAGGATATCATTTATATTCGTATAGACTTTCAGTGTTTTTTCCATTTCTCTCATACTCATACAACACAATGCTGACCTGTCTATGTGTGCATTTGTGTGTGCATCATATTGACTTAGGACTGCATGAGAAAGAAAAAAGTACTATACCCAGTAGGCGCATCACATTGCCAGAAGTAATCCCTCTTTAATCTCTTTGTTGCTGCTAAAGATGGAACGGGGGAAAAGAGAGGGGGAGAGATAGACAGGCAAAGAGAGATGTGTATCAAGGCATGGCAAGACAGCTTTATTTGTATAGCACATTTCATACACTGGGGCAATTCAAAGTGCTTTACAGAGTAATAAAAAAAGTAAAGGTAAAAGATTTAAAATTAAAAAGTGCAAAAGTACAGACGAGATACAAAAGATAGAATACTTAAAAAGTAAAATTCAAGTGAAACAGATAAAAGATCACGACCAAATACTCCCACTTTTAGATGCACTCTTATCCCCTCTCCTTCCTGATTCCTGATCTGATCTCACTCCCTAAGGCAGAGAAGAATCATAGATTCTCCTCTTGGTCAAAAACCTCACCATGCACAGATGGATGAGAATCATAAAGGGCAAAGCTCTGCCCCCCCAACCACCCACATATAGTGTTCACTCATGCACAAGTAAGCATAACCCAGACGAGACGAATGAAAATTCATACTCGCCTGTGTCAACTCTGTTGGGATCCTGAACAGAAACAATTAAAATGAAAGCTATTTAAACCATTACATTACATTAACCATTACAGGGTAGAGTAGGCAGTGTAAAATAGGGAAGTTTTTGACTTTTGTCAAGGCTTATCTGATATCATCTGGGAGGTTATTCCAGGTCTGTGTTGCATGATAACAGAACACTGCTTCACTGTGTTTTGTTCTAACTCTTGAGACAGCCAGTCGGCCAGCCCCAGATGTCCTAAGGGTCCTAGAAGTTTCATATGGCACAAACATGTCAGAGCTGTATTTGGGCCCAGTGCCACAGAGTGATTTGTAGACAAGCAGCAAGATTATGGAATCAATTCTCTGAGTGACTGGTGGCCAGTGTAAGGATTTTAGAACTGGTGTAATATGGTCGTATTTCCTACCTTTCGTCAGGACCCTGGCAACGGCATTCTGAACAAGTTAGAGTTGCCAAAGAGCTTTTTTTGAAAGCTCTGTGACTACTGGAAGTAAAGGTATGGTTAAGCCTAAGCCTTGCTTGGACATTATTCCTGGACTTCCTGGAATATTTTTTAGGTGGTAGTAAGCTGACAAAGTTAATGATTTGATGTGGCTATTGAAATTGAAATCTTAGTCTAGGATAACACCAAGTTTTCTGGCTTGACATTTAGTTATGAGAGACAGAGTCAAGGTCAGAGCTGACATTCTGTCTTTCTTTCTGTGCTCCAAAGACAATCATTTCAGTCTTATATAAATTTAGTTGCCACATCCAGTCATTAATTTCTTTGATGCAGTGACACAGATAATTAACAGGTCTAAGGCACCTGGTGTAAGTGATATGTGGATTTATGTGTCAATTACATAATTATGGTAGGCTACTTAATTATTCTGTATGATTTGGCCTAAAGGAAACATATAGACATTGAACAAGAGAGGTCCCGAAATGGACCCCTGTGGAACCCCACAGGTCATCAAAGGGGATGAAAGATAGAAAGTAAAAGCAGGGGTAACAAAAGTGATAGAAACTATACTTTGTGTTTTCATTTCTACCATTTTTAGCTGTCTATACTGCAAATCTCTACCATCCTATCATGTAGTTGCCATTATTTCTGTGATATTAACAGCAGTGAACAGCAGACTTTTTCATCTTGCACTGTCGAGGCATTAAATGTGATTTGAGCTGCTGAGGAGCTGGCATCACTGCCTCATCCTTGTCTCTCTCTCTTTCTCTGTCTCTATCCCTCTTTCTCTCTGTAATGATCAGCATGCAGAAGGAAGGGGGGAGTCCGCTTGCCTGTTAGCCCTCTCTGCATCGTGTGCTGCATGGCAATGGGCCTCCGCTTTATGAGGGTCGTTCGTATGGATTCTGCACGTGCGTGTCTGTTAGAGAGATATATACAGATAGACAGAGAGCGTGGCAGTATGTGTGGTTGTATGTGCTCTTGATTAGTTACACTCAAAAAGTCAGTGTGATTTATGCAGCCAGATTAAGTCCTCACTTCGGAGTCACACTGGTTTTTAGCCATGCAGTGTGTCAGAGTGCATCCACTGGCTCACCATGCATCAGAGATGAGAGAGAGAAGCCAGTGAAAAAGCCTGATTCAAGTCATGTTTGGCCCACTTCTCTCTCTCTCTCTCTCTCTCTCTCTCTCTCTCTCTCTTTCTCCCTCTCCCTCTCTCTCTTTCGGGCACGCACATACCAATCACTTAGATACAGTATATTGGATTTGTCCAGGCTCTACTTCATGAGTTTTAAAGCTTGGTCTGAGCCAACAGATTAATATCATTCATAGCTGTTCACACATTTCAAATGCCAAGGGCACGGAATATTCAAATGAATATGAAATGGCTCCATGTGACGTGATGTCTTTATTCACCACAGCCACATATTACAGATGCCTCTGTGGTTATGGTCTTTGTCTCGCCTTTTTGCTCCTGGCTAGATCACAGCAAAATAGTAATTGAATGAATGGAGCCTTGGATGAAAAGAAAAAGATGGATCACAAGATATCTTTTTTCTTCAAATCAGTCAGCAATTTTAAGGCAATAGAAACTGTGCGTTTAATGTTGGAAGTAAGTCTGTTAATTCTTGAGATTAAAACAACATTCAGAGCCATTTTTGGCACAGTTTTTGTCATGACACTCTCTTTCATTCCTTTGTAGTGTGGCCTGTAACAATCTGATCTGCTCGTAGACTCTATCTGTTACATCTCAAGTCATAGTAGAAGAACTCAGTTGACTTAATTTATCTTGCAGTACACTGAGAAATTTGTACAGGACACACTGTAAATAAATGTATCAGAGAACAGTTCATACTATGTAAATTAATTTTTACCATTTGGCACTACTAAATAATGTCTGGCCCAGATTTTTTGTTGAATCATTGATAAATTAGATTCATTACCGTCATCTCATTTTTAAAAGCAGCTGTGCAACACTTCTCAAGTATTTCCTGTGACAATATACAGTAAGAATACTGAGAAGAAAACTGAGTGAAGAAAAGCAGAAAAGCAGATTCTGGAGGGATTCAGTCTAACAGGTCGTGTTACCTCTGCAGTCATTTTTTAAGTCGTAGACACTTCATTCAAGGACTTCACAAAGATTTTATAGTTTGATGTTCTGCAAAAAGGAAGAGAGAACAGTGAGAAAAAGTTCAGTTAAGGAGTGAAGGATGGGTGAGGAGATTATTGAATCTATGCTATGTGTGAACATCTCTCTAAACAGTGGAGGGAGAAAAGGGGGGGGGGGGGGGGGTGTTTCTGTCATTTAGATCGAAAGAGCTGAAAGACAGAATGAGGGGTTTCCATTATTTTGGAGGGGGGGCTTGTCCTAGCATGGCCTAATTTTTCTTTCAGTTGTGCTATTTTGGTCTTTTCCATGGAGAAGGATTTCTAAACATCGCAGTGTGCATGAATGCCTGTTCCTGCTTGGTTTTGTCTATGAGTTTCACAGCTGTCAACACTGCTTCTTCTTTTGAACTATCAACTTCTGTTTGTGTGTCTGCGCACACTTGTATCTTAATCTTCAGTTATGCACCAATTCAGAGGGGTGGGGGGTAGGCAGGGTGTATAAAATGCTTCATATCTTTTGAGTTATGTATCTATGAGTGCTGACAGATGTGCTGGTCCATGCTATCTTTGACTGGAAAGATTTAGCACCTCATATTTCTGTGTGAATGTACGCTGGTGTTTTGTGTGTGTATGTGTGTGTGTATATGTGACTATGATTCACAGAGGTGCAAACTGTGTGTCTGGTTTGTGTATGTTTGTGTGATATTTGAGACTGTTGTACATCCTTTTGTGAAGGAAAGAGACAGACAGCCGCTCTGACGTCTGTACCTGGTCACTGAGGCAGAACCCTTAACCAGGCCACAGAGACAGAGAAAGAGAGAGAATATGTGTGTGTGTGTGTTTCTGAGGCTGAGATGGACTGACAGGTAGCTGTGAGAAGAAGTATGATTGCTTGTCTGAGGCTGACTGCAGATGTGGGTGAGGAAAGACAGCACAGACCTGCCGAAGGTGCTTCATCTCACCGCAGCAGTCAGTGATGCAGGTAGAACAGACCAGATGGCCTGGGTAGAACTTGTACAACACAGGCCCTTGTTCCCGGATGATTGTATTGTGTGTTTGTGTTTGTCGTCACACGCAGAGTCACACACGCCTAATGTCATCCGAGGACAAGAACCTTTGTTGTTCACGAGAACAAGTGTCAGCTTGCTTTTTGTGGAGATTGACTTAAACAGCTTTGGTGAGCACAGATGCAAGCATATAGAGTGCAAACACCAACACATATCCAAAACATGAAAAATTTAAGAGCTCTCACTTTGTACTTTGTACATTGTGCACACATTTTGACATTTTCTGGTCAATGTTTCCTTTGATTGCAGAAAAAACCTTGCTGCTTATAGAGGCTCTGCAGTGGATGGAAGTTTGTTTTTCACTTCAGGCCTGGTTCAGTACACAGGTTGTTGACTGAGTTTCCTGGATAAAATAATTGAGTAAAATCTGGAATAGGTCTTTATGAATCAGTCCATGTTCTAAACTTGAGGAAATTCTATGACTTGAGTGCTTCTGAACAAGGTCACCCAACGCAATTTTTCAGCATAATGTGTCACTGTGATTGTTTATAAGGCCACACATGCATGATGAGTTGTATTGAAAACTATTTCAAGACCAGAGTGGAGACATTCCACATTGCACACAGCTCCTCAACCACTCTCACTGCTTCACACTGAGGAATTAATCACACTATTTGGCAATTATTATTCAGAGATGAGGAAAAATACAAATATGTTAAACAAACAGTAGCAGTAGAATAATACCATTTGTATGCAGTGAGGTTTCCCAAGGAAGAATGCTTGGTGTGCAGTAGGTCTATGTAATCATGCTAATGATGAGAGAAACTTCAAAGGATAAAGGACTAGCATGACTGTCAGTTTTATCTATGTGTGTATGTCCATATGTGCACATTTCTATGGCATGTACTGTACGCACATGTACTATATGTAGGTGTAAGTTCCTTGCCTGGTGTTCATCCATTCTTTATTTCCTACATTCTTTGCAGTAGAGTGAATATTTACTGCTGCTTTTTCTTCGCTCTCTTTCTTTTTCATGATCCTGTTCGCCGTCTCTGCCGACACGAATGCTGTTTTAGTCTTCCAGCAATCTGCACTGTCTCACTGGAGCAGAGGGTGCCCTAAATGTGCATAAAATGTGTTTTGTGTATATACTGTGTATGTGTGAACATCTCAGGCGTGCATGTGTGTGAGCTGCTTTAGGCATTAAGCAGTGTGCACACTGCATGTACTTGCATGCATCTCAAAAGGCTTGTTTGTGAGCATGTCTCCAGACTGCTTTCTGTGTGTATGGGCACATGTCTGCCTGTGTGGGTGTGTATATTTATGTCTTCATGTATGTGTGTGTATGTGAATGCCAGCAGTCTCTCTCTCTCTCTCTCTGTCTGAATTATTCCCTCTACAACCAATCATGGGCAGACTGCTTTTCATAACACTACTGTATAAAATACAGAAAGAATGGCATTGACAAGTTTCTTCTATAGTGTACATGCACGCACACTTTCACACACAAAAACACAAACAAAAAGTACCCACACACCATAAAAAAATCTGCACGCTAATGCACAAGAGTCTTTCCTTCCTTCAGTCATTCATAAATGATTCATTGGACAGTAAAGCATTGAGATTGTTGGCTATGAACTACTAAAGCCTTTCAAATATGAGTACACATGTGTCCTGTGATGCCTTGATACTAAATCCAGCTTCACTTTTGCTTCAAGAACACAGACTTCCACCCACACACATGCCTAGAAATTAATTAAATCCTCCACTATCACATTTCTTGTTAATCCCTTAAAAGTAATGAACATAAGGTTCATTAGTAAGGTCACAAGGTCAGTAAAATTATAACCTAACAGGAAATAAAATGAAAGACAGTTTATGACTAATTGCCCAAGGCTTTTGAGAAAGGTGGCATCTAAATAATTATATGTAAAATTTTTTATACTTTGTGTTTTGATCATTGGCACTGTACTTTCTCCTGTGTCGCACCAAAGAGCCCAACCTCTGTGTGTCAACATTGAAAAGCTTTACCATCTTAATTAACTTCACACATCAAAAACAAATCACGCCTGTTCATTAGTACTGTTCATTAGTACATAATATAGGTTTTTTAATCTCTAATTTTATCACACCTTAGCTGCCAATTTTCACAGTACTCCCACGGCCCCTTTCATATATTTAGAAAGAACTATTTCATCTATGAAGAATAAATTGTAAAATTGTAAATTGTAAGGAAGATTAGGGAAAAATCAGTAGTTCCTCTATGCATTGTGATTCTCCCTTAAAGAAGTGTTGATGAAACTATTTAATGGGGATTTAAAATAGGGCTTTATGAATATTTGCATTTCTTTTTAATGAAGGACTATTTACAGTTCAAAAGAGTAGAGCTGCAACGATTATTCAATAATACTAATTTTAGTAATTTTTCTAAGCAAAATGCTAAAAATGAGCAGGTTTCAGTTTTCTTTAGGGCAGCATATAATGATTATTTTCATTATCTATTAGTAGGCCAATTATTTTCTTGATTAATCATTTGATTTGTACAACATCAGCAAACAGTAAGAAATATCAATCCAAGGTTCCATGACCCCAAGGGGACGTCTTCAAATATCTTGTTTTGTCTGACCAACAATCCAAACCCAAAGATATTCAGTTTACTGTAAGGTCAAAAAAGCAGCAGTCTTGAGAACCTGGAACCAGTGAATTTTTGGCATTTTTGCTTGAAAATTAACCAATTAATTGATTAACAAAAACATTGCTGAAATGAAAGAAAATGAATTAATCAACTCATCATTGTAGCTCTGTTTCTCTTAGTCACATATGGTAGTAAACTGATTAGCTTTGGGTTTTTGACTGTTGTTACCTTTGACTTGACAATGAAAATAATTGTGAGTTGCTGCCCTACAAAAGAGTTGTGACAACGTTAAAAAGGAAAGAACAAAGGATGTTTGGCAATTTCTTTTCTTTTAGGGGTTGTTTAAGATTAAACCAGTTGGAGTGTTGTTGATGACGATTTAGTCTCTGGGGTCAATGGCCAATATTTCAGGGCTTCCAGAGAAACCAGTGGATGTTTGGATGACTGATATCTCAGCCAAAACCTTCTCCTCGATACGCCAGTCATTGCTTATGGGCCGATTAGCAGCATGAGATTGTATAGACGACATTTCACTAATCTTTATAAATAGATAAATGCATAAGAAGGCAGAAAAAAGCTAAATTATTGTCAGATCATAGGTTCTGAGATTGCATTTCGGCCATTGCCTTCTATCCTTTTTGCTCTCCACACAAACTGTTTACCTGCATGCATACTTGGGACTACAAAAGGAAACCACAAGGCTTCCAGTACCAAAGTCTCTTCTGCATTCATATGCAGATATCTGTTTATAGAGATTACACTTATGGTCACCTTCCTTATGCTGTTTATGAATGTGAGTCTATCTTTTTGCTGTTGATATAACAGAAAATCCAAGAGCGTCCAGAATATCAAATGCCTGAGTTGTTGGGACACAGGTAGGAGTGCGTTTGGTTATTAGCAGTAATTCATAATTGCCTTAGACAATTATGAATTATAAAAAGAAAAGATTGTCAATATTGATCAATAATTCTGGCATCAATTGTTGAAGCACCTCACAGGGGTGAGAAGCACAGTTGATTAAGGGCAATAATTAGTAATTATCAAGGATAATCAGTTAATTATTAAAAATACGGGGCACCACCCGGAAACCGGGACCAATAACCCAACAGGGTAGTCTCATTAAGAGTTCATCTGGAACATCGATATCTTAAGGATATCGATGTTCACAGATAAACAAAGGGTGAAGTCGAGCTCTGACTCCTTCAATCAGCCACCTTTTAACACTATGTTGCACAATGATGACAGAAGGACTTCTCTTTGAAGATAAAACAGTGTTTATTAAAGTAAGCAACAGTTAATGAATGCTACAGTTAATAAACCACTAGTCTACATCTAATCTAACAAAGCTACATACATACACAAAGAAAGGAGGTGTGTATCAGGGATGTATAAAGAGAACTTGGTGTGTATGCCAAGATGGCGACTTGGCCTGACGTGGTGACGTCAGCGGTCTGCGACGGGGACGTGACTATGCCAGGAAGTCACGCCACGCCACGCGAGAACCGGATGGTGGAAAAATGGTGGTGTTTTGGTCAATACTAGCAAGATGGCGCCGCCTGGCGGTCGGCGTCTTGCAGTCACCCAATGCTGCAAAAATACACGTGTCTGATGGCGGATAAGGATAGACAAGTCGTGCTTGTTCAACGTTATCCGACCATAAGATGCGCCAACGAGGTGTAGGTGCGTATATGTGTGTGTGCGTGTTAGTCGCAAGAGAGAAGGGAAAGAGAGAAAGCGATCGTGAGGAGCAAGAAGTGGTTCCTTTGTCCACAGAGAGCGTGTGTACGGACGGCTGTCTGTTACACACGATGTCTGGTTTCTGACCGACAAAGCAACTTTCTTGCACTCATGGTGGCACAAACACAGAAATAGTCCCGAGCGGGACAAACACAAAATAACAATCTAGCGTAGGAGTAGGCAGGACAAAAGGACACGGTCCGTTAAGTCACTAGAATTATAGCTATGAAGCTGAAGAGCTTTATGCTACACGACAGCACTGTTGCTGTCGAACACACACAATTAACACTGCCTCTGCCCAGACTTATGCCTCTTACGTGGTCGCTGTGGAGAGCGAGCAGGGTGTGTGTGATCTGTCGGTCGGTCCGGCTCGGTTCCTCGGCGTGGATTCTGACAGCGCCTATCCTCGCACTATGGACGATTCTCTCGGCGAGCTGATTCTCAGCGGCGTGGCGGAGAAAGCAGCAAAGTCGACAAGGTCGATAGTTCGCGAGGCAGAGAAGTCCGCGTCTTCATAAGAAACTCCGTTTCTTACTTCTGCAGGTTGTGCTGAGCGATTGCTGTGTTGCAGCACAGGCGACTCTCACGGATCTGGAGCGTGTTCTAGTGAACACAGCGAAGTCTCGTCTTGTCCGGCGAGGGGAGTATTCGGTAAGGGGGAAATTACATGCACATGGGTACCTCCTAGTCTGGCTGACTCACCGGAGGAACGCGAATGTTCAGGCGCTCGAACCAGGCGTGAAGGCAATGACTGTGGGCTGTGCCAGGATATTTAAAGGGGCGGTGATGCCATAGCTGCATCAATAGGACCCTCCGCTGTGAAGGAGCGTCTCTGCCAATGACCAGCAGTCCCCCACCGAGGTGTGAAAACCGTGAAGCTTGCTGGGAAATGTAGTCTGAAGTGGACTCCCATTGTCTTAAACAGCATTTGTCTCAGGGGGACAAAGGAACAATGTGGTCAGGCTTTTCACATTACATGTAGGCCCTCTCTGTGTGACTCCATGGTGGTTGCCCCTACAAACACACGCAATCACAGAAAAAATAAGTGTTTAAATAAGTGACTACTAAATTCAAATATGTCATAAATCCAGATGTATGGCACAGCTGCAGATAATTTCTAGTTTTTTGGTTGAACTTGTTCTGCACACATATGCTACTGTAAATTAGTGATGTGTGTCTATGTGCATGTGCTTTTGTGCCCGTTGAATACTAGGTAATTCTTCTCATCACAGTGAACTTCTGGTCTGTCTGCTGTTGGTCAAACCTACTTTTCTTCTGTGCTTTCACTGAACTCTTCTTCTGCATTTTCTCCTTCATGGTTTTGATTTTTATTCTTCTTCTCACTCTTTCTTACTTCCATTCTTATTCATTTTATATCCAACTTCTCCCCTCACCCTGGACAATTTTCTCCTCATTTATTCTCTCTCTCTCTCTCCCTTTTGGCTCAGCCTCACCCTTTCCTTTTATTTTTATTCTCTGGATCGTGCCCTCTTTTATCTGTACCTGTGTCTCCACTTATTTTTTGGCCCTCCTCTTCCCTCTCCCTGCTTTCCCTCCCTGAACCACCACATCACTCTCCTCTCTCCCCCTTTGTCTCCACCTCCCCCTTGATGTTTAATATGCTGTCAGTGATTACAGAAACAGGCATCAGAACTGAGAGGTGTTAAACGCTTTGCTAATCACTGTCGTGGAATCGTAATGTGGTGTTTGTTTGTCTGACACACTTGGCAACACGTCACAAAGCGGCTTGCATGTGCCCATCTGGATTGTAGCTTTCAATCAAGTGCTCCTTTAGGGTCTGAAAAAGAATATCAACAAATTGAGTGGGAGAGATCAGTAAGAGCAGATATTAGCATATGGTTTGCATTTTTGTATTCTGAAAACCCTCTCCTGGGTTTGCAGATTCACTGGAACACACCACTTTTGTTATTGCACCCGCTGTTTATCATGCCTACAATATTAGATTACTGTGGTTAGCCACTTATGATAACCTGAATAAACTGTGATTCAACTTCTTGAATCAGAAATGAGAAAGAAGGTGAGAGCTTAATAGAGATTGGATAGTGAGCTGACTCGTTCAGTCCTGCTGATATAATGTGTCGTACCGCAATATCAGATTCAACTAAACCAATTGCACGTTAGTCATGGCTGGCCTGACTCACAGACCGCAGCCTCCCTCTGCAGCTGTAACCCTCATTTAATGACCCACTGCAGCCAAAGTGTAGCTGACTATCTGAAACACATTCACATTTGTGTTTGTTGCATTAACTCCCCCCCGTAGACCAAATAAATCAAGAGGTTTTTGAATAGAATGAATGCACAGCAATACCTCTTGGTCTATAGGAACAGATGTCTTACAAAGTGACACATATAGTACATACTTTTCTATGACAGGGACAATAAGACCTTACTTTAAAAGGTACTCAACGGGTCAAGCAAAATGCATTGTGAGTATTCTTATGTGCTAACATGCACATAAACAACTGACATACGCATTGTGACATCCTTGTGCACGTGTGTGTTCTTGTTCACGTACAGGTAGACCAGCTGATAAATACCTGCTGATCCATTCATTGCTCTAGAGGCGTTGCTAGAGGTTCAAAACTCCACTGATGTAATAATGCATTTCAAATACATTCCAAAGGAATAGAGTGCATCCGCTTTGTTTTTCACTGTATTGTATTCTACCTCTGAATTATAAAAGCTAAGCATGTGTACTCCCAGTGAATGGACTACATATTGCTCTACATGTTTACTACAGTCAAACTACCTCTGTGTGCATCCATGCAGAGCAATATACAGTAGATTGCAGCAATGCAGATCCTGAGGCTAAAAACATGCAGTGTGAAAATGATTTATGCAGACACTTTATGCAGTGCAAACATTAGGTAATAATAAATATGTTGGACATACAGTAACAGCAGGGGGGCTAGAACTGGCCATTCAAACAGCACTGCATGACGAAAACAGGTCTAGTGGTAACACTGGTGGAATCTCACACAAGCCTGTAATGGTTTATGTTGTTTGTTTTTCACTGTCATTTGTGCAGTGGCATGTCTCAAAAGTTTACAGCTAAATTATTAGCATACTATAAATTGAGTATGCTATTACCCCGTATATAATACATTGTATTCTGTGTAGATGTATAGCTCTGAATAAATCCACAAGTGCTTGTCTCTCAGCTGCCCCCCAATGTGACATAATTCACAGCTTTATAATCGCTTAAAAATTTGTATCCTCAAGCAGGTCGAATAAAAACTTCATTGTTATTTACAGCAATGAATGCCACAGGCTGTGGTAGCAAGAAGGGGAGGGTAGCATATTGATTAGGGCTGCAATTTTTTGTGCTGATTACACAGTCACTGTAATAGTTACAGCATCCAGATTAAAGGGGTTGAACGTTGACTACTGCAGGTAGCTCCTGGGAAATGCTGTATTGGCTGTTGTATGTGTGATGTGCCTTGTGCTTTATGAAAATGGCTGTATTCTGGACATAATTTTAGATAACTAGTGCAGTGCCTGTTCAAAATGTACTTGTTCAGAACAGGCTGATTGCTTATTATTTCTCTAGAACTGCATATATATGTATAAATTGACCATCATATCAATTAAAACGATATGGAGTGAATAAATTAAATTAATTATTTTTCACTAGCATGAACCACGCCACAACGATGTGTAGTTTAAAGATTTAATGGAATTGAGCAGGTATTGAATATTGAGGATAGATCCATGTATATGGGTGAAGGTAGCAGGACGATGTCATCTGTTAGGCCCGTCTGGGAGGATATACTGGAACCAGGCGGCGGGAGACTCAGTGTGGGGGTTCCGTCTCAGGCATATTTCCGCCAGAGCCGATCAATGACCCCCAGACAGCACCTAGAGTTAGACGTGTGAGAGGTATGCACCAGATTGAATAGGAAGGGATGAGATTAGTGATGTAGTGATGTAGGAATAAGGGATGAAGGGATGTAGGGATGTAAGGATGAAGGGATGAGGGATGAGGGATGAAAGGGTGAGGGTAGGGATGAGGGATGAAGGGATGAGGGAAGGGATGAGGGATGAAGGGATGAGGGTAGGGATGAAGGGATGAGGGAAGGGATGAGGGTAGAGATGAAGGGATGAGGGTAGGGATGAGGGATGAGGGTAGGGATGAAGGGATGAGGGAAGGGATGAAGGGATGAGGGTAGGGATGAAGGGATGAGGGATGAAGGGATGAGGGTAGGGATGAAGGGATGAGGGAAGGGATGAGGGATGAAGGGAGGGTCGAGAAATGTGAGACAGACCGCGTAGGAAGGGTTGGCCCGGTATAAGTAGGTTTGGTAGATGATTAGAGGTGTGGTTGAGGCGTGGTTCCGCTCCCGAACCTAAGTTAACGAGTTAACTACATTTCACTAGCATGAACCACGCCACAACGATGTGTAGTTTAAAGATTTAATGGAATTGAGCAGGTATTGAATATTGAGGATAGATCCATGTATATGGGTGAAGGTAGCAGGACGATGTCATCTGTTAGGCCCGTCTGGGAGGATGTACTGGAACCAGGCGGCGGGAGACTCAGTGTGGGGGTTCCGTCTCAGGCATATTTCCGCCAGAGCCGATCGATGACCCCCAAAAGAGTTGGATTTGAATGAACGGATTTGAACGTGAGCTCTGATTCGGTGAGGAAGAATGGGCTTTGAGATGATGCCTTAGTGGCGTACTCAGAACTGATGTATTCGGTCAGCGCCTTGTTTGGGATGAGATGAATTAGAGGCTGAAGAGCAAATATGGAAAGAAACTTCCAGCTTATCTGTTTTGCTCCTTGAAGAGCGATTTTGAATGATGCTGTGATGTGGACGGTTCTGTAAGGTAGACCGGTGACTAGAAGAATTATGGGCTGATGAAGTCAGGGCAGATTTGTATAACCTTGAGAATCGAAAGCCACTGGATCATGGATGCTAGGGTCATGTCCACTGTAGGGAATATGTAGCCTGAACATGATGTACGGCAGATTCCAAGAGGGAAAGAAATGCATGGTGAGAGTTTAGCTGAGAGCTGGTTGCTGTTTATGCAAGGCTTTATTGACCAGGTAACATGAGGATGAGTGGTTGAAGGACAATGTAAGCTGATGACTAGATTGATGAAGTCATTGGTTCCTGCCAAGTTGGTCTGGATAGTGGAGGACCAAACGTTTTATGGAATGAATATGGGTGAGAATTGCAGGCGAACGTGATGACCTGAAAGGGAAGAGGTGGTGGTAATAGTAGGGTGGTGTAATATGCCTTGGAGCAATTACGGCCAGTTAGGTAGACTGAGTGTGCATATGACGAGACTGTTAGGGATGAGTTCGAGTGAAGCGTTAGAGGGGTTTGCCAGCTGTGAAGCTAGCTGACTGTTGTTGTTGGATACGCTGAAACGAATATGGTTGAGGAATGCAGGAGGGCATGATGTCCAGAAGGGAAAAGGCAGTAGCTGGGTGAAGTAATATGCTAGAAGCAATTACGGCCAGTTAGGTAGACAGAGAGTGCTTGTGATGAGACTGTTAAGGCTGAATTTTAGTGAAGAATAAGAGGTTAGCCAGCTGTGGAGTTAACTGAATGACGTGGCTGTATAGGGATGGAGAATCGATTGAAGATTCAATTCTGGGGCCACGTGTTTGAATTTCTGGAATGAGAAGCTAAGAGGGCTGAACTGCTGTTATCGAGGTGGATAAGTATGGATTATTGATTTTGACCAATCGTGCCCCCAAAGAAATGTGGCTGTGAAGAAGGGGTATGGCTCCAGCAGTACTCCGAGTCAAGGGATTCGAACACTGTGGGCCAATAGAGGCGAAGCATCTCCCCCGTAGTAGTCATAGAAACCTATGGAGAGAGCAGTGTCTGTGTGCAGTTAGATGTCCTCCGGCTGGGTGATGGAGTCTTCATAGAGGACGGAAATGCCATTCTGAGAAGACTGGATTTTATGTGTGTATTTCCATCTGCTGGCATCATCAGTAACGATCCTTTGATATCTTATTGCTGAGAGTGTTTCTTAGAGTTACTTGATCGAGGTGAACCGTGAACAGCAACATCCAAGCTGTTCTGTCTTCTGAAATCAGGGACTAGACCTTGACCTGAGCAGATCGACTTACAATGTGAAATTTTAGTCTAAATAGTTCATTAGTTGTGAAATGGTGAACCGCGACCTCTCGAGTCGTTTTGCATGGAGCCTCAGGTCATGGTTAGTGTTGTCTAGCCAGGGTCTGCTTAGCCTTGGATTATCAGAGGCTCCTGTTTTCCTGAACATCACGAGGAGAGAATACACAAAGGGAGAATACACAAATTACAGCGTAACCTTAAAACCAAGCTTTGACCTGAACTTTGTAACTAAATAATGCAACCCTTGAAAGATGGAAATTCCATCACAGTAATAACAGAAACAGAGAGATGCGATGTATGACTCAGGAGGCAGAGATGCTTTGAACGAGATCGGGTTCATGGCGATGCCTGGGAACTCGATGAAAGTGCCAGGCCCTGATGCTTTCTGCTTGCACAGAAGGATTCAGAGGAATGTTTGAGTGTGATGAGCCTATGGCGAAGAGATGAGAATAGTGGAGTAACAATGAGAAAATTGTTAAGATGGATATTGTAAGGGAGTCAATGTTGTGCATCGTCTCCTTCTTTAGCCTGCCTGGGGCTTCGTAACAGGTGTGATGAGGTCCTGTAGTGGATAGTCTGCAGCTGAGGTTAGACTGTGGGGCAGGTGCTCCTGGCATGGACCCTGCCTCAGAAGGAGCAGATGTGCAGGAGACGGCAGTTGGACAGAGAGCATAGCAGGTGATTGAAGTTGTAGCTCGCCATCCTGCTTCCCTGGTAAAGGGGTCAGCCTTCCCCGTTTGTCGACCCCCTTTTGCATGGGGACATTAACCGTGCGCCTAGGGATGATGGGAGGAGGGGGTATAGCCGATGACCAGCGGTGAAAGACTGTGGCATGACGTGAAGAAGAGGGGGGTTAATAAGTTGGAGGGGCAGTTACAGTGCATACTGTGGCAGAGAGGGAAGGAGCTCCGCGCAACTTGCGGGAGAGGGAAGCGCGTGCTGCGAATATACAGCAGAAGATTTCAGAGTCAAGGGTGCCTCAGAACGTTTCCTGGTTGCCGTAACCTGCCAGCTGGTTGTACTTGGTAGCTGTAAAACCCTGTTTCTCCAAAATGAACCCCTATGATGAGCATGATAGAAAGATAATATTTAGCATGGCTCTCCGTGGGATATGCTGAACAGATAATATTTCAGAAAAAAGTGAAAGCGAATTCTGTGGGGGTTAGGTCTTAGACTGTGACTGTCTTTAGACTGTGAGCACAGTAAGCCGTGGAGTTGCACAGAACTATGGTTTGTCTACATTTCCCTGAGCTAGCTGTTGTTGAAGAAGGATTGCTTAATGAACTGTGCTAAATCTACCTGCAGGAGAGACGAAAGAAGGTTGAAAGCAGATGAAGATGATTGGATGAGTGGCAGTGCAGTGGCCAGGTTGAAAATGGTAGCACAATGAGAAAAAACATTTGGGTGTTGGGGTAGGGAGGGGGAGGGCAGGGGGAAAGGATAGACCAGTTGGAAGTGAAAGAGGAGGTCGTTGAGCACCAACTGGTGGCTTGTGATGAGACCCCTTGAGTTGGTGAATGGGGCTCTCCTGCTGCTGTGTTGGTTATTCGAGAAAAGAGAGTAGAAGCCGTGTGGCTGTGAACGGCTGAAGGAAGGGTAGAAGAAAGGATGATGGGATGGAAGGATGTATGTGCACAGGGATTTTGTGAAGCCTGCGAAGACGGGGATGAAAGGAAGCTGAAATCGTCTGAGAGAAATCAGAAACAGAGGGAGCAGGCACAGGGGGTCATACAACCTGACGCCCACCCGAGGGGGCTGATGCTGCAGGCTGTGGTTGAGGCAGGGAATGCCTTGTGATGTCACGTCTGACGTCACTGCTGGATGGTAGCTCAGGTGAGGAACCCGGAAGTGTGGGATGTATGGAGTCTGTTGCTGCATTGGTGAAGGCTGGATGCGGTCTAAAAGTCGGCTTCGTGTGCGTTGCGGTGAAATGCGCTGTATTTTCTCACAGGAAGCACTGGAGGCGAGCAGTGGTTCAGTCTCTGATATTCAGCTCAATATGTGGGCGCGGAGACTGCTGCCTCGCAGGTGAGGGCGCGCCGCCAGTGCGCTGTGGCAGAGCAAGGAGCTGAAGCCTGCATGATGTGAATGGCTGCTGGTGAGGAGAAAGTTGGAGCTGGCTTCTGCGACCATCCCGTGTCGCTCAGTCCTCGCTGAAGAAGGAGAGGAGGCCTGGTGTCTGCGGGACTTCGAGGTGGGAGTTGGAGAGGAAACGTTTGCGGAGGTCGGATGGAGAGGCCCGCGGGGTGAGGTACGCTGAACGCCGCAGGCATGCGACTACACCGGGTTCGGTCTGGATACTGTTGCGAGTCTGGTGGACCAGTGTCGGATAGATCGTTGTGCAGATCGTTGTCCAGATCGGTCGGCAGTTCTGGATCCGTGGTGAGTAGTAGGATCTGATGGTTTTGTCTTTGTATGAAACAAAGTTCCTGTATGAGCGTTTAGGCGAGAAGCACGGTCTGTCTGCTCTCGAGAAATCTGAGACAGACCGCGTAGGAAGGGTTGACCCGGTATAAGTAGGTTTGGTAGATGATTAGAGGTGTGGTTGAGGCGTGGTTCCGCTCCCGAACCTAAGTTAACGAGTTAACTACATTAAATCCAGACATAAACTTCACCAGTAGGACTATGGTTGAACCGTAGAAGCAGTTTCTGGCCTTCCATTGGTTGATTCTGCTCCAAATCAAACATGTCTGTGTTCCCACTGGCTAGTTTTACTGCCTCTATTTTTATTCCCGTATGTGCTTGTTCTACTCTCATGCAGTTTAACTGAGTGGGATTCGTGATTTGTCCTGCTAAGCAAGTTAGAGCCGAGAAGCACTGCCCTCCTGTGATGTAACTGTGTTTATATCAAACAGCTCTCAGCTGCACTCAGATACTTGTCACGTGTCCAAATAGCACCGAAGCATGTCTGTCTCCACAATAAATTACCTGTTGAGTGTTTGATTGATGTTTATTTCTGCTTTAGAAAGTAACCGCCGTGAAACAATCAGAAAATAACGATTTATTTTTCTCTCTCTCTGACAAAACTTTCCACCATCTCTTCTCACCAGTGCTGTCTCTTTGTCACTCGCTCATGCGCTCAGTTTCCTTGCCCTGTCTCTCTCTTTTTCTCTTGTCTTTTTAAAAATGAGTCGGGAAACCCGCAACAGAGCCTAACTTTTAACGTTATCAAATGAAGTGAGATGTCATCTCCTCCTCTCTCTCATGGCAGGGTTGTACAGCTCTGATCATGACATGCAGTAGCAGAGCTCAGAAGCCCCGCCTCGCTGCTGCAGAGCAGTGGCATTTCTTTATTCCGAGTTTATTGACATTAAATGTGTTGCGTGTCCAAAATGCACCAAATTTCAACAATGCACTCTCTTGTTTCCCCAATAGTACATCTGCCAAGTGTGAAGTAGATTGGATGAACATGTCTTGAGATATACCAAGGACAAACACACATACAGACAGAGAATCCTTGCAGCAAGTCTTCTTTGTCATGTCTTTTTTTTTTTTTTTTTTACTCTAGTCTTTATATTTCTCAAACCAGAATAGTACTTTTTAAAGATACTCGATATTCTCAGTGATTTCCATGAGTTTAAAAAAAAATCATAATTAAACTATCCAACATTAATACTCAATGTAAAAATGAATTTAACATTCAGATGATGAGGCGGCATGCAGGATTCACAATTTGAGAAGAAAATGTATTTCATTTGCTATAAGCTACATTTTTTTCTGTCTTACACTGTTCTGTATCTCCAAAAAATCTCAGTATGACACAGAAACGTTTCCCTTGTGATTCCAAACTGGGAGCCCCTAAAGAAAAATCTTACTTCAGAGTAAACTTGAGAGCACAGAGCACAACTTCTTGTACAGAGGAATCTGTTACTGAGACAGCATCATTAGAACCTGTCTGGCTGTGGACAGCATTCTGTACTCTCTTTTTCTCTCCCCCCTTTGCTTTTCAATTGTTCTTCCTTTACTCAACAGTCTCAGCCTTTCTCCTCTGCAGCCCTCCTCCTGCCCACTCATGCACTTTCTTCACTCCAGGCTTTTTAACCGTCTGCTGACCTACAATTAAAGGAAAACTCATCTCCGTTTTTCTCCATATCAAACTCATATTCTGCTCCTCTTTTGTGTTTGCATTTTGCGGTTCTTTTTCTTTTTTGTTGCTCTCAGTGATTATCTCAAGTGCTTTCTACTCATTCTCAGATAAATGCATAGTGTTGGAAACCCTCAGTCAGATCATTTCATAGCTGTACACATTTTTATACAGTAAGAGAAGGAAAAGTCTGTACTGTGAGTACTGAGTGTGAGTCATTACCTCCTCTGAATCTTGCTTCATTATGTTTAGAGCACTACACCATCACTGATGTTAATATTATACTGATTTAGAAGTGCTATCACATATAGTACTTTATGTGTAGGTCATTTAGAAGGAGGCCAAACTACGACATGCTGCCCTAAACTCAAAGGCAAATACTGCAAAGAGAGATTTTAGTCTTTACTTACTACTACAGAATTAGTTTAAAAAGTAAACAAAAATAAATAAATAAATAAAAATCCACGATGAATAGCTTGGGCTCTTTGGATTGTTTTCTCCTCTGGTTCAATCCTCCAATTAAACTGCTTTAATTTGCTCTCTCAGTTCACTTTTCCCCTGCCCGTCTTCATTTAGCATTGCTTCTTTAAGTAAGAAAGTCAGTATAAAGTAAATATAAATGTTCATTTCTTTTTTCTTTACTTTCATTTCATTGTATTTTTGGATAGATTGCATTCTTCCACTTCCCCCCAATCTTCACTCTTTATATTTGCCTTCTTTCTGCTATTAACCAAATCTGAGAGATCCCTTAGAAGGTGACATTCACTTGTAAACCATCTTCTGTTTCAGGGAAATCATTTATCCAGGTTGTATCTGTAAGATGTATGTAAGCCTATCACCACTAGTCTCTGTCATCAAAAATATTATAACCATGTCTCGCTACATTAAATAAGATAAATCTCTGTTTAAATTTCGTCTCAGTTCATGCCATCTCTGCTAATGTTTGTTGACAAGGCTGCGTGGGTGAATTTTTGGAAGAGCTGTTCAATCTCTCTGTATTATAGAGTAGTGTTCATGTCTCTCAGCTGATATGAAATGCAGACTGACCAGTCCCTTTATCTTTGTCACTGCAGAGCCAGTCTGCAGCTGACTCAGTCTTTCTGTTTAATGTAGCGTCCAGACTCAGAGAGGATGGAGCCGACAAACAATAAAGAACAGCTTAATGGGTATGGGAAAGGGTCTTTTGAAATACTGTTTACAAGTATTGCATTATTTATTGCTTCAGCTTGTTGAATGGTAACTACACATTGTGTCTGATTTAACAAGGGGTAGGTCAGTTGTTCCTTCCACTCACGTTCCTCTTCAAAATCTATATATAACTAAAGTGGGTGCATTTAATTATTTGTACTGCCCCTTTTATTAATTAATTTCCTAGTTGATCCTTGTTCATGCAGATCGTTTCAATAAAATGAGAAGTTATAGGATACTGCTGTGTGCAGTGTAGCCTTGCCTTTGTGTTTATAGCTTCAGGGAATGCTTCATACTTCAGGCAACATGTTGTCCTGGTTTAAGAGGAGATGAGACCCTTGAAACATTTACACTGCATGCACCAAGTAAAATCCCCACTAATAAAGCTGCATTTAGGACACCATAAAGTAAGTCATAAGGCGATGTCAAGAAAATGAGTATAATTTGAATCTCTTCATTTTGCTTACTCTCTTCACCCTTCAAAGCACACTGTAGTGAGAGGGAGAGAGTGTGTGCTTACTTTACCTTTTTTATTTATAACCATTACTCACTTGACTGAAAATATCTCTTTGCTGTATTAAATAAAAAGAATTAGAGCTGGGTACTGGTAATCCTTATGCAAATGTCTTATTCAATTACACTGTGGTCCTGAGCATAAGTCTTGTAGCCTAGCTAAATCTTAAAAAGTTAAGCTGCAAATCCTCTTTAGTCTGAAGGTCCCAGCTCTAATCGTCAGGATATTGTTGTTTTTGGTCCTATTAATTCCACTGATATCTGGTGACCTGTGTGTGTGTGTGTGTGTGAGAGAGAGAATATGAGTGGGCGTTTTTTGTGTATGCTGCATATAAATGCTTGTAAGGAAAGGTCACTCTGCTTTGTGTTCCATTCCCAAATCGTCTATCTGTCATTATCCTAAAAACTATAGTGCACACTAACACACACACACACACACACACACACACACACACACACACACACACACACACACGTTTAAGGGAGTTAGCAGAGCTTAGAACAGGACATGCACAATAGGACAGTGCTGTAATTCAGGAAAGGTTTAGTGGCGAGAGGGAGAGCACGAGTGGATTAGTATGTATTGTGGTTTCAAGGCAGCAAGAGTCCAAAGTCAACATACATCACTAAAATCTAATTGATTTTGGACAAAAAATACAGCTGTGACATTAATGCATGAGCACATGCAAATGGTCATAGTCTTAGTATGGACATTTTTGTGAATTGTGTCATGGATTTGTCTTGTTTATATGCAGTTACGTGTGTGTGAGGGGGCTTCAGATGGATTACTACATTATGTCAACAAAGTATTTCCTGGTTTAGTGTAGCATAAAGGTAGAGTAGAATACAGACTGTAGCATGACAACAAGGCTTACTATGGCTGTATGGAAAAGTGCAATCTTGCAGCTGTCTATCTTCCATTCTTTGTCAGATATTTACCTCTCCTCTCCTTGATCTTTACTGTTTTTTTTTTTTTTAGTGATTTAGGGGTCTAAGAATGTGATTAAAGTGATGAAACAAATGTCAAATAAGTTTTGATTAGGAGTCAAGCAACTGGTCAATGTCTTGTTTCTTGTTTCTTATTGTTCAGAAACTATTTTGATAATAAATCATTTTTCAAGCAAAAATATCCTATATTTCCTAGTTCTAGCTTTCTACATGAGACGATTTGCTGCTTTTCTTTGTCCAGTGTAATTGTAAACAGAGTATCTTTAGGTTTTCAACTGCTGGTTGGACAAAACAGGCAATTTGTTAGGTGCCAAGTTGGGTGAATTATGATGCTCCTTGCTGACATTTTATAGACCAAATTAATTGAAAAATGAATCAGCAGAATAGCATTAGTGCAAATGTTCTTTCTGTGTTTGTCAGTGTGGAAGAATATACACAGCAGATGAACAGTGCACAGTAGAAGTGGTAGACCTTGGCAGTCATCTGTTTATGCACACATGCATGGACACACACTAACACTCCACTCCTATCGCAGTCCCGTCCTGTCTGGCTGTGCAGCTCAGCAGAGAAACAGAATATGAGAACAGACAGTCTTATTTTTCCATCTCCATGTAGTTGCCGAGGGTTATACACACACTGGACAGCCATCTAACCCCAGCACGTTACTGTGCAGTCAAGCCAAATCAGCTTTGTGTGCATGCTCTTATACTGTATGTGTGAGTACTATAAGGGTCACTTCAGTGTGCAGTGCTGTGTACAGTATGTTTAAATGTGTGTGCTCGCATGTGTACCATTATGAAAATGTGTACAGTACAAGTCAGTGGGTGTGTGTGTATGCAGATAGAGCCAATGTCTGTGCATATATGCAGTGTACAGGAGGAAAAGTGTGTTAGGTATAGAGGGCTTTAGTTTATGAAGAGAAAAAAATCATAGCACTTATGAAATTTAGCCATACTAGAGAGGAACAGTAGGATCTAGAGGTTACACGAAATGTGAACAGTGAGTCAACATTATGTATTCCTGTGGGAAGTAGCTAAACAGCAGCTTATTATGTAGACAGCTCATTTGAAATACTGTTTAAAAGCTCTGCTGATACCCGCAGATTTATTTGATTTGCTCATATTCCCATTTCATCCAAATTGTCAGAGCGGTGTTGATGCAGCGATTTGAACTTGACGTAGTGTAATTTTGACAAGAGTTAACAGTCAACTGTGGTAATGACCTCTGTAGGTTGATGCTACTTTGCCAATGTTTTGATGGAGTTTGGTATAAGTGTTTGAATAACTTTTATTGGCTTTGTCAACTAGGACAGATATGACCCATTCACCTGTTAAACATTTGTCTGTAGCATCTGTCAGGTAAATTTGCTGCTGTTGGTCATCATACAAATGTTTTGTTAGCGATCTGTGAAATATAAAAAATGACAATATAGATATAGATATTTTAATGATTAACTGCTGATACAGTTAACTATCACATAAATGCATGTCTATTTATAACAATGTACCTAATTATGTCATACCTAAAGTACTTGGATAAAATATGTTTTAGAATATAAGTCATTAGCCACTGGAGTTAAGTGGTATGTGCAATATTTATATTGATCATGTCATTACAGTACTACTTCTCTGTGGAAACGAACCTTGTCACTTTACAGTATAGTGGGAAACACTTATAATCCAGGAAATGTTATTAAAAAAGGAAGTAAGAAAAAGAATCACTGTGTTACAAAGTAATTTTCTCTTTTCTTGTGCTGTAATGCACATAGAAATAGCTGCCATCTGCCATCAGCAGAAGATATTGGGTGGATTTTGTTGATTTAGGAATCAGTGTGCAGTGGGAGAAAGATATGTCCTCGACAGCCAAAAATCTGTAAATGATATGCCCTTTATTCCACGAAGCAACAACATGTTTGTGCTATGGCCTTAAGACATGTGGTTGGGTGTTTCTGGTTTGTGTGCTTGTTTTTTTTTTTAGGTTATTATGCAATAGATAGTGACTGTATTCCCTTGGTGGAAATCCTCAATACAGCAACAATATGCAGTCCCTCTTTCACATAAGAGTAAAGCCAACTTTTGTGAGGCTCTGTTCTATAGCCATGCGGTAAATATTTTAGTTCAACTTTGATTTTGTATCTATGTCCTGCGTGTAGTGTTTTCCATAAATTACTGACATGCTGTCAATATACTCAGTTATGGTGACAGTTACCACAAGGGCTACCTAGACTGCAGGTGGATCTTACATGGGCTCTAAAAAACCATCATATCTAATAACTTCATTATCTTGACTGAATCCTTTTGTCTGTTATTACACATATAATGTGTTTTTTTCTAACAAGCGTAATGGAATCATGTGTAACTTTTGAGTTAAGATGCTGCATTAAATACACAAGCAGACCACAGAAAAGTTAACAGGAAAGAACAGAACAAAGATGTAAAGGAAAAAAGGTCAATACTTTATTTACATTTTTTTAAACAGGTGTCAGCCTAATAAAACAGTTGTCCTTCTTCTCTGAGAAACTTGAAAAAAGTTGTGAAATCAAATGTTGAATCAAATATGACACTTCATCCTCCAGGCTTTGAATGTGAAGCTTCATGTTGCTTGTTTCATAGCAAATACAGCTTTTAAATGCAAATGCCTCAGTTTTAGGTAGTCATGGCCAGCAGGGACATGCAGAAAGAGACTGCAAGGCATTTTTTAAACCATACCAGAGCATATTATTTAATTTCTCAGCACATTAGCAGCTGAACTGTAGATTACAATTCAGCTGTAGATGACTTTGAAAACATTTACACATTTCCTGTATACTGCAAGCATTTTGTGATTATGATGTAAACAATGACAAGTACGCCCGTACACTGTTTCACTTACTGCTGCACTTACTGCTCATTTTAAGGGAGACAGTGTGCAGGCTTTCTTCTTATTGTTTTCAAGTTGTACCTTCCTCCGATGCACCTGTCACATGTTCAGGTGTGCAGAGATTTTTTTCAAAACATTTTTGATGATTTTAGTGTAAACAAATGGATAATCACTTCACTGGATAATAAAGCCCCCTGTCTCAGTGGCTCCCACCAGCCAATTCTTTCATTTACATTTTTCATTCTCAAGAAAAGCCCTCATAAAGGTGAAACTAAAACTTTTAGCATTTTTCCTCATCAAATGTATTTATTATTATAAGGTGTTACAATGTATGATGTTGAAGTAATTGGATGGCAGAAAAATAACAATAATGATAACAAACTGATTGTGAAACACATTTTTTGACAACTCTAAAATATAGTAACGATAAACTCTTATTACAGTTAATATTTTCCTGGACATGTCATTCTAATGAACGTCAGGAAGCTGTTCAGCAAATGTAACCATCAATACTTTCACCAATTCCAATGACAGGAATTCCATGAGGCTGGTAAATCTCTCCCTTCATCTGTCTTGGCAGGACATTAATGGCAGCTGATGAGGTGGTTGTCAGCTACCTGCTTTGCCAACATACAAGCTAGGTGCTGCTGGCGCTTGTCATTGGCATCGAGTCTGATGGCCATGAAACAAGCCAGCTTGATCTGCCTCACTTGACTATTACTAACAAACGGTGCAAGCAGCCCAGGATTGATGCATCATTTTCAACATATTTTTGCCTCCATGATCTTTTTTTATTTCTTCATAATTTAAAATTGTTAAAATGTGTAATCTTTTAAACAAGTGTTTAGAAGCCAAATACCACTACAGGCTCACACTGTTCACAATAATGTAACTATCCCTGTTATTTAGATCACAATATTTAGCAATTCACCACAATATAGAGTACATTAATTTGAACTCTATATTAAAAGTGTAATAATAGCTTTACTGCAACTATGTGCAAAACAGTCTAAAGGCCTGAAAACAAGAGCAGCACTGCTGGATGCCCACTGCAGTCTTTATACCCAGAGACACTGTAAATCAGCCACAAGTGGTCAATACAGTAAATACAGTAACATTTCAGGCATGATAACAACTGCCTTAATGTCTTAATCTTTCACCACTACAAACCTCTGCCAAAATACCTCTTAATGTAATAGTGTGAACACCTGTTTTTGCACAAATAACATCAACATGATCATTAAAGTTGGCTGCCAAAATGTTTTGAATATACAGTATTATCATAATCGTAGAAAGAAAACTTCTGCTGTGAACATTAACATCAAATAGAACAAAAGACAATAAGATGAAAAGCAGGAATGTCACACCACAATCATCGGCAAATAAGTCAACTTTATTTATATGTATTCATATAGCACCAAATAACAAAACATGTTATCTCAGGGCACTTTTTTACATAGAGCAGGTCTAGATGAGCAAACGGCAATGAAAAACTCCCCTTTAATGGGAAGAAACCACAAAACAGACTCCAGGTGGGTGGCCATCTGCCTTGACCGGTTGGGTTGATAGAAAAAAGAGGGGGACAGGGGAGACAGAGATGCAGAGAAGCACAACAACAACAACAACAATAATGATGGAAATATGACTGATAATAACAGTAGTAACAGTGAGCAAAAATGGCTAATAATAATAATAGCAGCAGTGATGAGGTGTCACGCTGGACAGCACTCAGTCTGCAGCCGAAGGTCTCCTGCGAGATGAAAGCACAAAACTATGGGTAAAATGCCTAGTTAGTAACATGCATTAATGGTATATGAATGCGTACAAATGGAGAGAAGGAGGAGGAGAGTGGACTTCAGTGCATCATGGGAAGTCCCCTGACAGTTTAGGCCTATAGCAGCATAAATAGGGGCTGGTCCAGGGCAACCTGAGATGGCCTTAACTATAAGCTTTATCAAAAAGGAAAGTTTTAAGCCTACTCTTAAACTTAGAGAGGGTGTCTGCCTCCTGGACCCAAACTAGAAGATGGTTCCGCAGAAGAGGAGCCTGATAGTTGAAGGCTCTGCCTCCCATCCTATTTTTGAAGACTCTAGGAACCACAAGTAAGCCTGCTTACTGGGAGCACAGTGTTCTAGTGGGATAATGAGGTACTATGAGCTCTTTAAGATATGATGGTACCTGACCATTAAGGGCTTTGTAGGTGAGGAGAAGGATGATAAATTGTGTTCTGGATTTTAAAGGAAGCCAATGCAGAGAAGCCAAAATTGGAGAAATATGATCTCTTTTCCTAGTTTCTGTCAGTACACGTGCAGCTGCATTCTGGACCAGCTGGAGAGTCTTAAGAGACTTGTTAGGGCAGCCTGATAATAAGGAATTGCAATAATCCAGCCTAGAAGTAACAAATGCGTGGACTAGTTTTTCTGCATCTCACTGAGGCAGGATGTGCCTGATTTTTGCAGTGTTGCATAGGTGAAAAAAGGCGACGTCAAATAAGGAGAAATAGGAACAAACTCAAACACGTCTTTATTACAATATAGGGAAACTTTGACTTAAAGGGCTTTTAGTCATCTTTTGTACTTCTCAGGTACAAAAATAACAACCATTACTTTCTTTTTTGTCCCTCTCTTGGGTCTGCCCTTCCTCTATCACTGATGTAAAATACTAACTAAACAGAGAGTCAAACAGGGGACTTTGCATTTTACCCTCCCTGTACTTCAAAGTTGTTATGTGAAGTAGAAGCAGCATTTTAGATGACTGAAACTACAATAGCGTATTTTTCCACTTTCTCAATTATGAAGGAGATGGGAAAAAAGAGGACGAAACAGGAGCTGCAATGAAAGGGAAACAGAGGTTAAAAGAGGAGAGAAAGAAAAAGGGAAAAAAGAGGAACAGAGGGTAGTTTTTCAGATCTCTCCTGCTGTCTGCTTCGTTATATCTTTATGTCTGATAGCGTCTTTGATGGGGTCATCTGAGGTCACAGCACAACATGACTAGGAATGTAATCACCTGTCTGCCAGTTTCTTCTATCTACCTCTTTCTAACATCTCTCTTGTTCCCTGTCTGTTGTCTTTCCTTTCTTCCCAGCAGACTTTGTGATGAAACAGGTCTTTGTTGTAAGTTCTCACAGAGACAGAAAAAAAATGAATGACACGTAGTGATACACACTTTATTGTGTCATGGCTTTGAAAAAAATCAGCTGTTTGTATTACTTTCATCAAAGGTAGTATATGAATATGTTTGGCAGCATACTGAGAAGAGAGATTGTCCATCACATGCTCCATTTTGTGAACTCTTGAGGGTTTATTTTTATGAATCAGCGGTACTTTATACATAGCACTGTGGGGGTCCACAGGTTATGGTAACTGATTTTTGGTCAATTTTAGCTCAAAGACACACAGAAGAGTTGTGGCCCACTGGTGAAAGGGTTGTATTTAGGAGGAATGGCCCATAGATTTCCTCTTTCCTTCTGCAGTAAAAAACATTTGTTTTTGCATCACAGCACTGTGAAGCACAAATCCACGGAGAGAAAAGTCCAGAGCAGATCCACCACAGAATGCCTGTCCCTAGGAAAAACTGATGGACAACTGGACAACCAATCTTCCATTAGGCACCATACAGGCTGGTTAGTTTTCAAGTTGGATCTATGTATGAATGCAGCGGTTGATAGAGCCGCTGAAATAGGACAGGATATGACTGCACATTGCACCACTTGCTTTTGACATGGTTTAAGCAGCAAGGAAAGAAAGTACAAAGCCAGCTAATCCTTGATACCAAAACTGCACCATGCACTGCATGGGTATTACTAGCACACACTATACTGTTCTGCTTTTGTCATTAACTGTAGGCGCAGTCACTTTTACAGCAAGTCACCAAAGTAGAACAAGGGCATTGGCACAAATTACCCATGTGTGCCCAATGTAAATGCCACTCTAATGACAGAAAGCCCAGTCATGTGCTGCATTGTGTAACATGTGATACATTGTTATAAAATAACGAGCTCCCAAATCCTATATAAAATGTGGATGCTCCCCTATATGTTTTGATGGACATATACAGTAATATAACATATTGCATCAAAAATCAAATAATTTGTGTTAGTTTGAAGGAAAATACAGTCATGCTGCACACCATTACAGCAATGCCAAAACAAATGCAATTATGATGTGACCCACAGTACTGAAATGGAAGTGTTGTGACGTTCTTGACAGTACACAATGCTAATTTGCTTCATACAGCTACATGGCCTTTCTTTTTCTTATGAAGACATCAGATATAATTTTCTAGCTCCTTTAGTTCCTTCTCTGGTCTTGCTGAGATAAGGCAGATATTCATAAGACATTTATGAGCTCTGCTCTTCAAATAAAGAGAAACAATGAGAGTTTTAGTTTTCATCTTTGAAAACTTCTCTTATTTCATTTTTTTTAATTGAGAACTTTCCTTATGTACTCCGTAATACCCACATGGCACAGAAGTTTTTCATGGTTGCATTAATAAATAAAGCAATGAAACTCAGCCAGGAATTGAGGAGGGGAAATAAAACCACAAAGGAGAGTAAATGTAAAGGAGAATGGCAGAAAAAAAGAAAGAGATTGGGACTTTGCTGATTCTGGACATACCATGCAGATAAGACGAGCTGTCATATTCAATAGCATAAGAGTCCATCATGATACATAATTTCTCAAAAGCAGTGTTGCAGACTGAAAAAATGCTCCACTGGCATAGCTCATGGAGTGAAAAGTGCTACAGGGTAGAGTGAGAAAGTAAAGGAAGAGACAGATCAGTGAGATGTCTTCAATACTTTTTAATGAATTTTACCAGAGAGAAATGTTGTGGGTGTCAAACTTAGAAACTGAATGTTGTCCAACTATAGAGGTACACAACTACTTGCCAGAATCTTCATACTGCATTCTAGGTATGAGAGAAGGCACTTTGTGGAAAACTGCACAAAAGAATGAAAATTAGAATGGCACTCAAAGGAGTGCCTCACCAAGTAACTTCAACTCCTCACTGAGTCACCCTTACTTCTACATTTGATGTGCCCACAGTCTTCTCAGCCCATGCTTCTCATCATTCTTGCTATTTGACTGAACTGTGAGAGACTCTGAAAAAAGGATAACTAAGGAAGTACTTTGAAACCAAGTAAAACTGTTGTTATGGTGTTGCATGTACTTCATCTAACTGTTTATATCCCCGATTCCAGAATTTTAATTGATTTCCAAAAGTTCTGCTGCAGATGCTGCAGATGATTCCTCAATGTGGTTTTCTCGTAAGTATCTAAGCAACAAGAATGGTGGTTGAAATGGCTTGAAGGGAGGCAAATGGCAGGGAAAGAGAGGAGGTGAAAAGGAAAGAAGATAATAGAGGATAGAAAAGGCTTAAGCGCTAATTACTTTGATGGAGATGGGAATATCTGGATATATGAGTTAAAGTTGTGAGGTAGTGATATGGAGTAAGATGTAAACTGATATCATTCTCTCTTTTTAGACATACAGTGTGTTTATTTTAACAAGCAAATGTAATTCTATGTGATTCCATTAAAGAGAGATGAAAGTGACGTTTGAAAAGGGTAGGAAGAAACACGCCCAAGGTAAAGGGACATAATCGTTGACGTTGCAGAGGAAAGGAGTAAATGGTCTCAGTGGCCTCTCAGACTTACAAAGTCTGACAGCAAAATTGGCTTTCTCGTTACTGAAAATCGGTCCTTTTACATGCAGCGTTATGGGTTCTGTTGTGTGTGTTGATTGATGATTGCTGATGGTAACTTAACCTTTGAGCCACTCATGTGCACCATCAGATTTTAAATGGGGGAATAATTTAAACTAGAACAGATTATTTGTACTTCAAAAAAAACTGCAATAATGCAAAAATAATAATTTCATTACAGTAATGCTGATGAATAATGTTTAAATTTGTGTGAATGTGTGTATGTGAGAGAGAGGAAGAGATACTTTAGTTTTACATTTCCCCTCCAAGACTTTCATTTAGTTTCAGTTGGTTTATTACCCAATGTTTATTAAACCTATTTGGATTCAATTACAATAGCCTCTGGAGCAGCTTTGTCCTTTCTTTCTCCTCTCTTTGTTTACTGACCAGTGGGTAATAAACAGGTTGAGGTCTCTGAGGGCACTAAATGGGGGAAATATCCCCAAACTGTAGATTCTGGTGTGAACACCTGGCAATAATTTGTTTTCATTTTTCAGTTAACTATAGCTTTCAAAAACAGTTTTGTCATCAGTGGTAAAAGAGTCTAGTTTTTACTGTTACAGGAATCACGACTGATTGCTGTGGGAAGGAGGAAGAGTGAGAATTTCTCCAGTTTTACAGATGAAATATGCAGTATTTCAACACATGAAGCCACTCTATTATTTGTGATAATGATAGGGTTATTTTAGCAGTATGAGTTATCAGATATATGTTATTGAGGTATAAGGGTGTGATAAAATTAGGAGAAAATATGGGCACCATAAAGATAACCTGATAATATGCATTGTTAAACAGTTTAGAAGATTGTTGATATTTTCATGCACTGTAAAACAATTTAAGCTGGTTTAATTTAAAAGTTTAATTTTCTAAGTCATCTCATGAGTTGTGAAAATGGAAAATAAAACTTGAGTTAAGTTAACTGAACTTAAGATTTTTATATTTACTGTGTTATTTAGTTGGAGCCATTTTGGAAGTGAATACAAAGATAACATGCAAAGCTCCTCACGGTGAATTGAATTATAAGTGTATACAGATTAGGGACTGAATCATTTACTAACCCTCATCATGGTTAGCATTATTTTTATTACCACAAGAAGAAACAACAGTGACTTATCTTAACACCTATTGAAGACACAGCACAGTCTGTTTTCTTGAGAATACATCTGGTATGAGGTTTTACAGTTTGTAGTGCACTATCCTCTGACATCGCAGCCCAGAGATTTGCAAATTTAAATGTTTTTGTGGGCTTTTTTATTGTTGTGTTACAGAAATATCAGTAGTCGTAAAAGGAGCAAAGGGGAAAGCAAATAGAAGTAGAAAGAGTAAGTGGGAAAAGAGAAGAGAATGAGAAAACAAAAGTGTAATGGAGCAGAGGATGTGAGGAGTTTGAAGGAGAAGGTAAGACATGACGATTTTGAGTGAGAAATAAGATGAAAAAGGAAAGTTCTGAGGAGAACTGAGAGCAATTAGAATTAATAAATCATTAACAGATTAATATTATAATGAATGAATTAATATTAAAATAATAAGATATATTAATATATTGTGTCAGTCTGATCTATCATTTCATAAAACAGAAAAAGAACTGGGCAGCAGGTTTCTGCAGATGATCTATATTCACAAGTGAGAAAATCTTTTGAAAAGCTAAACTGTGAGGGAGCTGGTTAGATGAAATAATTTTCACAGTATTTTAGCTAAACCAGCAGATTATATGACTACAACATGCAAATAGTTATCAACTAAATATTTAGAAGAAGTAAAAAAGGCTAGAAACGACAGAAGAGGAGACTCTGATATAAACGAAAATAAAAAATAAAAAAGTATTTTTACGTGGAGATTTAGTATTTCTAATGTTTTGGATTTCTATGGAGAGAAAATTAGTTGAGAAAAAGATGTGGTGGCGTAGTGAAGATACAACCCAGAGCCACCCAGAGTAACACAGCCAGCCAATATAAAAAACAAAATTGAATTTGATGTTTTCTCAGACTTCTGTTGAAGACACTGCAGCAAACAAACTATCAGTACCCTCACTGCAACCCCTGGTCTGTTGTTTAATGGAGTCCACACCAGATGAAAGAGGTTGTGAGCAGGCATGAATTGCAGGTTTGTTAAAATAAGACAGAAAACAGAGCAATAACACACCTAGGGAATGCCAGTAAGGCGTTTTAAAATCCTACACATAGGGGCTTTTAAAATTCCATTAAGGGGTATTTTTATATGAATACTGAATACTTCCTGTAATATAAACTACTTGAAGGGCTGAACCCACTGAGAATCAACACTCAACTTTCCATTTTTTTTTTGTCTTTTTCTGTACTGTTTTGCTTTTTGTTTGTATTGAGACTATATGGTTGCCTGGCATCGGTGGCAGCAAACCCAGCTGCCTGGACCAGATGTAACACGTGTGGTGTATTTATCGAACAGGTGCTGCCGTCTGTGTGTCTTTTGTGCGAGTGTTTGCAAGATATGTCTCTCCTTGTCACAAATACATTTAAAGGAAGACTGAGGAGACACATTTAAAGAGGCTTTTTATCTTCTGCTGGACTTACCCAGGTCATACACTTTGTGAGACTGTTTTGGGGGGAATTTTTTCTGCGTCTTGAGATCAGGTTTAAACATGGGATTTTCAGGAGTCACAAGCAGGACTAGATAATAGAGTAAACATGAATTAAATATAGGCTGATAGATAACTAAAAACTGACTTTTAGAAAGAAGTGATCTTTGACCTTTGGCCAACATATTCTGATCAGTTCATCCTTGAGTCAAAGTGGACGTTTGTGCAAAATTTGAAGAAATTCCCTCCAAGCATTCCTGAGACATTGCATTCATGAGAATGGGATGGACAGATGGATGAACAGACGGATAACTTGAAAACATAAAGCCTCCGGCCACAGCTGTGGCCGGTGCGGAGACATAAAAATGAAGCTACTGTTATTAGCACAATATCTGTTTACTGTAACTGTTTACAACAAATGAAATGGGGCCGTGGAGTTGTGGTTTGTGTTAGCAACTTCATTTTTATTTCTTTTGCTAGGATATTTACAGTGTGCGTTTGGCTCAGTTATCTCAATAGGCTATTAACACCAGCCATATCAACACCATCTCTGCCTCCACCTGCTCAGCGCTGATTTGCTAGAACTGCTGCTCTGGCGTTTTCAGCTAAGGTTGCTATATACTTCAGAAGTGTTTGTTGGACAGTGCAAATGCCCATTTTTCACTCTCTAGCTGTCCCTCTTCATTCATGACAACTACTTCTGTCACTTTTTTTGTGAACGACCAAGTACAAATCTATGAAAGTCTTCCAGGAGAGACTGTCTGAAAATATGCACTGTTATTTCCATACATAAATGATATTGCCAGTTGACTTTTCCCTCCACCTCTGAGTGAAGCTGTTTGGAACAACTATAAACACATTTGATTTCCAGTATGATTGAACAACACGTCGGAAGAGCTCGCAACCATAAATCAAGCTTTATTCTGGCTGATTTTGTACAGGCTGAAGATGGGTGGAGATATACTGTCACCAGACTCCATCCACCATTATGAATCATAAAAGTGTCATCTGTCCAACTCTTAACAGGTTTAACAAAGCTAGAGAAGAGAGATGTCAAGCTCAGTCTGAAGATGCCCACACAGACCTGAGAGGAAATCATTTCTGCCAGAACAAGTGGAATCCCCTGTGCAGATGTGCAGGGCTTTTTAAATTAAGCAACTGGCAACAGTGTTAGGTAGCAGTGGCCAGGACTGCATACATGGGAAATAGGCATTACAAATTGAGGAGTAAAAAGAAGAAAAAAGATTCTCATGCCCCATAAAAAAGCAAAAAGCAGTAGGGAGCTGAAGTAAACAACCCAGAGGTTTTTCTCAGCAGTTGGTGGACCAACAAAATGGTAAATGTAGCTAATGAGGAGCATCACTGTTGTGGCTCTTGTTAACAGAACTAACCGATTGATACTTTTTTTTTATCAAATAACCCTAATGGACATTAATTGAAAGTGTGATTTTTCTAGTAGCCTTTTCAAATTTTAACTTTTGCCATTTCTCTATTTGTAACACAATTCAAACATCAATTTAACATCTCAGGATGACATTTTTATTAGATACAGTGGCATGTGTGTGTTTAAAAATGTGGCAGTGCTCCACAAATGACTATGTAAGTGAACCTCTGTATTGTAAAAAAAAAAAAAAAATCTTAGATGAATATGTTTACATGTAAAAACCATTTGGAACTTGTTAGTGTCATATTCAGGCTAAGCTTTGCCTTTATTCCTAAAAAAAACCCTTCATCCATGGAATATTATGAATATTGAATATGATGAATTAATTAAATATGCAGACAAACAAAAACAAAACAAGAGTTGTTTGTTTTTTGTTTTCATGGCTAATTTCAGACCATTCCAGAAATCTTATTAAGGTTTCTTTTTCAGTGAATATGTTACTGTTGATTACGTCAGATAACTTGAATCTTAGCATGTTGGTGAGCACAGACAGTCGTTATCAAAATGTTTGTCTGTCCCATAAGGCTACTAAAACCAACGGGGGATACAAGATTTTCTAAGCTGTCAAAACTAAGTTTGCGATATGCCCATTAGCAGTCGTACCTACTAGAATGGCCTTTGTTGCTGTTTTAAGCTGGCATTTCTAGATATTTAGAATCACCAAGCACATACCCTTTGGCAATGTTTGCCCTTTACCCCTCCCACAATTTCTGGATGGCTTAGCATGGTTAGTTCAGCCTGAATATTCCATTATTTTTGATGCAGTGTTTCTCACTCTCTTGCTCTTTTGTTGAATGTGTGTGGGTACATATATATATTTTTTCCTTCCATGTACACATTCAAGGAGGCCATTGCTGCAGTGGAGTACATATAAAAGTCAGATAGTTCATGTGCTGGATTGTAAATTACTTTTAGCAAACTGTTTAATTAGTCCTCAGAGAGAAATGGTGGAAATGGAGAAATAAAGCAGTAATCTATTTTTTCAGACTGCACACATAATGGTCTGCGCTGAGGTGATGAGCTGTTTCCAGTGGGCTGCATATGACTATTTACATGTTTCCACATGTCATACAAATTTAAAATGTGTACTCATGAATGTGTGTTTGGCGATGCTAATATGGATTTTTTCCACAAGCTTTCATATATGAATATATTAAAGAATACATGAATGCAAATAAGAGAACTGATATAAGTAGACACAACTCCAACAATTTAAATATAGACAAAATGTGACAGGAGGATAAGAAAATAGACCAAATGGAGCTTTGTACATATAGAGAGTAAATTGTTTTTCCTGTTTGCTTTGCTTGGCTGTCAGGACAGTCGTTTGAACACAGCTCTTCTCTGTGAAATATCCAAAAACATAAGTTATTGCCAGTTTGGTAAACATATTGAATTCTGAAATGAAGTGATAACATACATCTACCTGTAAGAGTCTGTGTATATGAAAGACCCATGATCCACAGACAGGTGTTTTTACTTACTTTTCCTGATAAGACCTCATTTGAGAACTGTGTGGGAGTGTACAGGGCTTGATTGACATTTGTTTGACCGTCCTATTGATTTTGCGTTACACCTTCATCACTTTTATTGGTTCATGAAGTTTAGTGACCTCACGTAATTACAGTTCAGCTCAGACTCAAACTTCAACCTGAGCACAAGTCTAATTAGCCAGAATAAATGAAAACACCTGTATGTGCAGGGCAAAGGACCTTTTGTTTTTGTTTTGTAAATTAGTTTTAAATAACTGAATTGATTTTTTAAAATGTACTCGTTTATATGGGACAGTGCATACTGATCAACACTGACATTTTAACAGCATTGGTGTAAATGTGCCAGGATTAGCTCAGCTACTACTTTACACCTTTTGTCCTGTCACGACTAAAAACTTTTGAATCAGAATTTTATATAACGTTACAGACCTGGAAATAGGATTTACAATAATATTATTCTATGAGCCATTTGATAGGAAGGAAGGAACAAACTCATAAGCTACAAGTTGTACTAAAAAGTCCTCTAAATCCAATTACAAAATACATTGCTGGTCCATGAACTTCAGAACAACGCATAGAGACGTTTTCTAATCTGATGCTCCCATCTGCAGTTATCAGCAGGACAATCTGTACTTTCAAAAACCATAGCAAGTCACTGTCCTTTACATTTTAAAGTTTGATATTTTGTTTACCTTTCCATTCAAACCAACATCCTTCCTACATGTCACTCTATTTTCCTTCTCGTGCCATCTGTATTTTTGTTTTCTTTGGCTTTCTATCCGCATGTTTACATGTACTTAGGAAACCTGGTTATTGTTGGCTTCCTACAGTAATGTAGGTTTCTTTTAGGGACAAGGGATTACAAGAAACCCATCTGCTGTGCCATCAGTTGGTATGATTTTACCAAAAGAAAAGAAAAAAGCTCTTTATGCTGCAGTGTTTCAATATATCACAAATGCATTTAAAATATGCAAGCTTTAATTCAAAAATGTTTGTAGCAGGTAGGAAAGAAATGGCTGATTACTGACCAGCTGCATGTAAAGTGGTTTTACAGTAACCAGGTTATTACAGTGCACATCTCTGCATTAACCTGATTTTTCTCTGTAACCTGCATGTAAATGTGCTTATCTCCCTCTGTTTTTAATCTGAACTCCTCCTCTATCCTCCTTTCTCTCTTTCACTTGCTGGCAATCCACCAACTAGGTGCTGTAATTCTCTTCTCAGTCTTTGTACGAGATTCCTTTCTCCTCCAGATTCAGTTATATCTGCTCTGTTTATGCATGTGTGTGTGCAAATGCGTGTCTTGGTTTAGAACAGAGTGATTAATATTGATGGCAGAGAGATTTTATTTTTAAATTTGAGGTACTTTTCTACATCTAGGTGGTGTCTGTGCTGGTCTTTGGGGGGTTTAAGTAGATATATATATGTATGTGTATCCATGTGGAACCAGCTTTCCCAGTCATAAAAGATCAACTTTGCACTGTCTGCATATTCATCATGTCAATGTTGTTTGTTTCCCAAAGCCAAATTCAGCACCTCTGTCATGTCCCAGCATCTGTTTTCTATTCCCTTCCTCTGTTAGTCTCTCTTGTTTACTTTCCAAAGATTTTCAACTGCATTATTTTCAAAGCCAAGGTCGCCTGCTTGGGGCAAACAGCAATGGGAAGCAACATCAAAATCACCTTTTGTTTCTTTTTTTCTTTTTTCCCTACATATGAAAGGGGGAATGCTTTGACAGGAAGAACTACAAAGCATTTGAGAACAAAGTTAATCACTATGGGAGAATGCCAGGGGTTGATAAATGGAGACGGAAATGTAAGCACAACATCAGCTATTTGTTTTCTTTGTTTTTTTTTATTTCCTTCATCCTCATTGTTCTCTATCTCCCTGCCTTATTTTCTTGCTTTCTATGTCATCTCTCTCTCCTCACTCACTGCATTTCTCCTTGTACACTGTCGCTTTTTCTTTTTTCTTTTTTTTTTCTATCTCTGCGTCTTTCTCCCTCTCTCACCCGCTCAGCCTTCTCAGTAAAATTCTATTTGTGAGGTGTCAGAGGTCCAGGCAAGCTGGGTGTGAGCTGAGAAAAAGTGTCATAACAAACAACACAAAACAGAAGAGATTGATTTAACGTTTATCGCAACAGTGCAGTGGCGGATGAGAAAATTGGACCGCAGAGCTGGATATGCTGCACAATAAGAGAGGCATGTCTAAAGTTTATATCATCGTGGGCATATATTGCCAGCCCAACGCATTGATACTAGTTGTTTACATTAACTATTTCCACCTCCTGAGCAGCTACCGAGAGTCTCAAGTGGTTGTTTATTTCCCATTGCACTGACATTTTACCGAAACACAAAGCACTGATCTTATTTTGAGTGTTGTTGTTATTATTTGTTTACGCTACCATATCACTTTTGGATATGAAATATTGAGAGAAGGTGAAGTCATTGACATTATGTAGGTTTGTGTGCAGAGTCTCATGTGTGCAAATGAAGTAGTGTGTGTGTGTGTGTGTGTGTGTGTGTGTGTGTGTGTGTGTGTGTGTGTTTGTGTGTGTGTGTGTGTGTGTGGCCATTTCAACTATGTGTGCTCCTTGGTGAATATGCTTGTATGGGGGATGAAGGGTTTTATACGGTCTTCAGTGTCCATAGAAAATTGTAGTGACAGCAGATAATTCTTTTAGAAGAGTCCATTTAAAAAGAAGCACAGAGGAATCAAACCTCGTCACAGTTTGGGGGTCGACTAAATATAGTCATCCAATAGACTCCCTATCACACACAAACACACAAAAAGACACTAACTGGTCTGGCTTGAACCTACATTATATCCCATCAATATTCACACTCTGTCACTTCTCCACATTTTTCAATTTATCAATCTTGAAGTTGCACTTTGGATGGACTTTGTTGGGCTTTAATGCCTTTTAAACATGTTTTAGGAACGATTAACCTTATTTCTAACTTCTCTTCAGTTTTTTGACAATTAGCACCTGAATATAAGGTATTCCACTATTTCTTGCAACCAGGGTCATGAAGGCCTGGACTTTATTCCAGGGTGCATTTGGAATGGAAAAGATTAGGTTTAGTGAAACATCATTAACTGTTTCATAAGTCTTGTGAAACATTCACACTCACACCTAGATCAGTCTTCAGGTCAGCTATGGGAGGAAACCTGTGTGAACATGCACATGCACAAGTTTCTTGATAATTGGGCTAGACAACTTTTATACCCGAGACCTTTCTGCTCTGAGCAATTCTTTCTCCTAGAAATTGGAAAATGTTCATGTACCATTAATTTGAAACAGAAAAACACATTCTTTTAGTAATGTGATGCTGGTCGGATTACGTTATTTTTTTAAGATAATGAGGAAAAGTAAAGTAACTGACGATGTATTTAATTGGTTTTCATACATGCTCTTGCAAAACAATATTGGTTTGTAGCGACTAAATCATAAGTTATTTTTAGGTAACTCCTAGCACTGAGGAAAAATCTCAGTTTTGGTTAAATATTGTAAAAGACATGGCATGTTTATTAACATTTAACAGAAACTATGATCTTTCCTGGACCTTAACCAATGTGTTTTTGTTGCCTAAACCTAAACCTGGTTTCTAGTGCCAAAGTCTTGGGCTTTGTAAACCCACTATGCACCTCGACCACCCTATTACTTCTATGTGGTACAAGAATCTAGCAATTTGTACCTGTGGAAAAACTTTCCCACCGAATTTCATCAATGGAGCAATTATGTTTACTGAAAAAATGTCACTTGCAAAAATAATAACTGGTATATAAATGTGTTTTCTTGGAGACAGGGTTTCTGTGATGCAACCATTCAGTCAACTTGTCCTCTCACACATGCAACACTGTATATATGTGTAGAAGATCAAACAATTTGACTTTAAAGCTAAATGAGTGAATTACTTTGAAGCTAGGTAAGTGAGTTATGGTAACTAGTGGGTCCCCAGGATACCCGTAACTTGATTATTACTGTGCAGTGCAGAATCACTTAGAGCAGCAGTTGTGGCAGCATCCACAGCATGATTCGAGCTTGCCTCAGAAAGCAGCTCATCATTTGGTGGCCAGCATTGTAACGATCTGAGAATAGGTAGCGACATATTCAGGTCACAGTTGTTAGTAGAGAATAAGGTATCTGAGTGCAGTCCCACATACTCGTCAGTGGAAACTGGATTTTGGTATAAAGGGATGTGTGACTTAAATAAAAAAAACAAAACTGCCTCCCCCATCAGGTAGAGTTTTGTTTTAATTCCATCAATCACAGGCAGTGCTATTAATATGAAATTTTGTCTCTAGATAGTTATTATGAAGTTTTTGTCTGTAGCCATCCATCCATCTGTCCCTGAACAGCAAGCTGTCTGACAAGGTCAGTGCTATAAAACAGTGTCATTCATTTCTGCTCACCAGGGGACATGGAGCAAGTTTCAGAAGAGACAGTATTGTAGACGTGCTCTCTTCCTTTAATTCAATTCCTATTGGTCCCACGTCTTAATGTGGCCTCAGGCTTTTTTTAAGATACCAGATTGCTCTGCTATATTTTATCCACCTCTTTTATTGCCATCTTTCAGTGATAGCTTGTCCATCACTTGTGACAGTTGGAGTGCGCTGTTTTGTATTTCAAGTTGGCAATTGTAACTGTCACTGCATCTGTCTTCAGACTCCAATTAGAGTTCATGTTACACAAGTTTCCACTGTGGCTTTGCTGAATTTTGAAAGTAATACACTTACACTCAAATAGATAATACACAGGCATGCACATACAATACGCCCTCACAAGATAAGACGCACATAATCAGACACAAACTAAGGTGTGCTAAGATGCTATGCACATGTACATACAAACTTAAGCACACACACAAAGACAAGAATTGTGGCGTCATTAATTTACAGTGAGAATTTTGACTGAACCTCCTGTAACTGTGTGTGCATCTGTGTTTGTGTGTTTGCATGTGTGACTCTGTTTGAACTGTATTTATTTCATCTGAAGTTATCTAATGTTTCCCTGCTGATAGACCAAACCTCTTTCAGACTGTGCTGTGTGCAGCCCCAGATATCCCCACAGGACTGACTGTTTACTGAAACTGTCACATTAAGATCGTACCAACTTGAGATCAGAGGAGGAACATTGCTCCTCAGTTGGGCTATTGAACTGCCACTTTATGTGTATGTGCTCCTCTTCATAGGAGTGTGTAAAAATCTTAGTGTGTTGTTTTTTTTGTTTGTCAAGATCAGATATTCAATGTCTCAAAATAATTTTTGTCTCCAATACTATAGAAACAATTGAGTACACAGTTTCGGGCCAGTTTCACTGCAAATGGTGGCAGTGTCACGTTTCACAAATAATTGCTGCTTGCAAATTGTGTACACACATTTGGAAGTGTTGCAGGGCTTTTTGTAAGGTTATCTATTATGACATAAGTATGGCATTTGTTTTAATAATTGAACTGAGGAGAGGAGAGCGAAGGAGGGAATGATCGCTCATCCAAATGTGGTGGAACAGGCCCACGTTAGAGTTATCATGCATATGATGTGTTTTCTTGCCATCATCTCTTATTTACTTAGATAGATTGATGGATGGATAGAGGTCACTTAATTGTCCATTGTGATGGATCACTAATGGATCACTAATGTAAGTGCATTTTTGCACCAGCAACTGGAAGAAAGGAAATCAATCTAAAAAGTAGTTATGTTTACATGGTTTGTAGTTAATGGGGAAAAACATTTATAACAAATGCCATGATTTTTTAAGTGCAGGCAGAGTTGGTTATGACTTGTTATATCAAAAAGCAGAATTTGTTCCTCATCTACTAAAATCTGCAGTGCAGTACTTTTACATATAAATGAACGTCTGTTACATGCAAGGCCTTGCCAAACTAGTTCACACAATGCTGATTAAGCCTGTCTTGCCAGATAAATCTCTGTATTTCACGGTATACCAGAGTTTTTAATCTGTTGTCAGGTTTGAGATTCCCGCCTGGATGAATGTATTTGCACTAGGGACTTCTGCTGGCCAAGTAAGCTAACTTCTAGTTAGCTCTCTGCTAACTTGAATGGAGATAGAATCATTTAATCATGTGGCTCTTCCAGACTTTCCAAATGTTATCAGACCGAATTGATCAAATTCTTATAATGAAATGAGCCATTTTGAGCCAACAATAGCAATGGAGTAGGCTAAGGCGGAGCCTGTGATGTAAGCACATTTCAATGGTGTTTCTGTAGTTACTCTCACTGCCAGAAGGGGGAGACAAAAGTCCTGCACTCCAGTTTTAATAAAGTTACAGATAAATGGCCACCACAATGACATGTAAAGGACATGAGCTTTTTGTAAAAGTTCAAGAACTCTGCATGGTAAGAAGTAATTTTTATTTGAACATACTGACACTTTTTCTTTAATGCAGCTGTGTTTATGTACATTCTGTGGCTTTGTGTAGACATGTATGAGTGTGCATGATTTCCTGGGTGCATGCCTGTCTGTCTCTCTGCTTGTCAGAGCCAGCGGGATGACTAGAGTTGGCAGCATCTCCGTCTTATTACAGGGCCTTTGATTTCACTACAAAAGCCAAATGGGACAGGAGATGCACGGAAACGTGCAAGGCAATGAAAGAGAGAGTGCATGTAATGTGGCTCTCAGCTAAATGACAAAACAGTTTGACTAAACATTTCAGTCTGCTTCAGTTTCTTTGCTTAAGTCTAGTTGTTTAGTTTGTAAGAAGGAATGCCCTTCTGTGCAGATGACATCTAAAACACAAATACAAATCACCCCACTCTTTCCCTCACACTTCAGACACCCACTCTGAGTAGATATTTATTCATGGTAGATAGTTTCAACTCTCCAGAAACAAAGATGCAGCTTTTGTCATTGAAATTGGTATGCTTAGAAGTTTTTGGTGAATAGGAAGTTATTCTAATTTTCTGTACAAAGAAAAAAAAGATGAAGCCTTGATTTCATGTCATACACAACCAGGCCTTAGACAGATATTGTAGATCTGGTGAATAGAAGTCTGCTTGTAAATCAAGTGTTTAGGCCTACTTGAATGAGTTCATGACTGTCAGTTTGTGATTGTTTGTGCATATATACATGCATACATACACACAGAGACTTAGACATGAACTTAATCTGAAGAATGAGTCCAACTTATTACAATTTGGCTTGTATTTCTGTAGTTTTGGCCATCATTTATATTGGTTTTGATATCACTCTACTCTCTAGAGTAATTGCATTTGATTTGGGAAAACAGCAGCCTCATTGTAAAAAGTCAGTTAGACAGGTAATAGTCAAGCCAAAAGTTGAGTATAATGTTATTATTACTGAAAGTAACAATTAAACCTATAAAAACAAGACCCAAGTTGTAATAAACTGGAATATTCATCAATCACAGGAAAAGACAATAGTGTTTGCTTAAGACTGATGCATAATTTTAGATAATAGGCAGAAAATTGAAGGTTGGCGGCATTATACAGCTGAATAGATGGTGCAAACAGAGAGAGATAAAGCTTTAACTACAGTAAGACTGCTGTTGCACACATCATTATATTTAATTGAATGTTTGAATGAAACAAACCACTGATAAGAGAAACTAAACAGAACAAAGAGAACATGAGAAGGCAGAATTTAAGCTGGGTGATCACAGTAGGACAAAGAAGAGATAAAAAGCAGAACACATGAAAAGGTAGACTGAAACAGAACACCCAAAAAAGAAAGATCGGAACAAAAAGAATAATCCTAAAACAACTGGAGATAAGACAGCCAGCGACAGAAAAGAAGAGGATATGGATGCAAAGAAAGAGCCATACTTGCCGGCGTGGGTCTCTGCATTGTGATGCAGATAACACCAGGCAGGATAGACAGAGCGAAGATGAGCTAAAGATAGGCAGATAAAACCACAGATCAGAGTATGAGGGGTGGGTGATAAACTGAAAGAACCAGAGGAATTCACATGATACAGGATGGATGGACGGACATTTGAGGAGAGGGAGGGTAGACTGGTGCAAGCAGGCATAGAGAAACAGAGACATCAGCAAACAAAGGAAGATACAATTCAACAGAGAAACTGTACAGAAAACAGACAGAATGTAATGAGATTGAAAGGTAGAAGGAAATGTGGTGAGGACAGGATAGAAGAGAAACAGGCATACTGTAAATGAAATGAGGCAGCAATAGTTATAGAGGTGTAGAGTCTGCCAATCAGAAGATATTGGCTTACTTTTTTAGTTGGATATAGACAGTCCAACAGATTTTTGCACTCTGTTACTGTGTGTGTGTGTGTGTGGGGGGGGTCTGCTGATATTGACTGACCCTTCACTGTTTAAGGGTTTGCTGTGAGCAGGCAACACATAAAAGTGAATCCTCTTTGAACAGAAGTTGCCTGACAGTTCTCTGAAACTATCTGATGATGGGCTCAGATGTGCTCAGATGTTCTTCCCTAGGTACTTCCCAAAGGAGCCATGGCAGTTTCAGCTCAAAAGCGGTGCAACATAAGATACAAAATCAGAGTGAGGTTATTATTGAGTTAACTTTTTATGTTAATTTGTGGGTGAACATTTCAGAGTTGACAAAGGGGAATGAAGGATAAAGTGGGAGTAAACAAACATAGATTAGATTTTAACAAAGCAGTTCAGAGAGGAAACACTGCAGCAGTGGTCAGAGGTTTCGGAACAACTTTCCATAACATCCATTTGGATTTGATTTGAATTAGATCCAAGTAACCTTTCAAATAAAATGTATTTTCATATTCTTATTTAGGAAACTCAGAATGCCTTTCGTAGGTTGTCTGCTAATTCTGACACAAAAAAGATTTTTTTTATCTCTATGTGAGCTATGAACATGAGACATTAAGACTGTTAGTAGTAAACGAGATGTATGTAACTTTACCAACTTTACCAACTCAGAACTGACTGAGTAGGATAAATGGTGTTAAATTGAGGCAAAGACAAGGCTGCACTAGTATACAATGTAATATGGCCCTTATGGAAGACAAACTCAGTCCTGCAAATGTGTTTTGCTATTTGACATTCTGCAAGCAGGGATACATTTTGAGAGACTTCAGGACATTTTCACTCTTCACAAGAATGTTATGGCATCATGGATAAAGCTGCCTATTGGCACAGATTTAGTCAGTGTGCCCTCTGTTAAGTCGTTGAATCCACAGACAGGGATATAAAACATCTCTAAAAACCAGCTGTGCTATAAGGGGTGAAAGGTTGTACCTTGACTGTGCAAACTTGCAAAAAAGGCCCCCAAAAAAACATAATTTTAAAATTTTGTGAATTTGCATCACTTGCTACACGTCAGATGCTATGCCTGTGCATATTTAAACGCAAAGTATGACTGTGTTTGTATGACTAAGTATGACATAAGTATGACTCACGACAGGATACTGACAGCAACTTCACACCTAAACTGGTTCACAACATAGCAATCAGATTCTATTTTATGTGTCTTGAGTAAAAGTGTAGTTTTGCTGTCATTAGCCTTCACATTTCACCAAAGGAACTATACTTTGAGTCATGCATTTAGCTTTCTTAATCAAAAACTACTTCATTAGATAAAAAGAGTAGCAATGTTTTTTCTGCATTTTGCCCGACCTCTTGCACAGTAGCAGTTGCCTTTAAGATCACATTTCAGCTCAGACAGTTGAATAAGTGGGCTGTCTATTCCCTTAGCAAAAATAGCAGACTAACATGTAATCAACGAGAAGGCAGAATATGTGTGAGTGCATCAACACTTCTATTTAACATCCATTTTGCACGCTGAAGTAATATTGATTCACCATCAGTGTTCGAAGTTATTTCAATCAGTGTTATTCAGTCATTGATTAAACATCAAATTAACATTGACACAATACAAAATCAACACTGCCTTATACTTAACAGGATTCTGTACTAACCTGCCAGCAGAATTGAAGGTCAATATCAGTTTGACACCAAGTTGGGCTGCAATTGACAATGTTCTGCTAACATTTAGAAAGTCAAGAAAAGGAAATGAAACCTCTGCCAACCAGAGAGTAAATACATTCTAAATGAAAATGCAGTTGTAAATTATGTTTAATCAAAACTTAATGTTAACAGAAATGGACTGATTGTGTTACTTGATTTGTGTCATCAGGCATGACTTGGTAGATTAGAAACCTTTGCAGACCCACTTAGTTTGAGATGCCATTCACTGAAGATTAAAGAGTGATGTTGAATCAACAATAACAAGGGTGTAAAACTGATTCAGTGACAGTCTGGTATACCAATTAGAATATGCAAATACATGTAGATGGTCAGACGAACTTTACATATTTCTCTCTGACTGACACTCTCTATCTGATTTTCCAGAGAGGATATCATTAAGACCTGCATAACATTTGGTTGTTAACAAAAACAACTGCACAAAAACAGTCCTCGGCTAATAGAGCCAAGATATTTTGTCCAAGTGACAGCAAAAGTGGACAAAGCGCTCAGTTTCTCAAATGTAGAAGACCCACAAATTGAAGCCGAACAAACACACCTCAAAGAATATTTAAATAGAATAAAAAAGTGCTAGTTTTGAGAAAACAGGGAAACAAATATGAGCTTTTACTTTTGAGGTAGCATCAGTGTGTCTTTTTACTGATCTTCCTGTATACAGTTAAGTGACAGGTAATCCTCCTGGCCAGTGTTGTCAGTAGAGGCACTGTAGCAACGACAACTGTAGCTTGATCATACATGTTTACGAAGGGAAACATGAGTGTTGCTGCCCAGCAACATATCCACTCCCAAAGTAAAGCTGAAAGAGAGATGGAGTGCAGGGGCAAAATCCCTTTATCTGGCCATTACTTCTTGCACTGTTTAGAGCAGCGACATGAAGCCAATACGGATTGGCTGGGACTGTCACACACTGCTAACAGACTAGCAGCAACAATATCATTCTGCACATCTTTCATCTAGAGCGCATGAAAAGCAATTGAATTAAGACCTTATTAATTACTTTGACAGTCTCAGTATGGGTTCCCCATTCATTTTACTCTCTTTATCCAGTTTATATCATGACTCCTGTCTTGCGATTGTATATTCAGTGTCACCCTGCATTCCACGTTCAGAAATAGGCCCGAGACCCTCTTTTAGTGTTGGGTAATATTTTAACAAATATCTCAAATAGAATGAAATGTTATAAATAGGAACAGCAGAGAAGTGTGGCCATGCTAAGAGAAAATGATGACCATTGAGTCTAGTTTTGCTATAGTAACAAACCAGTAGACTGAGTAAATTACTTTTCAGCAATAGTTTACCACAATCCCCTTAAAGTACTAAAAGAAGAAATTATGAGGTAGTGAAGATTTTGACAATTGTATCTGTACAACCTCTTATTATCATGCCCCTTGTTAGCAGTGTCTTTAATAAAACAATTAAGACACTGCCAGCATAATATTCTGACTATATTATCTTACTGATTGGTATGTGGTTTCCTGTGTAGCGATATTAGGACTACACTTGGAAATTAATATTTGCACTCGTTAAACGGGGGCACCACCTTCATGAAGGAAACAAAATAGAGCAAATTAATAAATCAATATAGGGATCTCTATCTCTGCTGTAAAGGAATACACAAATAGGACTTGATGATAAATCAAGATAATTATTGGACTACCAAGGGATAGAGATGAATAGGGAACAAATGAGACTATACGCATATATACAAATAGAATGAATGAATGAATGAATGAATGGGGAAATTAAATTAGCAAGTTATTAGTGAAAGGATGAATGAATGAAATTGAGACGCTATCAAAAATGAGTCAAAAGCACAATGAGGGGGCAAATAGTTATAACTAAAGCCAAAAAACATATAAATTAGAATCTAGCTGTTTGCATTGACTCTCAGAATGCATGGACGACGGTTAGTTTCCTACTGTTTCTGTAGTGATAGGGGGCTGATGAAAAGTGCCAATCACGGTGAGGCAGACTTGGTGATCTTCAGGTTGCCAAGGTGACAACCAGACTAGCTGAGGTCACATAATTAACACACAGCTGGGGTGTGTGTTTCAGGTCTTGATGTGTTCAGTTGCAGGCTTTAGAGTTTGATTCGATTCGACAATTCCAATGGCAAATGGCATGCAATGGCTAAACTTTTACTTGACTTGTGGCTTTCCTTCTGCTTTTAGCTCTCAGAAAACTGAAAAAAAAAAACAATGCCTGAAATGCAATGAATGGGCTATAACGGCTGGCAAGGCCAAGAGAAGACAGAAGATGCCTAGACAAAAAGTTGTAAAACTTTTATAGTCTAGTAGGCTTGTTTTGAAAGAAAGAGGATCCTTGGCGCACTTTTGAGGGAATGCCTCAATTACTAATTAATTTGTGTCAAGAGAAAAACTGGCCTTCAACTAAAAGATTTAATTCGTTTCTTCAACATTTATTCCTATCCTATAAAGAGAGAATATTTGAAGGCTATGTGCTTGCAATTTGATACTCACTCATTTCTGTCGTCGATGTTGACACATCATGAAAACCATTGGAAAAGCACTTAAAAATGTTATAATATTGAATAACTAAATAAATACAGAATACAATCAATAAAACTTCATTTTCTAATGTCTAGCTGAAGCTATGTTGCAGCGTAACACATTGAGGGTCTATATGATCCTTGCAATCAAACCATAGCTAAATAAAACACTTGGTGGTTAATATCAAATAAATCAATGCAATAATAGTATGTTACTTAAATCAGGTTTTTAATTCAAATTTTGAATTTCTCTATCATTTCAGAATAACTAAATCATTCTGAAACACAACAAAAGTTAACAATGGTTAGACAAGTCAATATACGAGTATATTTACACATTTCATTACTGACCATTTAGATACTTATTGTAAATAAAAATGAGAGGAAGAGAGAGAAAGACACTTGGAAAAGAATGTGGGCTTATCTATATATTTATGACCCTAGAAATAGTGTGAGTGTGAGAGGAAGGGAGGGTGTGTCTTTACTTCATCTGTAAAGGTTAGGGGAACTCCAGGGGCCGTATTCACAAACATTCTGAGAATACTCTGAGAGAGCTCCTAATTCCTCCTAACAGTGTAGGGGCAGTATGGGGATGTAACCGGGTCAGGGATGAGTAGGCATAAAGGCAGCTATTCGTCCGCAATTACCTGCATCTGTGCATCTGTATGTTGTGTCATTGCTGCTTCACAGAGACAAATATGCTTGCATTAACAAAGTAGTAACCTCCTCAAGTGTCACCATGTGTATTTTTACATCATGCTTCTGCTTTTTTTCTTCTTTGCATTTTTTGGTGTGCCCTTTAATGCAATCTTTCAGTAACACAAAAAGAACATAAGCAAGTGTGTGAAAAATTACATTCACAATGCAACACATGGTTAAAAAGCAAGCATATCTCCAGCCTATGTCTCATTCTCAGTCAGTGTGAAAACAAAGAAACAAAGCACAGTAAATCTGCATTGATTGTCATCAAATGGGTTTGCACTTTTGCTCTTATGACAACACACACACACAAACACACACACATACTCCCAAAAGCTCCAGAAATTAAGCTTAAAGCAAAAAGAACTCATAAAGTCAATAAACATGGTAAAAGCCTTGTATGCTCAAGATTGTTTTCTGTAGTCAGTGCATACTCCAATAAAGCGTGGGTATCAAGTGAGTATTCGAGTGAACAAAATGCCTTCTCTGAATTAGTATTACAATGGGAAATCTTATTAAAATAGGAAGTACTCATTTCCTGCAACACAGCCACAGCTTATTCCCTTTTGAAGGAACCACACCTTTGGCTAACTCATGTGGTATAACCATAAACCTTCCTCTAGCAACTTCATTGGAAACAATGCCTTCAAATCTGTCATTACAACTGTATGCTGACAAACACCAACATTATTGTGTAATGAAGCTTTTTTTAAAAAAATATCATTATCACTAAGGGCTTTATTATAAAATTAAAATTCCATGTATGTAAATATCCTCATTAAGGAACATTTAGCACTTGATTAGCATTTTTGAACAGCAGACTTTAGAGAAAATGTAACAAATGCAACAAATTCAATCAGTCAGAATCAGTAAACTCAAGGATATGAATCCAATCTCAGGCAATGTGCTATAACACAAATCATCAAAATTGCCTTCAGGATAAAATGAGGCAAGAAAATGATATTGCCCATTACATTTTGCACTCACTAAAAAAACTAATTTCTTGATTTTCCTTTTGCTCTGTGGTAGAAAGAAGGGAACTGCTGTATCAACAAGAAATAAGTGGAGTATTTTTTTTTTGGCTTCAGTTATTCAGAAAGGGTTTATGCATTTAGACTACAGCTTAACTTGGAACAAAACAAAGCACACATTGACATTGTTTAACCTGACAAATTGAAGTCACTCATGGAAAAGACTGACTTTACTGTATTTTACAGCTTATTCAAGGGAGGAACTGTTTTTCTATTAAGCAAACTGTTTGTACCAAACTAACCAATCAAAAGTATTCAGAACCATCAAGTCAAGTGGAGTTCATTTCTGTATAAACAAGTCATTTAAAAGAATTATGAGGCAATTCACCAAATCTCTTCAAAGAGATGAGATGAATGCTTGAACAGCAGAGAATCTCCCATCTCTTTGTGCCAGTCCCAGATTACGCAGTTGGAGAGTCTAAACATGAGTGACTGGGATTCAAAACCTAGGAAGACAGCAGGCCCCCTTTTCTCTGTCCTTTGAAATTTATTTGGAGGATTCAGTTCCCAATTTTCTCTTGGTCCCAATGCCTTTTTTGAATGCACAGAATGCCTTAGCAAAAATGTGCACTTTTGTTGTCACAGCTTCACCAAATCTAAATATGTCTAAGCTTGTGTTCCCTTTAATCTAATTCAATAAGACTTGGGGCTCTTTGAGAGCTGCATGCCATCCGGAGCGGAGTTGGGCGGTGTGTGTATGTGTGTTGTTATTATTGTGTGTGTATTAGCTATTCTTTGTTAGACAGACTAGTGTGCAGGTTCAGGAATACAAGCAATACAATATTTAGAGAGAGATGACTCGAGCAAGGCTATGCTGAAAGGGACTATAATTCAAAAGCGCATCCCACTGACCAAGTTTTTTTTCCTCTCTCCATTTTTAATTATCTCCCAGTTCATATACATGTGATATGTGTTTGATCGTTTACTCACTCACTCACTGGGAGTATTCCTCTTTGACTTGCTCTCTCAACTGAGTACAATGTTACCGTTCCTCCTTTTGTGATGCTAATGCATTGCATTTTTTTTTTCCTTTTTTAGGCACTGCAATGTATGCAGTTTTTTAGTGTCCTTCAGGGGTTTTCTCGTAGCCAGGAGACATGGTTTATAAAAGACAGGGAGGGATAGACACACAAACAGAGGGAAAGAGAAAAACAACCTTGTACTGTGCAACATTGCAGCAAGCATATACCTACAAACAACTGCATACTGACATTGGGGTTAGTGGAGAGCACAGTGTACTTTAGAGGTAAAAATCGAGACCCTGTGTATACATAACAAGAACAATAATGGTACTGTGTACTGTGAACAGATTTCGCAGTACACATTACATTCATATAATCAGAGAAGGTTTCGATCCTTAATTTTATTTTATAAGAATTTACAACACTGACAGAATTGCACAGCGTGTCCCTCAACAGAAGTGCCACAGCTCTGTATTTGTAATAAAATTGTGACATTTCTTGACATTTGCTCTCTTCTTCTGTTAACACGCTGCTCTGCGGGCTTTGATCACAGCTTCACTTGATGAGAGCTCTGAGACTTAAGTGTTATTTCTATATTTATATATTTAAACACAGAAGCTGTGGAAGTTTTGCCCTTGGATTCACTGCAATATGGACTGACTCACTGAAAGCGTGTGTCTAGAACTATACTGCATCTCAAATGTTGTTTTCTTAGACTTGTTCCCTTTATGATTGGGGTTTGATTAGAATCTTCATAGCTTCAGTTAGCTTATTGTAGCTGATGACATTCTTTAAGTACACACCCCCTACAACTCTGCCTGTTTTCATTTCTACAGGTAGTTTTTCAATTATAATCCACTGAGGTTGTAAAAGTGCAATCAGGTTTCCCTCTCTCTGTAAATCTAATATTCACAAGCTCATTCCCATCGCGATATAAATTTAATATAGCACTGCCTGTCAACTTAACGATAGCAGAGACTTCTTACTGGTCTGCAGTGTTGGCATTTTAATTTACCTAGCACAAGTCCCTAATCACAGGCCAACATTTCATTGTGATTGCTGTGAACAAGTGGGACTGAGGCACATAGAATAACAAAGGGTTGTGTTCATTGTATGTTATGCAGCGTGGCATAAGACTGGTGTTTTTACAATGTAGCTGCAGTTAAATATGACAGTAATTGAGGCATTATTATAACCCCACAGTTTTCACTGTATGGACTGTGGTGTATAGAACATACACTTTATAGTCAAATCAAGTTTGTTTAGCCTACAATCACTAGTTTGTCTCATAAAGCTTTACGATCAGTAAATCTTGTACGGTATCTCTAATTTCTATTCACTAGAACATCTTTACATCTTTACATTAACAACACAATATGGCTGATAGCCGGTCAGTGGCTGCGGATGAGAGCAATCACCTCGGACAAGCCAGCAGGGTATTATGGCAGTATTTAATTCACGGCTTCTCAGTGGTTCATAAGCCTTTAAAACAAATTGGATTTCTGTTCACACAACCACACACTTCTTCAGCCTTTTGCACCAGCTAAACCAAATTCCCCCTCATCCTTCCCCCTTTCCATCCATATCCATATGAGCAGACTCCATATATATCTCAGACATAGTTAAACACCATAGGCGGTGCCCATAAAGTTTAATGTTTGCTCTAACAAGATGTCAAGGTCACGCTGCTGTAATGTTATAGGAAGCCCGGCGCTCTCACAATAGGAAGTAATGAAGTTCTATTGGTCATAGTTGAGGAGGCCCATTGTTCGCCTCAGAGAGGGAACATTAATGGAATGGATTATTCACGGCAGCCTGTTGAAAGGTTTATCACTCAGTCAAACTGGGATATATATTGTCTGCACATGTCCCCTGTTGGTGTGCTATCTCTTTATAGCACAAAACAAACACACATCTACACACACACATAACAAACAAACACAGACTGTACACAAAATGTTGTGGACATTTTTTTTCTTTGAGGGGGTTTGACATTGTCAGTATTTCCTGGACCTTCCATGAAATTCAATCACCATTAATGTGCATTAGCTACACTGCACTTCTAAGAAAGATTGCATAGAATCTTCTGACAAGGCAAAAAATGTGAAAATCATCATGCATTGTTTTAGTGAAGAAATCAAAGAAAGAAGATTACCCCCTCACCTGACCACCCCAGTTTAAAAAACAAAAAACCCCAGCAAAATTATCTTTGTTTATTTAAAAAAAATACCACTAAATATTTTGCTTTCCAGATGAGTCTGTATTACACTGAGATTTTGGGAGATACTTTCTTCCCATAAGTTCAGAACTAGTTCAGCTCTGACAGACATTGGAGGAAGTTGTCTGAGTATCTCTCTGGGAGATTAGTAGCCTTTCCATAGCAAGCTTCACCTCTCTCTTTCTCCTTTTCTCTTGTTCTCTCTTTTGCTCTCTGATTGTTTTGATCAATAATCTTAATAGATGAATCACTCTTTAGTGTGAGAGGAAATAACACTGGTCTAGAGAGAGAGGATGAGTAAGAGAGTAAAGGCGATTGAAAGGGAGAGAATGTATGAGTGCAGCAAAGAGCGTATGAATCTTGAACATGTGTTATTTCACACAGGAGGTTTTGGAGCAAACCCCAAGGGTGTTTTTGAGAGTGTTGGTGGTTGAGCGTTGACTCCTCACCTCAGTGCTCCCTATCACGAAGTATATCTTCTTCCTTTTCTATCTCTGCCTCTCTCTCTTGTCCTTCCCCCTCTCGTTCCCTCCCTCTGTTCCCCCATTCTTCACCATCAACCTCCTATCCTTCATTTACATACGTCGTTCCCAGACATTCCTCCTTATAGAGAGCACATAAAGAAGATGTATAACCCTGTAGTAAATCACACCAACCCAATCTTCTCTGAAAGGAGATGAGACGAACAGGAGACCACAGTGTGGATTTGGGGCTGGTTCACATACATACAAATGGACTGAAATGCTTTAAGCATGAGACAGAGTCCTTGTTGTACAAAAGTCTAGTTATTTGGGAACTGTATAGATGTTATTGCATGAGGTTTGCAAGGCTTTGTGTTTGAGTTGGACATTGTCATTGACAGAATTAACTATGGTGGGTTATGTAAGTGTTTAAATACAAAAGAGAATGTCAGTCATTTGACCTCATAAGGATTTTAACTTTGGCTGTAGTCTGACCTAAAATATCGGTTCAATATGGAAAGACAATGAATGAGCTTTACTAAAACCTCTCATGTGGAGAACCAAACAATGAATTCATCCTACTTACAAGTATTGTGTGTTTACTCAAAGCCTTATATATTGTATTCCTCTGTAATGTAGACCTCTGTTGTTGTCCAAAAACTATTAAAAATACATCAGTGAGCCACACTGCTGCACTGGGTGACATGTTCTTTTGTCACAGAGGAGTTCAGGTACATTAGTTTGTTTAGAAACTGCTCCAAAGAGTAATAACAACGATCACAGTATTTCCTGTACAGCAGATGCCAGATGCCACGTCTGCTGTACACACACACACACACGCACACACACACACACGCACACACAAACACACACACATCTCTTGTAAGTAGGTTGAGTTCATTGTTGGTTTGACTATACATATGAGATTTGTTAACATTAAGAAAAATATAAAATATCACCAGCCTAATTCTTAAAGTATAGTAAATGTAAATACATTATTCCCTTTATGTCACCATATATAGGCTTTGCTATGAGAAGATAGTATGATTGGTATATCTTATATCGCCATGATACAAACTTTTATAGGTTGAAGCAAAAAACAAACTGTATACAGTGTATTATTACCTCTTTCATTTCAGATAAGTGGAATATATACAATATGAGTGGATATAGTTTTGTTGAAATGGTAATTCATTTCATTTTTATCTGCTGTCCCAAGTGTTTGTTGTAAAAATGGTTTCATAAACCACTATAAGGTCATTGTTTCAAGGTGTTTGGATTTGCTGTCAACAAAGGTCAAATATTTCATGGCTGAATGAGAATTTTATTGAGTAGGACATACAATATGAATGTTGTGTGTTTCTGAACATCAGCCTTTTGTGTCTCTGTTGGAGTACAATGACAAATCATGTTTTTCCTTCTTACCATTTTCTTGCCAGTGTAATTACTTTGGAAGAAAACAAGTTTCTCTGCAGATTACGTTGCATAATAGTGATCAATACCCTATTGGTTACACTCATGACATTCCTGCCCTTTTCTGGCTTGTCTCTAGCCATTTAAAACGCTGAGGTAGAGCTATTTATCTGCATCACAGCAGCGCTACACTCAGTTGTCAGTTTATTAGGTACACCTAGCTAAGACTAATGCAATCTAATGCAACAGCCCTGTAATAAATCCAACCTTCATAATGTTCAGTTTCTGTTCAACCTGCTCTACAAAGGTGTTGATACAATTTAATGTTTATTTTGGAGGATGTTGTTTGTAGTGCTGTTGGATTTGGGTATATAGAGGAGGTGTTTTTCCACTAATTGATATAATTTTCATGGATGAGAGATTAATGCAACAAACACATTACATTCTATGTGGATATAATATTATAACAGGGCAGTTATATTTGACTGCTATAGTTGTAGCTTAGTGTACCTAATAAATGTGCCTCTGAGTGTGCATATGTTGGAAACAAATGGCTTAGAAACTTGTCGAACTTCAGTGTTTTCGGCATACATCAGCAATAGTTATTTACAAACCCCTGCCGCTGGCATAATCATACAGAATACTAAACACCCCCAAATATTTTTTTATTCAGCCTTTTAATGTTATTTTCTTTTGTACTCTGAAAAAAGCGTAGAGAGGGAAAATTCATTATTTATCCTTGCCAAATAATGGTTCAACCCTGTTCCTGGCCCACTGACCTTAAGTTAAACTTCACAATGGATCGCCATGTACAGCACGCATAGTTAGGCCAGTGGCAGCCAATCCAAGAATGACCTTTCTGAAATCTTAAGTGTGAAGAGACCATAAAGACACACAGTAAGCTCACCAGTTTGTTAATGTCACCAAATAAAATGTGATGTTTTTGAACAGTGTGTGTCACTTCAATTTTTATCTAAAAGCACAAAAAGAAGCATGTTAAGATGTGATGCACCAACAAAAAAAAAAAAGTGAAAGTAGTGTTGAGTTGTACAGTAAAGTAAACAAATACATTATAAACACTTTCTCATCTGCACATCAGACAAATAAAGTTTGATGCTAAGCAATCAATTTTTTTTTTTGCTGCATTCACAGTTGTCAGGCTTATTGGCTCAGTTTGTCAATTTCAAGCAATCTAGCCATTTTCCCGAGGTGTACAAGTTAACCACCTGAGGGCTCGAGCAATAATGTCAGTTTGATACAGATCTTGTAATTACGTTCCACAGCACATATAAGTTATTACGAACTGACACCATCAATGCTTCTCCGGTGCGAATGGATTTTTCCATGATTGCTCAGCGGACAGCCAAAGATAACCTCAGTCTCAACCTCATTTCAACCTAAAGATGATGAGCTCTATTTTGGTTGGCCTGATTAGCAGTTTGCGTTTATCTGGGGCTTCCATGACCCAATCTGATATCTAGGGCTGTGTCTGTGTGAGGTTGTGTGTATATGTGTGAGTTTAGGTCTGCTTGGACTCCCCAGTGAGAGCTTTATATAATGTGTTTCACACCAAGGACAAACTATGAATGTGTATGTGCGGGAACACGTGATCAGGCATATGTGTATGCCTTTGCATGTAAATTAGCTCACGTGTGTATAGCGTGAGAAGAGGGCCACAGTCCAACATCAGATGGAGTGAGAATATCTAATGTGTCAGATGTAACTCTCAATCTCTTTCTCTGAGTGGGTCAGTTGAGGCCAGTGTAATGATTGCTGCAGTTTTCATTACAAGATTCTGTCATTGATGGGAAGAAAGGAACTGAAGCAGAGGCAGTGGGGAGAACAGTCACCACTGCCATCTTCATCAATCACAGCAACAACAAAAAAAATAACTGTCCTATAATTTTGCTAAAACTATCCTTAATAAAAGGAAAAAGAAATGTATTTTTAATAATACCGTGTTACGTGTCCATTAGTGTCGTAAATCAAAGTTGAGTTAGGTCCTTACTCATATCCATAGCTTGCTGTCACATTAGATCATCTTAAATAATGATATCACTGTATCTCCTTACGAGCAATTTCCTTTTACTCCTGTCTGGTGGATAATGTAATAGTTTACGTGCCTCCAAAGATGTCTAAATGAAATATGTGTGTGTTTCAAAAAAAGAAGGTGAACATTTGTTGAGCTTAAGTAGAATTACTGTCATGCTGACTGGTATTCTAAGACCTGGGCCACACTGCCTGCATCTACCTGAGCAGCACATATGCATCGCTGAACTGCTGCGACTTGCAGACGTACTGTGTCCACACAGATGTTGCTGCTGCAGAGTTGCTTCTGCCAGTGTAGTTTAGACAGAAAACGGTCAAGAAGCATGTGCTCAACTGTAAAAATAAATAACATGTGAGGTGAAAGCAACTTTCTCTCTGACAGGCTTGTTGGAGTCTGGTTGGTGCTACTTCTGTGTGAGCCACAAACACTCCTCACACAGAGCGTGTTTTTTTATTGTTTATATTGATTATTCTGCCAGTTAAACCCCCACTGTCCCTGCTCGAAGTGAAGAAAATCCCTCCACGATGACACCAAGTTCCCGGAACGAGACAAACACACTCCGACAAACAAACCTCCAAACTGACTATCAGGAGGGAAACTGACAACAAATAAGGAAAATAACACCTAATCTCTGTCTGGAAGCAGGTAAAACAAAAGATAGGAGTCCCGGTTTGAACTAATATCACAGAAAGCAAGCAAGAGTTCCCTGCCCTGGTGTGCACCATGCAGGCTGACCTACAGCAGTGACACTTTATATATTTTTCAGTTTGGGATGTATTTTACAGATATAGACATTGAAACTATAGTAAAAGGTGTAACGTTGCTGACAGGACTATCAACAGATCATTTTCATTTTTGCTGAGAACCGCATGCGTCATACAGAAAGAATAGGTGAGCTGTAGCCACGCGTGAGATGAATGGCTCACATGGGCTGTGTGGCTGCTCTAACCTGTTAACATGGGCACCAAAATGAAAAGCAAGAGGTTCCATGAGGCACACACACTGCTCACACAGGCAGTGCGTCCCAGGCCTAAGGGCTGAGGAGGTCTTTGGCTTTGATTTCGCATTGTGCCATATACACAGAGCAATAATAGTTTAGTTTGAGCCAGTGTTCAGACAAAGATGAACAAATGAGAAATCATGATGCTGGAAACAATATATACTGACTAAAAGGACTCACTGACATCGACAGATGGAAACAGTGAGAGATGGAAACGGAAAAGAGATAAGAAAGAGATTTAGTATCCGAGAAAGGAGATCAACAGAGTGAGTGAAATAGAGGAATTGCAGTTGGAGCTCAGTGGGTGGTCTGACTCTATACTGTCAGCTTTTCATGATGCAGCAGTATCAAGAGTCACACTCTTCACCTCTAGCAATAGGAAGAAAGCAAAGTAGGAAGGAAATTAGAGGGGGGTGGGGTTGAGGGGCTCACCGGAAGCAGAATCGCATGAAAAGGGGGATCAAAAACATAAAGGGAGAAAGAAGAAAGTAAAAGAACCGGATTTTCAATGGAAGAAGTAGTAAAGGATGGTAAGTGGCAAAGAAATGTAACTGTTTGAAGTCTTGAGGAGCAGCAAAAAAAGGAGAAAAGGAGAAGAAGAGAGGGGAAGGGGATTAGAGAGCTACACCCATAGCTGCATTGCATAATGCATGCGGTGTGATTTGGTGCATGTAAACGGTCGGTGAATCTTTTATAAGATCAGGTTGACCGAGCGATATCATGTGGGAGAAACAAAAAAATGGTGAAAGTGGACAGAGCAGAAGGCATGGCTGTGGAGGTAAAAACTTGGGAAAAGGACATGTTTTATTAAATGTGTGTGTGTTTGTGTATGTGTGTGTGTATGTGTGTGTGTGTGTGTGTGTGTGTGTGTGTGTGTGTGTGTGTGGGCACATTTGTTTGTGTGTTTGTGGTGGTGAGGTAGACAGAGAGTAAGAGACAGACAGAGAGAGGTCTGAGATGTTGAGGTAAAGCTCTTTGTGTGGATAGAGGGAATAGCTTTCAGCAGCAGAAACAAACGTTTTCACAGAACAGCAAGCAAGTGAATAGGGAGATTATGCAAAGCCATCTACAGAAGTTTCTATTTCAAATAAATTACAGCTTTTAAAAGTTTTAGAAAGATGCCTCTGTAGATTGTCTGAAGGACATAAAAATAGGGTTAGTTCTGAGACTGCAGTGAATGTTTATGTGCTTCAAACTTTTAAAATGACTGAAAACATAACAAACCAGGACAATAAATCTGACTAAAACTGAGATTACATCCGTCAATCTAATTACAGTTCCATACAATTTGTAGGTATTCAGTTTATTCTCTCATTTTCATTGTCCCTGCCTCTGTCCCTTAATCCCTAATCTTGGCAAACCTTTAGGATTTAGGCCCTTAATCTGCTTTGAAGGTGTGGATGGACTTGGATAACTTATATTACTGAATCTTCAATCCTCTTTAAGTATTTGAACCTTTGTTGACATGGTGAGATATTTTGGCAGAAAGGGTATTCAACACAGTGGTACATTTCAGACAAAGTGTTCAAAAACCATACTGGGCCTTGGCAAAGCCTCAAAGCAAAGTCCTATTTCTCAAAAATGTTTGAAAGAGTTCTGAGTTGGAGAAATATCAGACACAGAAAGGAATAGCTACTGTAAGGATGTTGTGGCAAAAGAAAAGCATTGCATTCTTTTTTTCTTTATTTAAATGCATCTAATATTGCAGCATTGTAACTAGTGAGTGTAGGAAATAAACTTTGAAATTGCAGCATATCTTTATAACATCTACAACCAGGATGAAGACATTTAAATTTTTGACAAGTAAACGCACCAGACTTGGTTTTCTTTCATCACAATTTCAAACCTCATTACTCATCAGGGCCTTTGCTGCAGATAACTAGAGCTCGGCAGAATTTCCTAAAAGCTGCAGAAATCTTTGGTTCAATGAGTCCACATAGAATTCCCCACTGAAAGAATAAAACTTCACCTGTAATACGCCTCGTTATATTATCAATTTTGTCTGTGATTAATCACAAAAGTCATATTTTTCACCTAACCTGCCAACACAATTTTCATCCTTGCAAAAAAAACCTTGTACTAGATAAAGCAGCAGTATTTAGTAGTACTATAGACACACGTTTTAAATTAGTGGGGATTACAGCATGTTGATATTAGAACTAGCACAGTAAGAGTTTTCTGTAAACCATCATAGGCATGTAAAAGTTGCATATGACAGATGACATTCTAAAAACCTGAAAAAAACTGACCCACAGTAGGTACTTAGTACAACACAATTACTTACTGTGATTTGCGATTTTAAGAAGGAAATTAATGATATTTATGACATTATTTGACATTATTCTCTCCCTGCCTCATCCTCAAACTGTTGTGAAATCAATTTTACATCAAGCACACTTGTAATTTAAAGGTTTCCATATCAAAGCCTTGAACCTTTAAGGTAAAACTCTTGGTGGGGAAATTGAATGAATCATGCTCTCCCCTGCTGCAGCGCTGCCCTTGAGTAAGAAAGGCACTTAACCCTCAGCAGCTCTGGTGGAGCAGCTCAGTGGGCCACAATAGAAGACGGTAGGTTGATCCCAAGTTTGAATGTGTATAACTGCGACTGACCCCAAAGACTGAGCTGCTGCAGAAGATCAGTTTGTTTAACAAAACATTCTGAGATGAATAAATAAAGTATAGGCTGCTGGATGAAAAAAAAACACATTTCAATTTGCTGTACCCTCAGTTAAGAGGGTCAGATTGTATTTCACTTGCTATTGCCACCTCGAATGTTAATTGATTCTTTAGACAAACTGCTCCACAGTGACTGCAAATGAGACTGTCAAAACCCATCACTGGGACTATGTAAGCATGTCCATTAACATACACATGGGAGAAGCATGCATTTATGCTGAAAGGACTGAGGAAATAAAGCATGTGTAGCTAGAGGTGAGCCTGCTTCATATGTCATACATACAGTACAGCCTTATGGTGAACAATGGTTTTATTAATCAAGAAAAAACATAAACAAATTTAGAACGTGTTGTCTATTCAGACAGAGTGAAAGGAAAGAAAAATAAAACACAGCTCAACCAGGCAGTCATACTTTGCATGATTTTACCAGAAATAGGTCAGGTAGGAATAGCCTGGTAAAGAATGCATGCTCATTCTACAATGAATCCAAATTCAATTCAGCATTCTGCTCCGCACTTATTTCTTCTGTAATCACCTCAGGTGAAGCCGCTGGAGCTGTGAGGATGGTTTCTTATTGTTTTTCAACTGTAAATCCTACTGACTGCAGAGAGACCAACATGTAGTTTTTTAGACCCTAATCAGTATAAACCAACCATTTTAGCTGTTCATAATAATCAACTGCAGGAGATACACTGAGAAATAAATGTGTTGTTAATTTTCTGAACAAAATTGCATAGCTTTGTTTAATTATTTGCACTGGCTTGCTTTGTTGTGACATTGCAATCTGCATTTTGCCTGTGAACAAATCTGGATACTACTTATTTAGCCTAACTGTATTGGAAGTAAGGTAAACTGTATATGTTGAGTAATGTAATAGGTAGGTTCTTAGATTTTAGTTTATATTTAGCTGCACATGGTGTGTAGTTTTAAGTGTGCATATGTGAGTGTGCAGATCGTGTCTCTCTCCTTAGACTCAGAGGAATGCGAAAGGAAAGGATGAATGGAAATATAGGACAGCTGCCCAATGGCATAAAGCAGAATATTAAAAAGAGTGGAAATGGAGAGGTAGGACAAGAAGCAAAGGATGTCTGGCAAAATAGTTCACAGGCAAAAGAAAAGTAAAAAATGAAGAGGCAGAAGATGGAATTAAGATAATATAAAACATATAGCACAAGGGAAATGTGAGGAGAGTGTTTCCTTTACCCAACAGCCAAAAAATATAGATACAAGAAGTAACAATTGCTGCACAGTTGTCTGTATATCATAATATAAATGAAAAATCCTTATCTTGAAATTTGCTCATAATTCAATTCAATATGAAATGTGTGTATATATATATACACATATATACACACACACACACACACATATATATATATATATATAACCCAGACAAAAGTCAGCATATATTGGTAACTGCTTTTATTTGGCCACCCTGACATCACAGAGAGCTTCATGTCTTGTTGCACAAATGCATAAGGCTGGAATGTGTGTTTGAGAAAAAGGTAGACATCAGACAGTAACAATGGCCACAGAACTAAAACTGAAGGAACTAAACTAAGCTTAGTTTAGGTATATGTTGGTCATGCTTGCGCAGGTGTGAACATAATGGACATAAACAACCAGAACTGAAACATAAGGGAAAGACTGCAGTCTATGTCATGGCTGACTCATGAGATATATTTTTAGAAGCGAGAGACAGAGAGAGAGAGAACAACATTATGCAATTTCAACAGTTGCAAAGGGAGTACACTCACTATACAGCTATATGATATTTCCACATCTTACTAGCCAAAAAACAGTCTTAAAATTCACCTTGAAAATTACAATAAAACATTTTCATTAATTCAATCAAATGAAAGTTAACAAAATGCAATAAAAAAATTAAAGACAGTCACATTTTATGTTCCAGACACATGATTGATACGTGGTGGATTGTTGAGGTAGTGTACATCTACATTTCCAAGTCAACAGTGAAGTTAGCAGATATGGGCACCTTAATTTGACAGTAGGTAAAAAAAAATAATGTTTGTTAATATGGTCTATTGTCCCATGCTGGTGAGTGTTTTTAATGATTTAATTGCTACATATCTACACTGATTTTTATTTTTCATGAAATAGTATAAAGAGACATTGGTTAGTATTTTAACTGAATAATGCTACCTATGATAATGTTAATGTGAATACCACCTTCCTCACAGATGCCTCCTAATGTTTGTTGATGTACACACCAACTACTGTCGCTTGCATTTAAAAACAAATAATTTTGAATTCCCACTTGTCCACGCCCATAGTCGTAATATCACACCTTGGCAGCCAGAAAGTGGTATATAGGGTATATAAAAGGGTTTACATGATTTTGGACAGGTCTCTGTGTGAATGTTAGCCAACTAAAACCATGAAAATTGCTCTTGGTGCTTGTGTTTGTGATAAGAGGTTATCTGCAGGCAAAAACACATGCACAGTCTCATGCCAAAATAAGCACAGTTGTTCCACCTGGTCTGCATAAACACAACTTCAACTGCATCATTCCACCCACATCAACACAAGTGGGTTCATTTGGCGCCACAGAATTTCCAAACAGGCGCTATAAACTTTGTGCTGGCAAAAAACCTAAAGGCCAGAGTGTTCATACATGAAAAAAATGTATTATGTTGCTGTGATATTTTTAAAGACAGTTTTAAAAACACAATGCAAATATGGAAGCACATCCTTTGGCATCTTGTTTGCATTAATTGGGATTTGCGATGTGAACATTGTATAAAATAAACAACTCCACACTTACGTCAATTGATTTAATTAGGCAGAAAGATAATAGCAGTAGTGTTCATATTTGTGTGCCTGTGTGTGTGTGTGCGTGTGTGTGTGTGTGTGTTTGTGCAAGCGCACACACACACTTTTCTTTTTGGATCAGTAAAGTGGAGGGAGGGGAGAGGTTCAAGGTTGAGTCAGAAAATAAAAGCTTCAGAGGAGTGGGAGGACAAAACTAGGTCTTCAGTGAAGAGAGTAAGACAACAGAGAGAATAAGAGGTACAGAAAAATAACAGAGCTTTCATAATACACAGAGACACAGAAGATAGATACAAAGAAAACATAGGATTGGAAGGCAAGTAGTAAAACAGAGGGAGAGGGTGAATGACGGATTTGGAAGGAGAAACTGAAAGCAAAGAAAATTTGGAAGGAACAAACAAACAAAAAGGGGAAATGAGTGATTCTTTGCGGAGTGAAAGCAGAGTGATGTAGTGCTGATGCATGGACTAAACAAAGAGATGAAGTCTGAACAAATCGGGGAGGTAGGGAAGAGGGAGGCAGGGGGTGTAAGAGATCTCCAGCAGGGGGCCATGTCATTGACTCAGTGCTGAAAGAGGTATTGGTCTCAATCATCCATTTTTTTTTTTGGCTCTCCTTCTATTTTCTCTCTTCCCCTGCAGACCAAGCAAAGAAAAGAGAGGCCTTGGAGATGTTCTTTCTTTTCAATAGAACCTTTTACCTCTGTCTGGGGATTGGACATAAAACGCAAGCCTGTCTTGCAATCCTGCCATCTCTCTAATGTATTAAAATTATATAATTATATATACTATTTGACAAAAGCTTTTATCTACAGAACCAAATGTGATACACCAGACACTCTTCAGGGAAAAACGAGTGGGTAAGGCTCATGTACATAGACACAGAAAGATTTAGAGCTGCTACAGAAAAAGCAGTAGCTTGCATTCAGTTGTCTTGTTCCCAGCACAATATCACAATATCCCCCTGTATCACTCTAACAGATAGTGGATTGTGCGTGTTTGGCATGTTAATAAAAACTGGAACAACCAGATTTTAGTTACCATTAGTCTGAAGATTAGATTGGGTGAAGTGCGTGACTTTAAACGTGGTCTGATCAGAAGACAAAAAAAAATGCACACAGCAGGACTCCTGAGTCCTGTGAGTGATGAACAGCTTGTTGATGAGAGTCACAGACAGCAAATGGCAAGAATTGTGCAAGCCAACAGCAGGCTGCAAAGAGGCAAAAATTGGCAGAGTACTGCAATATGGAATAAACTATCTTCTAGTCACTCCTTGTCAAATATGGTCTATAGTAACAAGTAGATGCTCACATGGATTACTAAGTAGGACAGATACTTGTCAAGGGCTACATAAGGCTTTTGGTGCTTATGTTGGGCTTACAGACTTATTCATTTAGTCTGCTTTTATGTCTTCTTTATTATTTTCTCTATTGTCAATTGCTTAAATCCATCCTTCTATTTTTGTAACTTCCTAACAGGCTTCTGTCTCAATCCATTTTTTTTTAATTCAGCCATAAATCTGGTCAGACATTGTCTTCCAAACCATTTTTCTGCTATCTCTTCTCTTTCATACTCTAACCTGAGGTGCAATATGTAGCATAGTAGTTTGTCAGTTTGACCGTAGCCTGTGAAAACCTCCATTACCATAACCATTATTCCTACCATAGCTGCCATGAACATTATTAGAGCTACTAATATTGAACCTCTTGGTGTTGTCAGACTGGGCTGCTGGGTGGTTGTAAATGGTAAATGGACTGTATTAATACAGCACCTTTCTAGTCATCCAACCACTCAAAATGCTTTACATTTCATGCCAACATTCACCCATTCACACAAACACATCCATACTCTCATGGCAGAGGCTGCTGTGCAAGGTGCCAACCTGCTCATCAGGATTTCTAATGCTCATTCACACACACTCACACTTACACACCGATGGCACAGCCTTCTGAAGCTTCATTATCTTGCCCAAGGACATTTGGATGTGCGGACTGGAGGAGCTGGGGATCGAACTGCTGATCTTCCAATTAGCGTCTGTCCACTTACTATGAGGATGATACACAAACTTGTGCAAATCGCAAATTTGTTTTTAATAAATATGATCTGCAGCATCAGATTGTTGGTTAAATATACCAGTACAATGCTTGTGTCTGCTATTCAAGCATACAAATAAATAATAAACATAGATGTATACATAAAATATCCTCCCATGCATATGATAAAATTGGTTGGTAGTTTCAAGGACAAACGGTAATGGACACAATAACTAATACCATTTACTTACAGTACAGCCTGTCACCCTGCCCTCTGTCTCCCTTAACATGGCATTACATGACCAATGGGGTGTGTACCTGACCACATGCACTTTAAGCTTGTGTGGGTTGCGTGTTGCTCTGTGTAAATGTCAGAGCGTGTAGATATATTCATGGTTGTATGTACAGCATTTACATGTCAACAAATGTGATCTTACGCCCAGTCATAACTCACATTCCCTGAACGCAACCAGCGCTTCCCATGAAGTGTTCCTGCTGCTCCCTAGTAAGTAATGACAACATAAAGCAAATTTACAACCATGCCACTCATACAAACGGGAAAGCAGAGCACACACACACACACACGCACACACACACACACGCACACACACACACACGCACACACACACACACACACACACACACACACACACACACACACACACACACACACAGACACACACACACACAGATGTGCTAAGATATACTGTACGTCACCATGCTAAGCATTGATCGTCTTCAGCTGTTTTTTGTCCAGCATCTAAGAGGGATGGATGGGAGCAGACAAAGTTGAGCGTAAGAGAGAGAAGGAGAACAGTAAAGAGTAAGAGAGACGAGGTTGATGGACGAAGAAGGAGAGGGAATAGGAGGTCTGGAGGGAGAGAAAGAGGGACAGCGACGAAGCAGAAAGTATAGAAAGAAAGAAAAAAAAAAGTGTGAGACAGAGTGCCTATCTAGCCCCGCTCCATGAAGTTAATAAACTGCCCAAGAGCAAAGCATCATGGTCATCAATCATTCCAAAATGGGAAGTAGGAGAGGTGGAGTGAGGGGAAGAGGAGGGAGGAGGGGGAGCAGAATGTGACAGAGGGGAATGGGTCAAGGTCCAGAGGAGGAGAAGAGGAGTTGAGAGAGAAAATGGACAGTGGATGTTAAAGTAGAGGTGGTGAATGGCCCAGATATTTCGCTGACCTCGTCCTCATTCCCCACTCTGTGGGATGCCTCTTAGATGGTAGAGGAAGAGGAGAGACTGGAGGAGACAAAAAGAAGATGATGAGCAAGAGAGAGAAAGTGGATTAAGAGAAGTGTGAGATACTAAAAATGGCTACAGGGGAAAAAAGTAAAATAAGAGTGTGCTAGATTAAAGGCAGGAATGTCAATGTGAAAGACTTTCATTTCCTTCGTTCTCTACCTTTAACAGCTACCAGACAGAACCTAGAAAACTTTGCGTGTCACATTCACACAATGACTCACATTGGCCTCATTATCAAACAGCACTCTCTCAATCTCACATGTAGACAAACTTTCTGTGTGTTTGTATGTGAGTGCATATGACCTCCCGTCTCCCTTGCCCTGTCTTTCTGTTCACCTCCCTGACACAGATTAATTGGCTTCTATAAATCTAGGTGGAGCACCAGTTGTCTATGTAATGAGCGGCGTGGAGTGAATAGGCGGAAAATTAGCATTAAATTGCACATCATGCTCCGGGTCTCAGTGTATGGCAGCTCACCTCGTTTTCTGAGTAAGAACAGCATGAGGCACAGATGTTTCATCTCATTTTGGAAAATATTTCTAATTCCTCTCATATTATTAATAACAAAGGACTTCTAACAACCTTGACTGAACTCCCTGTGGTGCGTTATTAGCAAAGAACACAATTTAGTCTTTGACATGCAAGTCAAACATTTCTGCCATTGAGATCAGCTACTGTGTCCATAAGTGCACGAAGGATGTACAATTAAATAATTATGTTTTTCTTTGCATGTGTGTGTGTGTGTGTATGTGTGTGTGTTCGTTCTCTAGACATACAACATATTCATTAGACTACGCATGACAAATGATCTAATGAAGACCTTGGATTGCCCACATTGCATGACCTAAGATTCAACAAAGAAAATGCTATTAAACTTGTAACATTATGGATTAAATGCCTTGCCAAAAGTTTATTCATTTATTTATACATTTATTTATCCATTCATCCATAGGTTTTCTCAGATACAGACTTCTTAATAGTTGATGTGGCCTTTTAAAAGAATTTATGTGGTGTGCTCTCCCCATACGACTCTCATTTATTCAGTCGGTTAAATGTAAAATGACACTAGTCTGCTGTAACCCTGATGCCTCTCTTTGATGCTGAGTACCAAACAGTGATGGCCTGGCTCACTGATGTATTTGGCACATGACTAGACCTGCTGACATGCCACTCTTTCCCGGGTTTCTCCTGTATTTCAAGGCTATCTCCCAGCTGCCTTTCCATTTTGTTGTTTCTCATGTAATTTGCAGGGCCCTCAAACTTTATTATGAATAGTTGTCATACATGGATCCACAAGTTGTGTATGTTTGTCTACCCAAGTTGCCAAGTTGTCTATGAAACACTATCTACACACACAATCCACATGCTACATATAATTTCAACCCATCTGTCACCGCAACCTGGCAACCTGGCAACCTGGCAACCCACAAACTGATTCAAGGGGCGTTTGTACAGCTGCAATTCACATAACAATAATCCACATGCACCTGCGCATTTAAGCAAACTGCAGTGTTTCTGTGATAAATTGATGCTGATGTTTTATCATAATGTAAATATAAAAATATATATTAATAATTCAGAGCATTTATTTATTTAAATAACCTGAAAACCTGGGAGGAATTTTGTAAAAATGTTCACATATACTTTCATGTTTGCAGATCAGGTCACGTTACCAGCCATTGAGGTTAACAATTCTTGTGAAAAAGAATCGAATACAAATGCTGGACTGGCTGTTTAAAATGCAGACATTTGTGCATGATGGTTGTGAAAAATTTGCCAAGGGAGAGTGGAAAACAAAACAATTTCATTAGTGTTCCTCAAGGCATTTTCTCTGGAGTGATGCCTCCAGTTTGCTTAGATTGCTTCTCATAGAGATGTGCTATTTACGGCTCCTTTTACCGGCTTCGGGCCACCAGCTTACGTCATTGAGACAATGAATTAATCACAAACTGACTCCTGTTCTCATCTTCAGTCAGGAAAAAAAATCCCTTATCATCTTCATGTCAGAGTTGAGCCTGTCATTTTCTGAATCTCTTTAGGTTTTCTTTTTTCATGACACAGGAGAAGAGAGGGGTTATTAATAAATGTATGAAATGGTGCAGAACTATCTCTCACTGCTTCTCTCCCTCGCTCTCTCTCTCCTCTCCCATTTTGTCCGATACTCTATCAGAGCTCTAGTGTTGCCCTCACGGGACTAGTTTCTGGCTGCTGGTTCATTACAGCGCAGGTTGGTGGAAACTAGGAAACCATTATGGCTCAAATGGCTAGAGATGGAGCCAGGGAGATGGGCCATTGACTCACTGGTAAATTATTTTAGACCATGTCTCCTCTCTAGGGAATACTTTTAGGGCAGTTTGTGAGTCTGCGTATGAGTGTTTGGATAGAGTTGAGCATATGTCTCCATTCACATATTTCGCTTCTTTTTTTATGTCTATCAGTACAACTACTGGGCAAAAAGCATGGCCTCATCAGTGCCAGTTGGGTCTCCTTTGTGTGTGTATGTGAGTTTGTGAGCTTCAGTGCCTGTGACGTGTGAACACTGGTGTATGAAACATCATGCATGTTTCTTCCCTCTGTCTGCAGATGCTGTATGAGATTGGACAAGCCCAGTCAAAGCCGTGCGGGATAAATTTAGCTCGTGCTAACACCCTTGGAGGCCTCTTAATAATTGAGAAGGCATCTGCTCCAATTAATGTGGCCCTCTAAATGGAATCCCTATTTAAATTTTCTCTAACTGGGTCACTCTTTCTCACTCTTCTTCTCCCTCTCTTTCTCCCTCTCTCTCCGTGGTGCAGTAAGGAGGAAAATTAGCTGCCTTCTACTTTTAAATGGTTTTTAGGGTTTCTGAAACATCATCTGGGATATTTTGCCTGAGGTCTCACAAGCACACACTCATAGACACTGTACACACATGCTGAAATAAAGTTTTGACTGATTTTTCATGTAGTCCCATTTTGAATGAGAAGGAGGGGGAACTGGGAACTTCTTTGAACTCTGATTTGGTTGAGAGATTGTGCCTAATAACTCAAAAACTGCATGGAGATTTAACCAGTTGGGCTTATTATGACTGAGCAGTTAGTAAGCTTACATTGATTTTGGTTAGTTACATATTTATCCTGATAGAGCTCAAATAAAAGACAATACTTACTGATCTTGTCTGATAAAATTTGTATCTGATAGATAAGCTCATGTTTATTTGGTTACATAATGTTTGATGAGATTCAGTTGGGTCATGGATCATACATATTAGTGTTTTACAGCTGATCAAAGAACTTGATCTGTATATGTGATGAATAAAATCATTATGAGAATTATAGATATAAATTAATCACAAGCAGTTTAGAGTTTAGACTTAATCTGCATCTTTTTTAAATGTATTTCAGTGGTTGTACAGTTGGATTGTGGAATAGAAATACTGTTGGAACAGAGCAGAAATTTAACTCGGGTGTCCCAGGGGTGGCAAAGGGATGTCTAGAGGTGGCCACAATGTATTATGTGCAAGCACAGCACACAGAATATTTTATATGCATTAATATTTTATCAATACGAGGCTAAAACATAAATTAATAGGCTACATGCATACACATAAGTGCTGATGGTCAGTCTCCTATTTTGCAGAACCTTTATAGTCAAGCAGGCAAACATTAACAATGACAAATAATTGGGACCTTTTTGTGGGCTCATTTACAAAAGTTGAGGCTATTAAGTAGTTGCATGCTCTAAGCAAGCCACCAAAGAAAAATGCATAATGCAAATCCTGGGTTCTGTCTTCCTCTAAATGAACTCAAAATAACTAATCTGAATTATACAGTATACCATACATTATAGCATATACTAATATAATAATTTTTTGGATAAAGAATAAAAAAACAGGTTCTGGCCATATTTAGGACCGTTAAAGTCATAGATTTTGTTCTGCAGGACAAACTGCAAGGTGTTAGGGCAATCCCTGTCATGGTACACTGACATAACACCAGTTAACAGGCTTGTTATAATCTGACAAGACTAGCATGAAGTGTAAGTAACATGCATCATTACAGAGTTAATGTGAATGTGATTTTTGGACAAAGCAACATATAATCTTATGTATTACCATCTTCAGGTTCCTGAACTTCATTATAATGAATAATGTTCTGACCTTTAACTAAACCTGTGCAAGTATATGAGTGTGGTCATGAATCTGTAACAAGCCATTCAAAGAGTTGATGAGGTAATAAAATAATGATAATAAGCTGATTTCATGAAAGCTATACCTCTGCTATAATGAAATAAACTTGTAAGACAGGTGTGAAAATAACAGCAAAAATAATTATTATTCTGATAAGCTAATTTATGTTATGATTTGGGGATGATACTAAGGCCCATGACTGATGCAGTAAGAAAACCTTGTTGATGTACAATCAGAGATTGCAGAAACATAGATAGACAGTGCAATGTCAACAATAGCACAAGCATCACTTCTATGTGGAAGTTAAAAAACAAATGTAATAAAGTCCTTTGTTACAATAAAAACACAGTTTAATATTAAAGAAATGAAATAAATGATATAAGATAAACATAAACAACTAAAGTAAAAAACTATATACAAATCAGTACCATCAGGATCAGGACCTGGAGGGGTTTTTTGTTGATATGAACTTCCTCAATGTCCCTGTGGAGAGATAAGAAATATATATATAAAGTAAAACTGTTTATATTAGATTTTAATAAGTCTCATATAATCTCAAGGTTAATATTTATATAAGATGAATAGCTATCTAGCAAGCTAAATTCTGTTAGCTTGCTAGATAGCATTAGCCAAGTTCTTACCAACAACATTAGCTAGGCTCTTACATACCTCTTACTCTTACTGGGATCTTACATGACATCATGTATCTTTGCTAACTAACTTTTTGGCTTACCATTTACTATCATCAATCATCATTTATCATCATTCATCATTATCTACTCCACTTGCTGCACTCCTGCTTTCTTTTCTCCTCTTCCTCTTTCATCATGTTTCCCCCCACTCCTGGGCAGATAACTCTTCTCTATTTTGCGTAATGCAAACAGTAGTTACCTGGATGTAACGTTGATTACAGAGACACCAATGAGATTTGGCCCCTTAGGGGGGTTTCCTAGTACTAGTTGCTGCTACAATGGTATCACAGGCAGGTACAGGAATCTGGGGTGGCCAATCAGATTGTAGGGTATGCTATCGGTCAAATATGATTTCCATATGCCCATCATGGCTTCAGTCCAACATAATTAGCAAATTCTGACCTTTTTCTTGGATATATTTTAATACAAATGCAAGTTCACAATTTGACCTAAGTTGGGCATTAGAATTTTGAAGTACTCACATTCTCTTTAATAGAGGTTTATTTAGCCAGTCTTGTCCTTGTACATTACACCAGCTAATTAGAACTCTGTTTTATCTCAGTGTGTCGCTAAATGAGCTGGTCTTGCCCTCTCCCTGACTCCCTTCCCTCTTTGCTTTCCAGTGCAGTTAAGCACACTGACTAATTATAGCACCCTGCTTCACCTTGCTCTATCTTTATATGAACAGTTGCAGTATAAAGTTACAACTGTCGTGTAATCCCCGAAGGATTTCCTGAATTTGGGCTATCCCCTCCTGAGTCACACACTCTGTTTTGTCTGCATCTGTCGCTACATTTTAGCTTTTCATCTCTGACTCTGTGTTTCACTTTCTTTCTGTTTTTCTGTCAATCTGAATGTCTCTCAATCTCTTTTTTTGGGTCTGGCAATCTGTGACTTAAATCTGTTTGTCGGCAGCAGGAATCTGGGGTGCCTGATTGCATGTGTGTAACTGTGTCTGTGTGTGAGTATGCATATATGTGTGTGCTTGCGCTTGAGGGTGGGTGTGTGATGCTAAAAATAGCTCAGTGGGCCATAGCGACAGGGAGATCCAGTGTGCAGCTGGAAGCTGACTCATAAGGCGGGACACTTTACTAGATGGATAACACACTGCTTCTTCTACCTGCCCCACTGATTTCCATCCCTCCCTTACTTTTACACTTTCTCTCTCGCTCTCTTTCTGATTCTCAGTCTCTACACTACTGTTGCTTTTACTGTCTCTTGCTTCAAGCATGTATGTGATACCCTACTGAAAATCTACCCACTATCTCCCTCAGCCTACTCTCTTGGTTCAGTCCACCCTTACATTTCACTCAGCATTCATTTTAGCTGTGCATCTCTAGAAGATACCTCTGACCCTCATCATTCCTCCCGCATCTTCAGTGCATTCAATTTCTGTGTCCATCCCTTTCAATCTTTTCTTGCTTCCTTCATCTTTCCTCTTGTTGTATCCAAATACACACACATACACACACTCTTTAATCTTTACATGCACAACGTCAGTCACTGTGTCATTCAGGTTTCAAACAATGGATAAGCAGATAACAGACCAGAGGCTAGAAAGCAAAGGCATGAAGTTTTTCATTTTAACAATATGGCAAAGAACAACAGAAGTGGACTGGAATGAGTAGTGACTGGCTGATGAGGGAATGAGTTGCAGGTGAGGAGTAGGCGGAGTAGGCCAGGTAACTGCAGGACTGATGAGAAGTGGGAACAGGTGTGAGGATGGGGAAAGGACGGAAAGTCCGAGGGCATCTGGTGGACAGCTTGAGGATGGCAGGTCTGGAGAGTTGGAGGAAAGTGCATGGCCTGGGAGAAGTGAGCAGGGGCTGGAGACAGAGACAGAGAGCAATACAGAGGACTAGGGATGAGAGAGATAGTGCTGCAGAGAGAGACTGAGGAGCAGATTGTGACATTTCCATGTTAAGGTTTTTCTTCCACTGGTTAACCTGGAAATGAAAATGTCAATACCTCTATTTATTCCCTGAACATATATTATGACATCCAGTTTCATCCTAATAAGATTAGAAATTTAGTTAGAATCTAAGGATTATTTTTCTGGCACTTTTTCCTTTTATGAAATAAGTGACAAAAGGGATGATTAGTGAAAAAATTCTGTGACCAGAGTCTAACTGAAGACATCACAGATACATGTTAGGCTGTTGTTTCATCAGGACAACTTACATTTTCAATATTCCCTTCAATAGCTTTTCATTACAGCAGAAAGAAGATGTGCTGTATTGCACAGTATGACGGTGATAACAAGTGTTTTCATCATAGCGAAGAAAATAGCTTTTCATATTGGAACTGAGGATTATGCATAGATTGCATATGTATTTTGTTTAGTTATATCCACTTCTGTAGATTTTTTTGGAATCCTATTTAAAGAAAACACATTACAAAATGGCTTACAGTACATTCAGGTATTAAATTCCACATTGTGAAATGTTGGCATATGAAGCGACAAGGGAAAACGACATTGGAATAACGAGAGGAGAAAAGCAAAGAGGGAGATAAGGTTAGCTAAAGAGAGAGTGAAGTGAATGAGAATGAGAGTGAAAGAACGTCAAAGATTGGGGGGAAAAAGAGAGTGAAGCAGAAAGCAGAGTGTGTGTCTGACATGAATCTGTCTGCTTGTGTCACACTGGGTCTGGTTTCTTTTCACCTCTCTTGTGCCTCGGTGATGCAAATCGGAAAAGAAGTCCTAATCTGAATTTAGAATTCACTCCGACCTACATCTTCGCTCAGTTCTGTTTCATCCTCATGTTAAAAACAAGACGGTGGAGGACAGTGAGAGAAGGGAGCAAACTAGACACTGAGGGGAAGAACCAAAGAGATTGAGAGGAGGAAACTGGCAGGAAATCAGACTGTATGACTCAGAAGGGGGTAAAATCAGAGCTGAGGAAAAAATAAATAACTCACTAAGATGGAGAGGTAGAGAGAAAGAGAGCAAAAGGGTTATGATAAGTTCATATTATTGTGGAAAACCAGAGATATTGATACAGTTGTTCTACAATGAATTGTTAAACCTCTACAACAAACTTGGTATTAATATATCAAATCCGATCTGCTCATGCTTAAGGTAATGTACTAAAATACTGTTCTAAACAGTAGAAGCAGCCATTGTAGATCACCAAGCATCACCTGCAGTCATAGAGTTGCAAAGTAGGAGGAGCTATACATAAAAATTCCATTTATTTTCCCATAGATAATGTTATGTTACAGTTTTAGTACTTCTACAGCTTGGATCAGCATCAAACTCCCCCAGTGAAATCAGCAGTACAAAGATGAACAATTGCTTTAGAAAATATCTGGTTCTTTAGTAAAAAGGTACAAGACTGTACATAAAAATTTACGGTAGAAATTTGACTGCCAATATGCATTTCAGCAAGAAACTTAAAAGCTTAAAATTTGGCAACATGCACCACTAATGATGAATGGAAACTAAAGATTATGTTGAAATTGAGATTGTGTTGAACAAAAAGTGATTTTACAATCTGTAGTGAATTAAGCAACTACAAAGTGTTTTGAATTTATCATTGCTCTGCTTCATGCCTTTGACTGGCTTCTTCATAATATAAACCTATAGGATCATTGCATTATCTGAGAGTTGTTATGGGAGGTTCGGAGGGAAAAAAAAACACCAAACTAAAAGGGGGAAAAGAACACTCCATGCATGATTATTTTCATAGAAAAGAATCAACTTTTCATTTTTAACAATGTTGATTCCCACATAATACACTGATGCTAAACTGCTGCGCTGCACTGGAAGTGTTGACTTTGTTGTGTTTATAATAATTTTTAAAAATGTTGTTACTCTACTTCTTGTGATTCTCAATTCACTGTGCACCAAGGAGCACATGCTTGTTTAGGAGTGAATGTACAGTGCAATAGACTGCAGTTGCAGAGTGTGACCTTGTGTGAAGGGTGCCGCTGTTGTGCCAATTTATTACAAAGAGCTTTGAGTACATTGTGAACACGTTGCATGTTCTTTGGGTTCGAAAAGGCTGTGATACAAGTGTTCTTGCTTCAAAGAATGGACATGATGTGTTGGTGCACATGCTTATTTTCCAGACAAAGGATGACAGCTCAAACCCCTGCTGAGCAGCAAAGAAGCCCCTTTGTAATGAGAACACTTTGAACCCCTCACCCTCCACACACACACACACACACACACACACACACATATTTGAGGAGGGGAAGAAACTTCTTAGTGTTGGGTTCACTTCACATACACACATTCACACACTTGCCCCCTAGCTTTATCATATAAATATGTACAATAATTCACACTCATGACCACGTACTAGCTCTCACACACCAGACTAAAATGCATGCAGTTCAACTCCTCTGGAAACAGCGGATGGCTGAGAATTAATGTAAGTTGAGCTTGTTCCAGGGGAACCTAATTCTGTTCACAATAGAAAGCTGACTTAAGATGTGATCACACCACAAAACACACAGTGGTTCCAGTATAGGCTTGCTTGTATAGTTCTATAGTAGATTTTTAAACCACTAATTGTAAAACAACACAGCATCACAGAGAGGATATGATATGTAATTCAAGATGCCTCATTAATAATTGACAGATTCACTTGTCAGCTATGGAAATATAGTCATCCTCTTTGAATCTTAAAAAGATATCATTTTTATATCTCCGTGCCAGCGACAGCCGTGGCCGTATGCATTATGTTTTCAGGTTGTCTGTCCACCCATCAATTCCATTCTTGGGAACACAATATCTCAGGAACGCCTTGAGGGAATTTGTTCAAATTTGGCAGAAACATCCACTTGGACTCAAGGATGAACTGATTAGAGTTTGGTGGTCAACTGTCAAATGTCAAGGTCACCTCCACCAAGGTGACCTCACTTCCTTCCCATTCTTGTGAATGCAATATGTCAGGAATGCCTGTAGGGAATTTTATTACATCAAGCACAAACATCCATTTGGACTCAGGGATGAACTGATTAGAATTTGGTGGTCAAAGGTCAAGGTCACTGTGACCTCCCAAAACACATTTTTTTGGCATAATTCAATTATTATATTTCCCAGTCTCTGAGTGAAGACAGCATGTTTCTTACTGGAAATTATTCACTGGAAACATGCATGTCAATTTAGTTATAACTTCTGTTTCACCAAAAAAATACACTTAATCCCTTTTTTCCTCTTCACTAAAAAGTCTTCACTACAAATAAACGAGTCTGGACAGATATGGATGTAAATTGCAACTTGACTGGTTGGCAGAGGCACACAACTGCAAGTATTTCTCGTTCAGAAATTTCAAATGGGCTTCTAGCTCTACAGTGTGATTTTCTGTCTGAACTGAAGTGTCAATTAAGGGCCTCTGCTGCAGGCTAAATCAACACCAGCATAAATACAGTCTTCACAGAGCTGTGGAGCCATAGCTAGTTGGACCCCCTATATGTACTGGACATGGTATGTTTGTGTTTCTTCCGAACAGTTAATCAGTGGATAGGTTGTGTTCTTGGTTTTTCATGTTTTTCATGTTTGTATTTCCATGTATGATAGTGTTTTTTACCTGTTTGAAAGACAGGGAGACTTTGTTGGAACCAAATGTGGCCTTTACAGAAGCATTTTTTTTTTATATATAGGAGGTAACTGAGTTGAGTGGCCTGTGCCACTGAAGTCATGTAAGTTTAAATTGTCATTTGATTCATCAGAGCTTTCCTTACCACATCTCCCGAGCTCTTTGTATTTTTCCACTGTCTTCAGGGTGATTGTGGATGGCTAGCATTATCTAAAACAAATGATCAGAAGCAAGTAAGCTTAGATATTTTTGTACCTTTGTCCCCCACCAAAGGATTAGATGAAATATTACATGGAAATATCAATATGCATACCCCAAAATACTCATAATATTGATGAAAACACACAAAATGTAATATTAGATATTACACAGACTAATGCTTGGGTACTCACCTTTAGTCCTTCTTCTGTTTCTAAAAATAAATATTGAAATAAAAAAAGCATTATGATTTATTTTTGTGTTTTTTAAATCCATAACTCTAAATTATTTGACCAGAAGGTCACTATTCATTCTTTGGATGTGCCAGATATGTATTATGACTCAAAATAGTGAGATATGGTAAAGAGTTACTATTTGAATGGACACATTTTAGTGTCTTTGTCTGCATCATTTGAGGGTAAGTTTCACAGTATCTTTTAAGATGTTAAAATTGTTTGTGAGTCACCTCCTGCTCTCATTTTGGGGGAAACTGTCCTTAAATTCTGTCTGAAAAATTCTTATGCGATTGTTATTGTGCATATCACCACTCTGGTATCATGGATAAGGATGGATAGAGTTTAGGTACTGGGACTTTATCAGTGGTCAGTAATTTCTGTGCAGTGACATTTTTTGTGTAGTTTAATCATTCAGGAGCTACAAACAGCCCAAATCTTAATGCTAGGTTATTGAACCCAAGTGCAGGACACAGACACAGGAGGCCACAGGAGTTCATTGTAAGGCTGGTAATACGGGCTGGGGAATAAACTGGGCTGTGGGGAGAAGGCTGAAGAGGAGCTGGCCAGATAGCTGGAAACCTGGGGTTGAGGCTCGTGCAGGAATTTGGGCCAAGCAGGGCAGGGAGGGGAGGGTTCCAGAGAACCAGGGGAGCTGGGCCGAGCCGATGAAGGAGACAGACGAGGCAGGAAATCTGGAGATAGAGGCTGGAGTCAAGCTGAGGTTTAACTGCAGGCACAGAGAAGCAGGTATTAGTCCAAGGCAGAATGCTGATGGTACTGTAACGAGAATGGAGGGGGGAAAAAAGGCTTGAAGTGTGACTGACGGCATGAACAGAATCTATGATCTGGCGACATGGTGGAGTCTGAACCAGGTCCTTATGGCAGGGCTAATCATGATGAGTGGCAGCTGGTTGCCTGACTCTTGCACACCTGTCTCCACTCCTGCAATTAGACACACACACACTCACACCAACCTGTTCTCATTCCCAGGGCGTCAAATACTGATGCTTTGTCATGCCCCTGAGCATCATATACTGACGCACAAGGCGCTCTTTAGCGTCTGTATGAGATGCACCGGGCTTTCAACTAACTCCAATGTAAACACATCAGTGTCATTATTAGATGCTTATTATTCACTCCATATTAACCCAACCGTAACACTATAAGACTCTGCAAGCATCAGTCAGTAGAATAGCAATAGTTTTGAAATGGGATATAAAACTTGTAAATGAAATATCGCTCTAAGTGTCTACTAATGACATGGATGTATTTACATTTCAGTTAGTTGAAAGCCCGGTGTGTCTCGTACAGACGATAACCCTTGTGCGTTGGTATCAGACGCTGAGGGGTGTGACAAAGTGTTGGTATTTGATGCCCTGGGAATGAGAATGGGTTGCTCACACAGATGTACAAGGACTGGGAGAGAGAGTGTGGCTGCAGGCTAGTTGGAGGAGGAGGCAGAAGTGGAGGGCGTGACACCTAAAGAGGAAATACACGGATCCATTCCCTGCTCATGTTCCCTCCAACAAATGTACACTCAAGCGTGTGCTAAAGACATTCTCCCCTGTTTACTCTCTTTCTCTCCGAGCTCTCGCTTCTTCCTCTAACTCTCTGCCAGTCTCCCTTACTCTGGTTTCACCGCTCTAAATTTCTCTTTTTATTTTTGATGTTATCTGTCTTTCCTCCTCATGTCTCTCCCTCCGTGTTCCCAATGATTTTTGACTCCTACGTTTTTAATAATCGATTCTCCTCGTCTCCCTGCCACTCCTCTGTATACCTTCTTTTCTCTTTACTTCTGTGCTTCTGTTGACATCTGTTCAGAGTTGGGTAACAGGAGAGGTGGTATAGTGAGAAAAAAACTCATTGAATTGACAGAGGTTGTGGACAGAGAGGGGAAGAAATCAACTATGCACCATGAGCTGCTTGCTCATGTCATGTGTTTCCTGAATCATGAGATGCAGTTTGTTGTCCTTTAGGAGAACAACAGACACATAAATCTCTCAGGCAATATCCACGTCTTTCCTCTCTCTGGTTTACATCTCTCACTTCTTTTTGTCTTTCTCATTTGATTGCCGCTCAGCTTTTCCCTCTCTATCTCTCCTTCCCTGTCTGCCCCCCCATGTCAGCCAGTGCTTTCTGGCCATCATGCATTATGGAACAAGTTCAAAGTGCTAGACCCCCGGCCTGTAAAAAACAAAACTAATCTGTTAGTGGCAGGAAATAAATAACAAGAGAGGGGTAGGCAAGAGAGAAGATCTGCATATTGGGAACTAGTTTGAATCTACTCCAAACTGATAAAAATTAGAAATGATTAATTAACATGCTGCTTATTAATTCTGAAAGCAAAGTTTGGTCCTACTGTGCTACCTTCTACCTAGTGGGTCATACAGGTGTCTGCACACTTGTGTATTCTATACACAATGGCAGTATCAGTGTTGTTCCATACGCCTTTTGATATTCCAAAATGTGTTACTTGCCATTTCTCCCTGCAATATTTAAACATAATCTGTAATAATTTGGTCACCAAAAAAGGCACCAAAATGCATCTGTCGAGCTGTTAGTGCTTATCTGGGACAGGAATGTGTTGACATTTTCTGCTCATGTAGGGTAAATCTGTGCCTCCATAAGACATTTTTGAGCAATGGGAAAGCTGATATTTGAGTAAGTAACTAGAGTACATATTATACATATGTGAATCCGTCTAACTACTGGTATCTACTATTCTGTTGAACTTTAACCACAAAGAAATGGAATCATGCCTCATTCTCTTTAATGTCCGTGGAGATAGTAGTGAAGTAGATAGACTTATGCACTTTGTCCCTTACAGTTTGTTAATTAAATATTTGATACGGATGCCTTAGTTTTCTAATCCGCATTAATTAGTTGCTAAGTGGAATTACGCTTCATAGGGAGACACAGAGAGAGAGAGGGGAAACATGTTCTTATGGGGGCAGAAATTGATTTTCTGCAATTATTGTTGTTTGTCTTACACCTGTTGTTCAGTCTTGTGAAGCAAATGAATTCACCAATGGAAACAAAGCTGTCTCCAAAATACCACCTAATTTGTTCAAATTAGTGAAATTAAACTCATAAATGGTGTGAAAGATGTGCTTCAAGTCACATTGGAGAGAGCCTGAGAGACCCTCTCAGCAGGTAAACTTTACTCATGGTGTGTATGTTGTTTGGCTGGCTTTAACACAATTTGCCCTTCAATCAAATTTTGTGAAGCACTGAACACAAGAAATTAATTTCACAGGAAGAGCATATTGTCAGGTAAGATGTAAAGAGAACTGGAATTAATATTGGTTAGAACAGCTTGAATTTTTAAAATTTAGAGAGCATAATAGCTTTCTTTCTCAAAGCAATTTGTAAGAAATGATGTGAAAAATTATGCACCTTGAAGGAATATTTTTTTACATGTCTGAAAAATACTGATAAATTCTTGAAAAAAACTGTTAGGTGACACCTAATTGTGGAGCTTTGGACATGCAATAACACACAGTTGAATACTGTAGAGATTACAACCCCTGTATCCATTCAAAGACAGTCTTTGGCACTGGATGTAAATGGCCTTGGTCTTTCTTTGACCATCCACAAACTCCTGGACCATTGTTCATACACAGCTGATGGCTGTTTCTGGTGTTCATTCAGTGTCTTTTATAGGCACCTCTTCACTGAGGCAGTGTTCCTCATAGCTGTTGTAATGGTAGAGCGTGATGATGAGTGAAAGGTGCCAATAAACCTGGCTAAGTCTCAGTTGTTGTCTGTTTCATTCAGTGTAGTTTACTTTTCTGCTAAAATAGTAGTCATTTAACATTCAAACCAACCACTTGTTTAGCTCCAGAAAATTCTCCTCAGGGTCAAAATTGGACAGTATATGGGTAAAACTGCAGGTCTCTCAGACATTGTATGAAGGTGTTATTGTTGGTGAAATTGCTTTAGGAAACTGGGCTATCTTACATGTCTAGTTGCATGAGAACCATGATTTGATGCTTTGGGACTCGCTGGAATTGAAGAGATAAGATATGAGGTATCTTTTGCCTAAAGGTGAAATTAGAAGTCGTAAGACCAGACGGGTGGTGCTTAAAACCAGAAGCAATGGAAAAAATCTCAATGATGTCAACATTATTGCAAGGAAGATATTTAAGTGGCCAGCATTACATGACTGAGGTTGTACTGGGCACCACTAGGGCCCCAATGGCAATAGAGGATATGTCAATCATCATATCAAAAACATACCAATTAAAATTTAAATGTAGACCTGAAAATGATTGGCTTGGGGTCCCATCACTCCTGCTGCTTTCATGCACAGTGCATTATGTTTCCTGATGGACACAAGATAAAAAAGATGACTTATTTTCCTATTAGAATGTCCAACTCTTCTTACCATGTTTGCCAAGCTTGGCTCTCTTTACAAGGCAAGTTCAAGGGGTATCATTTTCACTAAATGTGAGTAATGTGTCAAGGAATTTATCAAAGCACTCCAAAAAGACTAAATCTGAATGTGATAGAAGACTTAGACTCGAAACAGATTGGTAGATTGGAATTTCAAATGCAAACCTCCTGGTCTAATTTGCATGTGGTGCATAGCAGATTGCTTTGGAAATACACTAATCTCAAAATGAATATGCCTCCGACATAATTCTGTCTGTCGATTGTTGCAGAAACAGGGTGCTTATTTTTTTTCTCTGTACTGCTTTCAGCGGCTATTTTTATTCATGGGGCTGAGATCAGAAAGACCAATGTGTATCACATGATTATCTTCTAAATTATGAAATGGAGCATTTTAGGATTAGGCCATATTACTCCTCTGCAGCATTCCTCCACTCTGTCTGTCTTTCATTTCATTTCATTTCATTTCATTTCATTTCATTTCATTTCATTTCATTTCATTTCATGTCTTTCCGTAACCTCCCCCACTCCCCTTTTCCCTGTCTCTGTCTTCTCTCCTTATTTCTCTACTGTATTTCCACTCTCTTGAGCAAGCTTTCTGCTCTACCTAGCGTGTCCGTGTGTGTATATGTTTCAAGGGGGTTCAATGAGACTGCTTTATTTCCTTTTTAGTTTCTTTGGTGGTTGCAACACAGATTAACTGGCCTGAACTTGACCCCCTTGGCTAATTTCCTTAACTGCATAATGGGGAATCATTTGCCAGGGGATGTAATAATAAAATATATTAGAAAATATCTCACTAACAATGGTGCTCAAAGGGTATTTTCAGGCACAAGCATGAAATCATTTGCACCACCTGCAATCAGCTCATCTCAGTCCACTACACTGTTGCAAGCAAATTCACATAATGAATTGGTCCATTTGAACCTGCTCGACAGCTACTGTAATGGTTGTAGTTGGTGCTAAATGCTATTCACCGGTCAGCGCATTGCATGGGGAAATACACCACCCCAGCCTTTAACTGAAAAGTGTTTGTTATGGGATTTTTTCTGTAATAGAGGAGAATTCACAAACAGCTTGTTGTCTCTTAAGAGTCTTTATCGCAATATCAACAGCATTTGCAAATGGATCAGACAGCTTGAGGCTGAAAGACACTGACATGAAGTTCAATGAAGGTATTTGTACATAACAGGCGTGCATCACAGAACATCCTGTATTTGTCATCCTAACAGGTGTCTTTTAATCAGTGCACAATGTTGCTTCTATCCACTCTTAGCTTTATTTCTCTTCCTTCCCTAGGGGGTTTCTTTTCTGCCTCTGTCTACTGAGAAATGAAAGTTGAAGGCCGAATCCCACAGCTCGCTTTTGTTAACTTATCCACACCTGTCGGAACCAGCAGTGGAACATGCTCACATGAGAGTCAGAGAAGAAATATTACATTGTGCACTTAGCTGTAAGACAATATAGGCCTAATATAAGACAGTGCACATAATTTTAAGACAATAAATATAAGAGGAAGATTCCATTGTACGCTCCCTTTTTAGCATTCCTTGCTAACTTCAGATAACTTCAATTACCTACCCTGTGTCCTGTGGGATCCATCCAGCCCAACAATCAGTCAGGTTCAAAGGATCTCAAAAGAAGTGAAGTCTCCTGACAAAGGTCACGGGTCACAGGTAAACCTCCCTTCTCCCAACTGACGAAGAGAAGGGTAAAAGACCACTGTGTCTAACTACTGTTAACTAGTGCAATGTTAACCAGTGCTAATGATGCAAACATGATTACAATAAAAAATAAAATAAAATAAATAAGAAATAAAATTGATCCACAACAACAGAGTAATTACGATCAGTATCAATAAGTCATAACATCTGAATTCAATTCCATTCACTTGAAACATAGTCCTGTAGATCAATTTAGTTCAGGTTTTCTGATTACAGTGATGTTAGCTCTCAGATATTAGCATTAAAATGCTACTTGCTGATTAAAACGCTTAAAACTGACATCTTAGGCCTATAATCAATGTTAACAATATAAGATAAAAACTTCAAACTTGAGTAAAAACTAGAAAACATAGTAAAATGAATTTAAATCAAAACATTCAGTCATTGTTACATTGTTTTCATCACGGTCTATTCTCCAAGGTAATATTCCAAAATACTGTCTTTGGCTAATATATGTTTCAATGAGCAGAAAATAATCAATACATTTTACACACAAAATTTTATCATAATTCTGGAGGAGTTCAGTCTGTGATTGACTCACACTGTAGCGTCTTCAACCTATATACTGTGCACACAGTAAAGGGCCACCACCATGGAGAGGTTACTTACAATGCATGCTGGTGTGGATTCTATCTTTTGATTATCCTGTGATCAGGGATAATGTCTTCTGTGATGTTTCTTTGGTCCCACAGTGGTGCTTTCATCCTAGCACTCTAATTTGTGTGTGGAAGATTAGGATGTGTCGGTAGTGAGAATAGGTGGACTCTTATGCTTAACTGTGGTATGTTCTAAATGAATCCCTCTTAGCAGAAATATTCCTTCAAGTTTTTTGACAGATTTTAAATTGTCCTTTTTCCCTGTCAAAGTGTTTTCTAACCACCAGTTTCACGATGAACCACTACACAGTCCCTTGTAGAGATTGCATTTTCTGTCTTGGGTTAACCTGTAAAAAAAAAAATCTTATCTGCCAATCCTCCTCAAATTTAGCAGCTTCAATTATCCTGTCAATTCCATGTGGGGACATGTTGACAAAATAGTAAAATGCACCACTTCAGACTCCTCGCACCTGTGTATGTTCCTCAAAACAAGTGAGTGCTTGAGGTTTGTCTAAATTATCAATACTCACTTTACACAAACCACTTTATAAAAAAAGTTTGTACAATTACTCACACCCCTGTGGGTGGGTGAGTTATATATTTCATTTGTATGTGTCACATTCAAGGTTCTCACAAGGAACAGTCTGTATAAATTTTTCTTCAAGACACAGTCTTTGAATTCTGTAGCATCACAGCATTGCTTGATCAATAGGTACAGCAGGTAATTAAACATGCATTCTCTCAGAGCTTGGGGCATCTCTCTCTGTTCAGTTATCAGGCTCTTGGGTGCTTGTTTGATCATTTTAGTGAGGTGTGTAAGGGATATGGGGAAAAATCAGGGGCTCAACTGAGTGAGGTTGTTTCAGCTGCTGTGGTCATGAACTGGGGGTGAAAAGGTCATTATTTCCCTCAAATGTGGCCTCCATAGACTCTCTGCAGGTTTTTAAACCATGGTGAGTGTGATGCTCTTTGATATGTAGCAGTCGTTGGCTCTAAGTAGGTTTTTAAACTTCAGTGAGAGCGGCCTTCACCTTCATCTGCTTGTCTTCCTCATCTGTGAGCAGAGAGGCACTCTCTCCTTGGGCCTTAGGTCTCGAGTGGCAGCACTTTTCTGCAATGGCTGGTGTGTACCCTTGTGTCCTTCTCAGCAGTCTTTACTGCTAAGGTGGAGGAGAGGAGAACTTGGTATGGTCCTTGCCAACTGGCCTGGCTCCACTGTTTTCTCTTGAAGTCCTTTATCACCATCCAGTCCCCTGGTTTGAGATTGTGGAGATTGTGTAGGTTGCCTAGTTTTTCTTGAGGTAGGCATGAACCACCTGTGTGTGGACAGCACTAAGAGCAGACAACAAATTCACACAATAGGCACAGCATTTTTCTGTGCCAGAAAGCCGTCTTTTAGCTAGTCCAACACCTGTGTTCATTGGTCTGCCAAGTGGGATTTCAAAAGGACTGAGATGATTTCTGACCATTTTCCATTGACCATTTTCTCTCTCTACTGCCCCTTCACTCTGTGGGTGGTAGGCACAGTGTTGTTTTAGGTCAATTTCCAAATATTCAGATAGCAAAATAATTGCTTTGTTTACAAAATGTGGCCATTATCACTACTGATTTTTCTTGGATTCCATATCTGGACATTTTTGTCTTATCAACACCTGTGCTACAGTTCTATGTTTGCACAAATTAGACACCTTTCACAAAAAAGAGTGAGTAATTTGAAAAGCCTTTCGTGTCTGTCAGCAGGCCCCACTTTTGACACGTCAACATGTGTCAACATAGAAAGGAAAAATAATTCCTTTGTTGTTTTCTTTTTGTTTCTGTGCTCAGTCTGTAAAGAGGAAGCATCTAAGGCAGCTGCATGTTTCACAGCTGCATCAGCCAGTGCCTTTCCTGTGAAGATAGGGTCAGAGTTATTTGTGTATACACTTGCATTTGCATATTGCCAGTTGTTCGGGTAACATTACAGCATCAAGCAAATCTGCTACCAGTTTGTGATGTGCCCCAGGTTTCCCCAGTTGCAGCTAGAGACTGTCTGATTTTCCACAATGTCCCAAAGTCATGTACCACCCCCAAGCATACCTGCTATCTGTGTAGATAGAAGCTGTTTCCCTTAGCCAATTTGTATGCTTCTGTGAGTGCTTTTAGCTTTGCTACTGGTACAGAGAAGAGTGTATGCAATGGTTCAGCTTTTAGTTTCTTATGCTGTGTTACTGCTGCATAACCTGCTCTTTTTACCACTGTGATTGATTTATGGATGCTGAACCATCAACAAACAACTCCAACTCCATGACTTAGTCACCTTGCTGCAGAAAGCAAGGTTCTGATAGCCTACCAAGTCTCTGGATGCCATAATGGCCTTTTTTGCTGCCGTCACAATCCTTGAATAAAGAGACAATCATGCTGCTACTGTGTCAAGTTTTGATGAGAAAAATGCTACTGGTCTGAGTTCATCACCATGTGGCTTAGTCATATCAGGTAGCCCCAAGGTCGGTGTGCTCGGTAGGGACCATTTTATTCTGTAAAAGCTTTGTCAGTTTCTCCAGTTCATGTCACTTTCTGAGTCAGTGCTCTACCATCAATCATGCTGCTAACTGGTGCTGTATGAGGTCATTCTAGAAATGACATCACCTGCTTCATTGTTTGGGGTTTTGGAATATTTTGGATAGCTGCTACATGCTCTTGGGATGAGGACTCTGTGATCACACCCCAGAAAAGTCACCTGTCGTTGTGCTCATTGTAATTTGCTCAGACTACTTTGGTGACCATTATCATATCATATTATTTTATATGTTGCAACAATTTTCTTGTATTATTTTTACAGGCCTTTTCTGTCGGTGAGCAGATCATTAAGTCATCAATCATACTATAAGAGAGCACTCCACCCTGGCAGACTTAACCCTGCCAGGTTTTCTTTCACAATACCCCTGGGCTAATCTAGTCCAAGTGTACATCTTTCTTTTTCAAGGAGAGGGCAAAACCAGTACTGGAAATCTGTGTGCACAACGATACTGAAAAGTGCCTTCGCCAAATCAACCTCAGAGAAACCACTTACTGTCTGATGGAACCTGTGATAAGATAGTGTGCGGATTTGGAACGTTAGGTGCACAAGCATACACTGCCATGTTTACCGCCTGCAGGTCTTTGTACAAATCTGTTAACTCATCTCTGATCTTTTAACAGGAAATAATGGTATTCTGACTTGTACGGTTTCACATGTAACAATAATTTCTGCTTTCAAGAGTGAGTCAAAAAATAGTGTTATATCCTCTACAGCCTCTGGTTTTACTGGACATGGTCTGTAATCTGATTTGGGACAATTTCAGTTAATTGAACATGTTTGACATCATATTCACTTTTTACCCAGAGGGCTGTTGGTATGTCTTTTTGCTCTGGAAATTCAGCTGTTAGTTACCGTTGATTTTGCATGCATGTATTCTAATTGCAGGTGTGCACCTCTTTAACTTCTGAATGTCATACCACACACTGTTCTGTGCACTTTCGATGTTCATTGCAATACACTAAAAAGCCTGTCTGTGTTTTGTCACTGCTGTGCTTCAGTATAAGCCTCACCTGTGGTCCTATTGCTTTTTTCCCCTTTAGGCAGATATGTAGTGCTGAGTCATATGTTTGTAAGAAAAAAAAAACAAACGTTTGTCTTGGTTTTTCTGACACTTCCTGTTTCAGCTTCACACATCTCATTTGTCCAGTACAACCTCATACTCAATTTGAACCATTCTTTGTCTTTCCTGAACCACTCTAGCTCAAATGTCTCATCCTGATAATAAGAAATGTAGTATAGTGTCTGCACTTCCTATTTCTGGATGTGTATGCATTTTTTTTTTCTCAAGCAGTTCTGAGGTTGTCTGATCTGGGCCGCATCCTAATTGCACATATTGACCTGGGAAACCTGATGCTCTGATGTCTAAACACCCCTTTTTTTCTCTCTCTCCATCTTTTGTGATTGCAGACAGTCACGTGATATATGATTCTTTTTACTGTGGGGCTCGTTGCTCTCACAGCATGAATGTACCCACCAATCAATTTTGGGGGATTTGGAAATTCAGCCTGCTTTATAACAGACAGAGTAGCTCCAAAGGTCAACCAGAAATTTAATATCTTTTGCCTGTTACCTTGCAGAGTCATTTCAGGTGTCTTCAACTCCACTTTGTCATATTGAGCACTTCTTTATATCTATGTGTCGGTATGTGCTCGCTTCATTTGTCTGTCTCTGTGCTTGCTGTTGTAGGATCATATTTCATAAGTTGGATAGCATGACCTAAACCTGCCAATTTATTAACTGTCACTGTCTTATCTATGGAGATTTATTTGTAGGCTTCATGTAAAAACATTTCAAAACTTAGTTTGTCTGAGGTTTTGTTATCATCAGCTACTATTTTGATGCACTGATTGTGTTTGTATTTATCTGTGAGTTTTATGTGTTTGTGTGTTGGGGTGCATTCACCAGACAGACTCTGGAGTCTCCTCCGCCCCTGCTGCCCGCCATGCCTCCTCTTCTCTGTGGCCTCTTGGATGAGTGACAGTCACACCGTGTGGGGGTCCAGAGGGCCCCCTTTTTCACCTCGGTTGGGGACAATCTTTTACCCAGTGGTCAGGGTCTCCACAATCCAGCATCTGTTGTCCCAAGGGCTTGCATTGCGTGATCCTCTGCACGGAGCCTGCTCTTTGCTCCGAGGGGGACTGCCGCGCCCTCTGTTTGGTCCTTGAAGCTGTGCAAGCTGGAGCTTTCAAGTTTTGCTCTGCTGTTCTTTTCCCTCTGACGTTTTCGGTTTCTGCTCAGCGTGGATTGTGTGATCTTGGATTAGTGACAGGCAGCCCATGTCCCAGCCCTGCAGTGTTGCCATACCTGGTGACTGGTTTGCTAATCAATGCCTTCCAGTGAACAGATCATCAGTTGTTGCTCATACTGAGAGTCTTCTAGTGCATTAGCATGTGGCGTCACACCACGGTTTTCCTTAAATACTTCTTTCAGTCTGGCCAGATAATCGGCCACTGTTTGACCAGTATGTTGTTTGTAGTCTTTTATTGTTTCCCATCCCATGGTGACTGGGAAAGTTGCTTTTAGTCTCCTCACAGAGTTCCTCCATATATTTATGACTCTCGGTGCCGATGATATAGAGGTGGAGCAGACGCCTGGTTTGGTGTGTCAGGTCCTGCTGTGGCCATCTCCACCTTTGGGTCTCCAGGTACAGGCAGTGAGGGAAATCGATGTCAACACATATAGCAGGTGTTGGGAGTCAGTGACTCTGACATGTGGCTGAGGCAAGGATGAGATCCAGTTCTCTCTGTGAAAGTGAGGGCTGAGGACAGTGTTTAGTCTTTTCCCCCCTCCCTCTTGCCCCCTTGTTCACTACTTTGCTGTCTATGTTTTATGTCTGCTTCGGTTTTTCAACATCAATATCTTTTGCTCTGGGTAAACATGTAACAACCTTAGCAAGTAATCAAAACAGAAATGAAAGCTTAAAATAAATGGTTTGACATAAATAAATTGTCATAAAATTACATCATTTCATTTAAATGGTACTCTTCATGAGTCATTCAAACACTTAGGAATCTGGCTTGATAGCGGACTATCACTCAAGATTCAACATTTGACTGAATAAAGGATGTCTGTCTTCTTTGAGCTGTAAAACTGCTGTCAAGCTAGTCAAGCTTCATGTCTGTGTTTAATTATGCATAATTATGCATAATGGCTTAATGACATTTAAACAGGTGAGTTATAAAAAAATTCACCCCCTGTGCAGTTGTCATGAAAGGGAAAATTAGCTATAGAGACCAAAACTGTTTTTTGTACCAAGCTGTAAACATGTTTATTTCTGCTGTAAAGTTGGACATTCAATCATGGGGGTCTATGGGGAATGACTCGCTTTTGGTGGCAGCCTCAAGTGGCCATCCCAGTAACTGCAGTTTTTGGCGCTTTACATTTGGCTTCATTTTTTCAGCCCAGGAGGTTGTCGCTTGCTCCACCCCCTCAGTGGGCTGTCTGGCTTTCGTCTAAACCAGCTATTTCAGTTTCCGGCACAGAGGGAAACACACACATGCAACAAAGCAAACATCTGGCAAACACAGCAAACAGACTAAATCAGCACCACATTCATCAAACTGACTCCACTCAAACATCAGCCAATCTCTTTTCTCTCTCCACCTGTCCGTGGCCAAAGCCCCCGTCTGACAGAAAACCAAACTTTTCACTCAAAATTACTATGACCATGGATGGACCTTTTTCATCATCACACTAGCAGTTTTTTTACATTTTTCTTACTATTTTACCCCTGACATAATGTGTGTAATTTCACAATTAGATCATAAATACACAAAGTAGTTATGATTTCAACAAATTTAACTGCTGCTTTCTCTGTGCTGCTTGCTCACTTGCTCTCAGGGCTGCAGCAGATGGGCGCTCAGCTGCAAAGAAAGCAGCTCAACTCTTTTTTTCTTTTCTTTTTTCTCTTTTTACTCCCGGAAAACTGCAACTTTCTGCTGTAACTTTGTCTTCTGAAATCAAGGTAGACTTGCACTGTAACTTTTATTCTTGTATTTTATCTGTCTTATTCTACTTTAACTTGTTTTATTATATTATCTTAACTCTTTAATAACTAGTTTTAATTATATTTAAATGTCCTTATATAATGTGTCTCTTTTGCACTTTGTCTTTTAGTTTTTTAATGTTTTAGTAAAGCACATTTAATTGCCTTGTTGTTGAAATGTGCTGAATTGCCTTTTTTTTCTTAGCGCACATACACATACATACCTACCAGACAGGCACTTTGCTTTGCTGCACTTTATCTTCCATGTACAGATGGACAACTTGGCATTTCCAGATTCATCTTCCATACACCACATTAGATGACCCATTGGCTTTTATTTCTTTTCTCCTGTTTTCTTAACACATCTTTCTCTTATTGTTACAAATCTTGTTTTTTTCATCATTTGCTTGCTGAAGAAACTTGCTAGTTTCTTTTACCACATTTTCCTATTTTTATCTTTTCCCTTACTACTTTTTTTGGCTTTCTTCTTTAAACCTATTTCTTTTTTTGCCATTGAGATCCTCACTACAGTGTTTGACTGAATTATCCAGTATTTTCAGTAGGTTGTCACCTCAATTAAGCAAATCTGTATTCTCTTTCCTGACCTTATTTTGTCAGGATTTACACGCTGCCTATTCTTCTCCAACAATTTTTTTGCTATCACAAAATCATTATATTCATAGAGCAGGTCTCTCACCAGACAAGGTTGCTGTGTGAATTTGTTCTTTTTCCCTTTTCTCAAAGATACCATCACTATCTCAGCGTCTGAATTAGCATCTCCGGTACTCTGCCTATACTGCCTATATACAGCTTTTTCCTTCAATGATAAGCTGTTGTTGATTCACATGTGTGATGCCATCCTCGTTGCCAGATTGTCATGAGATTTTTTCTTTAATAGAGGAGAATTCACAAAAAGCTCATTGTCTCAAAGGGGTTTTATTGCAATGTCAGCAACAGTATTTGCAAATGGATCAGACAGCTGAAAGGTACTTTCATGACGTTCAGTGAAGGTATTTGTACATACAGGCATGCATCACAGAACATCCCATATTCATCATCCTAACACATGTCTTTTAATCAATGCACAATGTTTCTTCTATCCACTCATAGCCTTATCTCTCTTCCCTCCTTAGAGGGCTCTGTCTCCTGAGAAGTAAAAGTTAAGGGCCAAATCCCACAGTTTGTGTTTGTTAACTTTTCCACACCTGTCAGGAACTGGCAGTGGAACATGCCCACACAAGAGGCAGAGAAGACAGAATATTACATTATGCACTTAGCCATAAGACAGTATAGGCCTAATATAAGCACATACTCTTAAGACAAAAAACACAAGAGTAAAAGCTTCCATTGCAGTATTCAAGTTAAGAATATCTTTTTGATAAATGCTTGCTGTTGCTGACTGCTTTTGCTACTATTAACTGCTATTTTGAGATTAATCCTGAATCTATTATTACTACATGTTGCACCAGGCATTTGAATATGCATTTATCATTGTTGTCTGTTATCATATGTGCACAGACCTCGAACAACATGACATCTGGTTATGTTCAGTCTACTCCCCTCTCTTGGAAGGTTTTGCTTTTGTTCTGATGAGATGGCATCCTGATTGGGTAAGAAAGCTGTTTTGAATATAGCTACTACATGCAGGTCAATTGTATTTCCCACAATGATGTGAATGGTTCCAATTTTACTGATAATGGTATAACATCACATCAGATGGTGCATATTTACTCTGCAATATCAGTGAAGAGCATTTATTTTGTTTTCTTTTTGTTGGTCTATACAACATCCTGCCAACAACCAGATTCATTCACATTTTTCTTGTTAATGCTCCTCTGGCAGAGATGCCAGCACACACAGTAAAACCTCTGCAATGGCTCCTAAATGCAGCAGCACGTCTGGTCTTCAACAACCAGAAAGAGCTCATGTCACTCCACTTTTTACTATTATTCACCGGCTCCCTGTTGCTGCTTGAATTGAATTCAAGTCACTAATACTTGCCTACAGAGTGACCACTAGCATGACACCCACCTGCCTGAACTCCTTCATTCCGGTTTGTGCACTTTCTCATTCCCAGCGAATTGAACAAGGACTATTTCTCTCGTCACTGCGAGGCAGGAAATCGCAATCCATGCTCCTCTCCTGTGTGGTACTTTGGTGGAGGAATGAGTTCCCAAATTCGATTCGATCAGCAGAATCCCTCTCTGCTTTTGAAAACCACTGCCTCTTCTGAGAGTAATTACTCACCTAATATCCTCTTTCTCTGTCTTCAATCATCAAAAGTTGTCTGCCAGACACTTATATGTTACTTCATGCACCTGCTTTTGTCAGGTTGAATGTGGAACTGAGTGTTGAGGCACTTATTCTCGAAGACCTTGATTTACTGTTGCTTGGATTGTACCTCATTTTGTATGTTGCTTTGGACAAAAGCATAAAACCAAACGAATAAATGTAAATGTAAACATCCGTAGTAGCCAAAGATGTATTGCGTAGTTATCCCTTAAGTACTCTGTTGTTTTCTTGTGAGGCCAAAAATATCAATGTTTAAGGTGTCTTTTTCTGCATGTTGTCAGTATATAAGTCTGGTAAAGACACTGTGAATATATAGCAAATAGACTTAAAGACCTACATGGACAGTCAAAAATGCACCCCACCACCTATAGCTCATGTATGCCGCTCTGTGGGTGTTGGATTCTGAGGGCCACCCACCTTACTGCAGTGATGAATAAAACAACAGCCACTTGGAGCTGTGTGCGTGTGTGGAGAGGTTCTGCTGACGTGCTGGCTTTTAAATTAACTCCTCTGGCTGGCTGGAATGGCAGCTTCTGGTCCTGGCTGATGTGAGCGCCTCTGTTGCAATCGTGTCTGCATGCATACATGATAACCTGAAACAAATTTCCTGGAAAGAAGTAGCAACAGCAGTGAGTGATAAATCTCAAGAGAAAGCTAGACTTGCCAACATGATATAATTTGTCTCTCTTATGCCTTTAGGTTCCTTTTTTATAGACAAACCATTAAAGCATCATCTGAAATTTTTGTCCAGCCTGATTTGCCTTCATGAGTGAGACAGAATAACACTGCTTATGTAATTCTAACCATGAAAAACACAACTCTTATGTTTGGATTTTCACAAACTGATGTTTATGAAATTTATCTCGGTTGGTTGCTCAATCCTGATGAGCCTTGACCAGTACAAACAACTTTTGAAATGGTTAAATAAAACATGCTTGATTATCTGGAACATTTTCATGGGCTTATTGACTCAGCACTGAAATGGATTAAATCATATTCTATGAATAAAACTTTGTGATAACCGCATTTTCTCATCAACTCTACTCAAATTCTGTACACATTCCACAGTCAGTCCTTGGCGCTTTATTATGGTCTGTTTAAATGCCTCTACATTTACTTTGCGACATTGGTTTAGTGGCCAAGTAATTTCTTATAATTCACTTTATGTAGATTTTATCCGGGTTTATGTATTTATTTTAGAGAGTATTATTTGCATGTTGTGCATAAATGTATAAGAAAAAAAAATAGTAACATGGAAAACAGTTACTGGCGCATTGGAATAAATTATAAATCTTTTATGCACCTTTGTTTCAGACAACCTTTGCAAAGATATGAATCCTATATTGTGCATTAATTATAAATACACTGGTTCTAGTTACTTAGATTAAGACACAGAAATATGCATCACTAAAGATTAAACTACCCAGTAGTATATAACATGGTTAAAATTTTACCAGCTGCAACATTAAATGCTGTGTATATCTTCTTTTAGTTATGTAACGTTTTTAATGCTTGGCTTCCATCTTTATGTGATGGTATTGCTACTTTTATTGTAAGTAAAAAATCTCTATCACTTCTTCCACTACTGTATAATTGTAAGATGACAGTACCATGACATGCCTAGTTTAAGTGGCAACAAAAAATCAATTGCCATGGTCACACATTAATCTCCTAAATCACACTGAAAACATTCCTTGACTAAGGTTGATGAATGTACTAATATGATACAACAGACACATGTTTATATACACATTCACTTAGTGAATAGTTATACAGTGTGTGCAGTATGTGTTGGCTCTTGAAAGCTGTAGAAACTGGAACCACAGTTTCACAAGTAGTTGAGTGTGACTTGCCTCCTACTGGGGAGCAGTGAATTTTTCTTCTCTGCTGGTTTACATACACTTAATTACTAATCAGAATCAGTCCATTATAAAATAAATCTCAAGATTTCTCAAATACAGCAGAACATTTCTGTTTCATCCCAAGTGAAAGCCTGAAGAAGATAACAGGTACCACATTTTTTCCTCATCATTTTAATACCCAATCACTGGTGAATTTGCACAGCTCAAAATGGAAAGAATTTTTGATAATGAAAAATGATTAATTATATCCTTGTGTATGCACGCTCACAACACACACCACCTCTTTGCCATCCATCATGTACTTATTAAGAAGGATGTCTTGTCTCTCTAATATCTACTAATGCAACACTAGCATTCATTAGAATCCCATTATTACACCTGACCTTGCATGTTTTTTTTAGTTTGAACAGTACGTGTGTGTGCATGAGTGCGTGTGTGAACATGTCAGTGCATTCAGGCTTGCTTGTGTGACCCCTAGGATTGCCCATTGCTAATAGGTTTGCAGATGGAGGAGCTTTATTATGCTCTTTATGACTTTTTAACTGACTCACTGCTCACTGCTGGTAATGAATGTGGTGTATGTGTGCTAGTAATGAATATGAGAGAGGTGGGTGCAGGTTTGGAACAGAAGGTATTCTGTGGGAGTGGTAGAGTACTGAGGAGAACCCCCAAGGGACCTAAGGGGCTCAAGCTATACAGCGAGAAGGTGAAAAAAAGTGATACAGAGAGAGAGAGAGAGAGGGAGAGAGAAGTGATGGAGGTAAAATGAGGACAGCGGGACTGGTACTAACTCTGCTTTACTGTGCGTTGGTGGATAGTTTAATGATAAAAAAGAAAAAGAGCAAATTAGTAAGAGAGAGTTAATAAAAGAGAAAGGAGTAGATAAGACACACACTCAGTGCATTAGTGACGATGCATTAGTATTGCTAAATTGATCAGGGGTCATCTGTTTAGTGGTTATTTAGAACCATCGCTCTGCTGGCTACTGGCTTTCTGGAGGCTTGTTTATGAAGGAAATATACCCTTGTGCCTGTGTGTTGGTATATGTGTGCTTGTATGTGTTTCTATTGTTGTATTCATAAGTGTGCCTGTGCATAGTCTGTGTGTCTACTTGCGTATTACTGTATTTGCGCAAGGGAATATGCTGCTTTACCCAGCTCCAATAGAGGAGCACAGCTACTGCAGCATCACCAAGGACAGAAAAGAAGACTATTTAGCTATTGAATTGCTTTAGTCATGATGAACAGAGCACCCTCCAGAATCTGTGATGGGTGTAGAGGGCAAGGAAGACAGGGAGGAGGAGCAAACTGGGGTGAAAAAGAACCAGTGGGTGAGGAGACAAAAGGGATGAGATGAGATGAAGGAAGCAACAGAAGAGGGTTGAGGGTGGGAGTAAAAGGAAGGGCCAGGAACATATGGGATGTGAGGATGAGAGTGCAGGTGAGGCTGAAGAGAAAAAAGGTGTTTTTGAATGTGTGGAGGAGGCAGAGGACAAGTTTTGTGATGGAAGGATAAAGATGACAAGAGGGGAGAAGAGGAGAGAGGCTTTGAGATGGAATTAGAGAAAAGTATGAGGGAGAGCAGTGTCATAGAGGAGAAAGCTGAGGAAGGAGAGAGACAAAGAGGAGGAGAGTTCAGAAGTTTTGGAGTTATAAATATCAGGAATTGAGAAGAGGATAGGATTTGATAGCACAGGGTTGAAGAGGGCCACGGAAGGAATATAAAAGTCTGAAGATGCTGAAGACACGCATTTTACAGCGAAAAGGAGGGCACGATACGGGAGATCCTACAAAATCCATCCCTCCCTGAAATATAATATGACATTCATGATGTGTACAAATCTAGAGCCTCTTACCAGCGCTTCAGGCAAAATCCTCCCAAATGTTCGGCATTAATCAGAAGAGTGAGCTTAAAGACTCAAGGTGCTTAAAAATGACTGGCTTCTTGCTTTAAAACCAGATTTGAGGATTCAGTTCCTATATGGTTTGGTATGTTTACACTTTTAACAAAATGAAAGATAAGCGCTCATTCTATTTAATTTTTTCCTCTGTTCATCCTCCTTATTTCTACCCTTATCATCCTGTATGTTCTATCTTTTTCTCTCCTCGTTCTCAATGTCCTCTCTCAAATACATCCTCATTTATCTCTTTTCAACTCTCACTCTGCTTTTACATGTTGCTTCACAAACACTGACACTGTTAAAGGCATATGTTTTTTGATGTTGCGGCCCACTTACTCAATTTTATATTCTCTGAATGCCAAATCTCTATTCATTACAGTTCAGTATGAAAACAAAACACAACTTACAGATACAATTACTTTTAATTTATTGTCTTTTTGCAAAATGTAACATCTTTGCATGGTAATGCAGATGAAATCTCATATGTTTGTGAAAATTGTGCTGTATTAGTGTGTTAAGGCACTACTTTTTTTTGTCATCGGTGTTTGCTGGTTGCCTGTCCTTCAGGTTTTATTCTCAAGACAGTGCTATACCAATGCTTTTCATCACCTGACCCTCAGATGTTGAAACTTCCCACTGCCTCTTAAATGTACCAGCAGGTAAGAGCCCTCAAGTAAAGATGAATACGCGTTCGTTGTGATGGATTACAGACCTTAACACGTTGATTTTCATAGTGTTCTGGCATAAACCGAAAACAACAGTAGCTTGAAAGGCTGAAAAATGCATTTGTCTAACAAAGACAAAAAGCTATGCTGGAAATTGGTTGGCAATTATGCATGTACATGATTTGTTTGAAATACCATAAAAACACCTGTATGGTTCCAAAATGCTAGATTCATTCTTCACAAAAGCACACACTCCCTGCCCCTGTCTGTTTTACTTACACACACACACACACACACACACACACACACACACAGACACACACAGACACACACACACACAGAGCATGCCTTCTAGCATATCAAGGCCCTCCAAGCCAGGGCAAATTTACTTGCATTAAATGTCACTTTGAGGGTGTCATGTTGAACCAGGAAGGACAGAGTTGGAGGCGATGAGGGCATTGAGCGGGGTGACAAAGTAAAGTGATGCTTAGGTAGATAGCAGCATGAGGTGAAGGATGTATAAGAATGGGGAGGAAAGCAGAGAATTTGGGAGTATGAGGGAGGGAGGTTGAGATAAATGAGAAGAGAAAGGGAAAATGGGTTGAAGGAGAATGAGGGCATGGCAAAGGAGTGATGGAGAAGAGGAGCACAATGAATAGGTGGAAGAGAACTATAACAGAACAGCAGAACAAAGAAAATGAGTTGAGGTTGTTATATTAAAAGGAAGAATAGAAGAGACAGATAGAGAAAGAAATCAGGGAAAAGGTTAAAAGTTAAAGGCAGGGTGAAATGTAGAGGGAATGAGAATGAGGGAGAAAGGAAGTTGAAAAAGACATGGCGATTGCTTGAACATGCAGAAGTTTATTTTTTGATGCAATGGGGTAATATAAAGGAGAATATAGAGGAGCAACAAAATGCAGCAATCATTGCACCTATGCTGTCAAGGGTATACATAGGTACACCGAATATACAACACTGTCCATTTAGAAGGTACATCTCTATCACCCCAATTATTATTTACTTATACCTTGGCTAGTGCTTAGATATACTCTGGCTCCCTGCCACCAGCTCTACTGTTTCAGCAAGCCTGGCTGGACTGGAGCTGAGTCAGCTGTGGGTTGCAAACGAGCTGGATCTGGCCAAAACAGGCCAAGAGCTGACACGAAGAGAAACAAAAAAAGAAAAATGGCACTGTCAATTGTCCGCTCTTTACTTTGCTGGATGTGCACTCAGGGACTGAATCTAAACGTGCCTTAGATGAATTGGTTATTTCTAAATTGTGTTCAGCTTGCCGACTAATGAATGGAGACACAAAACAAATCCTCCACCCACTCAAAGTATGTTTATTTGTGTGGGAGGAAGGAAGGCCCTGGATATCTACAGTAGGTCTCTACAAAGGAGGAAGAGAGTCAGTCTGTCTACATAACTCGAGGGGAAAAGGTATGACAGGGGATGAGACATGGCAGAGATAGCAACGACCTTGGCAAAGCTTTGTGTGACAGCGTGACAAAGGACTGGAATGCTGTGGAACTATGACTACAAATTCTCTCAGCTGCTCGCCTCTTTAACGATGAAGCAAATTAATTTCCACGCCTATAATGAAGAAAGTGAGGAGAGGGAGGAGGAAGAGGGAGGTGGGTGTATGAAAAAAGTAGGAGAATGAAAGAGATTTGTCTTGCACAAATCAGGTTACCTGGGAGATTTCTCCATTAATACACAGGGGGATAAACTTGGATCTGACGCATCCCTCTGTCATCCCACATACTAACATACATTTAGAGTGCTGGTTTATAACACACATATTTACACATAGTTCAAGTATGTTCAGTCACGCATGCCTGAATGCAACACCCTGCCCTGTTAACAAACTAACAAGAATTTTGGCCTGCGGAGAATTGGTTTCAAATGCTTTGTCAATTTGAAACCCTGCGTGTTCTAACATATAATATAACATATATACAAACCATATTGATTATATACTTGCAAACATACAGCATATGTTGCTCATACATTTAACTCATACTATACAACATGCAGAATTATATGGACAAAGATTGCCAGGTATGATTCAGTATCCACAGATTGTCCACTGTGTGGCAAAAAAACAAAACAAAACAAGATTCACTGGTGATCTATAATAATACAGCTACACACACAAAAAGGAGCCCATATGATATATATATTATATATATATATAATATTATATAATATATACTATCTGTTTCTGTTTACTATCTGTTTTACGCCACTGGCTTTGCCCTGCTCTCCTGTGGTCATTAATTCTTCGTCTTCCCCCTCTCCCTCACTTCATACACACACACACACACGCAAACACGCACATTCATTTTAAGCTGTCCTCCCAAGTGTCAAAACGCACTCCCTGCCAGCGCTCACATCACTGCTGTAAATAACAGCCTGTTTGTGCGTTATCGCATCTGTGTGTACGTGTGAGTGTGTGTCTGTGGACATTTGACACCACAGGACGTTAACCTCCCCCGTTCATCACCATCATCACTCAGCGCCGCCGCCACCTTGCTTTCATCATCACATTGAGACGGCAACACTTTGGTCCAGCCTTGTCACAAATCAGCTATACATCACCCATCTGTGTGTGTGTGTGTGTATGTGTGTGTGAATTCTTCCATAGTCATTATCCTTGTCAGTCTGTCAGTGTTCATGTCACATTACTGTCATTGGCTGCAACCTTGACAACAGGTGTACAAGTTTGTTCGAGAGGCACAGGAATGATGCCTGGTAGTATTTCAGAAATCTTCGGTGCCTTGTTTAGAGTTGTCTCTGTGAAAGAGAGAGGCAGCCAGGTACATGTGGAGATAGGGAGAGTGAAAGAGAGAGGGGAGATTTTAACAATAGAGAAGAGTCTGAGTGAATAAGAGTAAAAGGGCAGGAGGCAGGTGTACAGACAGTCAGATGGAGAGGGATTTGGAGGAGCTCTTAGCTGTTTTATTTTAAGAAAAAAGGCAAACAGGTGGCACCCTAAAAACAGTCAAGTGTGACTGAATGACAAAAAAACTAATTCTGTTTTAACTGTTGAACATTTGTCATTTTCATGATCTCCTCTGTCCACATTGCCCTCCTCTTTTTGTCATGAAATCATTTTTAACAATCACTCCCTCACTCATTCTGAATAATTATCCTGAGAAGGAGCTGGCTTAATTACTGGGTCTTTCTAGAGTGTGGGAAAATAATAACTCTGCATTGGATGATGTGCCATCCTAATTTGTTCATTTAATAAGGAAATTGAGCTGTGTTTGGTGTGTTCAACAATGTGCCTTTGTCTGGAGGAATGCCATTATCTGATTTTATATAGTTATTCAGATGGCTGAGCTGTATGAGTTATTCCCCTTTAAAAATTAACTTTAAAAAGGATATAACCATTTTTCCTTTTCCGGGCCAACTGGACCAAAGCTTATGAAAATAATGTAATATCTTGTATTGTAATATCATGTCAATGTGAACTTGTGCCTTACTGAAGGTAACATCTGTTTCTGCAATGATATATGATATAAAATGTCAAAAACAAACCAGCGTTAACCTCTGGTCAGACTCATGGACACCAGAATATTAAGTGCATGACTGAGTGCAACATGGCAGAAATAACACTACTTCATAAGACCCAGGAAGTCCAGCTTGGTCACATAATGAAAATTTAACTAATCAGCCCATTATCATCCTTTCATCTTACATGATTTTTTCCATCCTTGCATGTTGTTTTCCTGCTTAACGATGATTAGGTACTTTGATCCCTTGCATCAGAATTAAATATCAAAGAGACTATAATGGTGATGGCACCGCTGTAGATAATCTTTTTAACAATTTTAAAATTACAAGGAGAAAATGCTGGAAATATATGACGTAGATGCAGCTTTTTTTATTCCTCCATCAGTACTTACAAAAAGTTTAAAAAGTTGTAGGTGGGAAGGGAATTAATTACTGATGATTTTCTCTATTTAGAATTAAATACTATTAATAACCAGAGAAAATATGTTAAAACTAATATTACTCATATGCTAAACTAATCTTGCTATGTGTGCAATTAAAGATTGTTGGAGAAAATTCTCATGGCATAATAATCAGTTATTTGTGCTTCCTAGTGACAACACGCTGCTCGTTTTTCTTTTAACCTCAGCATCCTTCATCCATCCCAAGGGGTTATTTGGCAGTAAGTAGACAAACAAGATATTTATTGCCTCTTTATCAATGCAAACAAACTAGGAAATTAATACCAAACACTTGACCACTGGCAGACATTTGATCAATACTTCACGACCAAAGAATTTGGGATCACTTTTAGATGCTGCATCCATTCAAATTGACCATGGTTGTTGATGATCCTGTTGTCATGAAAGGGATGGTTTGGAAATAGGTCTGTGATTTAATGCTGCTGCCCACACACTGTGTGTGTGTCAGGGTGTGTGTGTGCATGTGTGTGTATGTGTGCCCGCCCTTGGGGCGTCTGTGTAAAGCAAGATCCTGAGCTTTTATTTCCTGCTTGATTTATGTTGTGACATTTGCCTTTGCGTTCACTGTCACATTGTGTGTTGTGCACGTACGTGCACGTCTCTGTGTGTCTGTTTGTAAATCAGTATGCAGTGACGGTGTTGTTCTAAAATAAAAGGCAGGGAACAGCAGACAGTCATTCATTCTTCTTTCTCTGCTCTTTTTTCACTCTCTCCCTCTCACAGATTCAGCATATATAGATTCCTTAATTCCATAATATGAGAATAAGTAAATGCACATGAGAATATTTGCCCATATGGGTCCATGGCAACTTTTCCAACATATGTTTGTTATATACATATTCAAAATGGTGATAGTTTGTAAATGAGGTAAAAAGTTTCCACCTTGATTCAAAATTGTTAAGACTGTTTTTTATTCAAACTTCGAGGCATAAAATGATTTTTGAAACACCTTTTGAGGATGATTCAGATCAGCTTCATAGACCTGTAGACACATTTCTTTCTATCAAATCCTGTTGCTGTCACACTTAACTGCAGCTTCTCATGCTTATGATTCTGTCTGCATCTGCCTGCTTATAAATGAAAAGTGTGTGGTTTTTAAAAACATAGGTTATCAAAGTTATCAAAGTTATCAAACAAAAATATAGTGAAGAAAGAGAAGTGGGTTAAAAGATCACAGAAGAGAGAAGGGCAGAAAAGGAAAATTACTGAGTGGTAGCTATAATAAGGCAAATATGACTCCATTTAATACAGTCACCAGACCTCAAAAACAAGAAACAAGAAACAATTTGTATACAAAGAGAGTGGTGTATGGCACTTTCTGTCTATGCAGCTTTTCACATATGTCTGGAAGCATGACTGAGGTTACTATGGAAACCCCATTGTGAGAGCCCAGATTAAAAGAGCCATTATGGTTTTTTTCTGCTACTCTTTGAATTTTTGAATACATTCTTTTCTCCAATGTTAACATATTTCAGGCTGGATACTACAAAATACACAGATCTCAAGTGCTCTGACATAAGTAAATGAATGTCTCCACCTTTTGTCTGATTCCCTCTCCAAAGCATTAGTTCCTCTCTCCTCTCCTTTCGTCTCCTCTCCTCTCCTTTCGTCTCGTCTCCTCTCCTCTCCTCTCCTCTCCTCTCCTCTCCTCTCCTCTCCTCTCCTCTCCTCTCCTCTCCTCTCCTCTCCTCTCCTGCTTTTTTCCTCTAGACATACAAAAGCCAACATTGTCCTCTTGTGTCACAGAGCTAGTTTAAAGTATATACAAATCCTTCCCCAGCAGTGTCATCTTCAAGCTGATTGGAACCCCATTCATAATTTATCTCTAATGTAATAGTCTTTGTGTTTCATTCTTTATCACTTTGTCCAGACCCGTTTGTCTCACCTCATCTATACTGCATGATTATAAAAAACAACCAAGACTCAATCAGTGGGTGGGTATTTACAGTTTCCAAATGCTAATGGATCAAATTATTGAAGGATACATATTTCATGAGGTCTTTTGATGAAGAGGCAGTTAGCATACCGTTCCTAGCTGCCGTCAGACAGCAATTGGTTTTGAATTTGAAGAAGATGGACTTTATTGGTTCTCGTGGGGAAACTGATCCTCTGCATTTGACCCATCCTATACACACACGCTAGAAGCAGTGGGCAGCCGCGGTGCAACTCCAGTTCGGGGACCAACTTTGGGTGTATTATGTAAAATTGTGTAACGAAAATACAAATGGGGGAGTAGTGAAAGAAAAATCTGGTTTTCACCTTGAATGTTATCAACACATTTTTCTATGTCAGTTAAATTTTCCGTTTCAGGCTGTTTGTTTGTGTTTCAGTAACCTGTAAAGGGCATAAGCGGCACTTTTCTTTCAAACTAAATAAGCAGAAAAGTGGATTTATCAGGTACATCCTTGGAATGAGAATACATATCTTACCAGATTAAAGTTAAATATACCTTTTTCAGTATTAATTTATCCGAAGTACTGCACTTTGCACTACCAAGACAGAATATTTTCTTCAGTAAGTTTGGCCTCTGTGGGAATTCAGACCATAACCTTTGCGGTATCAGCAGCAGACTCTACTCATTGAACTATACAAGACCAATTACAGCAAGTACAGTCTTCTAAATGTGGTACAAAACAGCCCTCAGCCAATGTAGCCTTCCTGGTTATTAATGGAATTTGCATACACACACACACACACACACACACACACACACACACCACAGACTATACAATGTGAGGCTTATTTTCTGGTCAGTTGAAATACAGTTAGCAGTGCTTCACTGCGCTGGCTTACACAATTAGTGGCCCGATGGATTCAGGGGATGAACTGGGTTGAAATGAGAGGCTAAAAATGAAGAAAGGGAGAGAAAGATAACACATGGTTAATTGTGTGTAACAGACCAAACTCTACCAGCCAGTCAACACACCACACTGCCTCTCTTCTGTCTCAAAAACTGTGACTCTAACATTGCAGGTTGACAGTCATTTTTATGACTAATTTGGTTTTGAGTAGTGGGAGCTGCGTCTGCTACTACAGATACTGGAACTCACCAGACTTTTCTTTTTCTGCTACCATTTTGGCTGAGTCAGTGTGCCCTTTGGCAGCATTTGATCTTAGAATGAACAGTGATGTCAACCCATTTCACCCTCGCTTCTCCCGTATTTCTCATGCTGGGTCCCAATTCAGGGGCCAGACCCTATAAGCCCACAGTTCTAAATGGAGTACATGATAACAGAACAAAGTTTCCTCCATATGTTGAAGAACAAAGATGAAGAATACAGCTTTTTTCCCCAAATTTGAAGAACACAACAGCTGCAGCTTTGCAGTCTTCAATATACTGTAATCAATTGCAGGCTGGTCAATTGTTTGAAGGAATATGAGGTCCAGAAATACAATATTACATGGCATCCTCATATTTATTACATATTTGTGCTCAGGTGTTCATCAGTAAATATATCACATGAATTAGACCAATGAAAAAGCCCCTCTGCAGTGTGTAAATGATGGATAATGATGATAATGATAATGACAATGATGTTCATGTTATCAACTGGAATAAGTTGGTCATTTGACAAATGTTAGATAAATGTTGTACATAAGGTGTAAACTCAGGTGTCATGGAAGCTTCACCAGTTGACATTGTTGTGTATGTTGTCAGCTGTTTTAGAGGAACTTCTTGGCGATAAAGGTAGGATGGAGCAGAAGATGCAGTCTGGCCTTGACGTCCTCTTGTAGATTGACTTGTGTTGTTTGTTGTTATTGTTTCTATGCAAGTTATATTTATTCTCTTCTGTTGTTTTGATTGCTTTTTGGCTTTGTTTCGATTGATATAGTATAAAAAAGGGGGTAGGACTAAAAAGGTTCTTCATTTCGAACATTGAAAGGTTATTATTTGTGTTGCTTACTGAAGGTTTGCTGTTATTTTTATTTGTTTTGTTTCACTGCTTATGTGTTTTAAGTTGTTATTTTAACATCTTCGAAATGAAAAATAATCTAATCTAATTTAATCTAGGACCCACCTTCTTTGGTTATATCTTTCTGAAGATCCAGCTCCTTAATGTAGACCTTTTTTTAAAAAAAAAAAAATCTGTTTCTATTCCACATGTCCCTTAATATGGAGTAAAAATTTCCTCTTTTTCTCGTTTCCTCCTTTTTCAATAGGCGCCATCTTTGACGAGTCAGCACGGAAAGATGATGAGGTGTTCCGCCTCGCAGTGGCAGATCTCAACTTGAACAATGAGATCTTGGAGACCGAGAAGATCACCATCTCTGTGGAATTCGTTGATGGGAACAACCCCTTCCAGGCTGTGCAAGAAGGTAGGATGATGATATTTAACGTCGTGAAAGTAAACATACAAGAATTAAAAACCTTTTTTAGTGCAACTCTGTGTTTTGTCAGCCATTCCAACAGTTTTTGAAAAGTGTATTTACCATAAGTACCTCCAAATGCTATTCTTAATCATAAATGAAAACCTGCATTCTTCCCTATTTGACAATAGCATGAATGGACCCCTTTGCCCTTTGTAAAAGTGTAGTGCATAAGTCTAGTAGGTGTAGAAAGTGCACATTTCTGAAGTTAAAACTGAGATCACAACCATAAGTTTATACACTTTATAATTATTAATTTTATACATATTGTATTGAAAACATTGTAAATATGTACATCTACTTACCATCTAAGCAAAATATTCATCATTATATGAGTTGAAAACTTGAGTCTCAGAAGCATAATGGTCTCTCACAGTACTGCCAATTTTATTTTTTGTAATTTTTTCTTCAATAAATTGGGAACAGAGAAGCATGATAAATTATTCCATGTCAAAACACAATATCAAATTGGCCAAAAATCAGTCTGTTCTTTAATGTTCTCTTGGTTTTCATGCGCAGCTTGTTGCCCTGCATCACAAAGTCAGCTGAGGATGAGGATGTTTTTTTGTTTTTTTTTTATTCATTCTTTCTTATTTTTGTTTACTTTTGGTTGGCAGTTAAATTGGTTGACAGCCAGTTTATTTCATGTAAATATAGTTTGGACAAGAAATTTACTCTGTAATGTTAATACGTGTTAGTCAAATAGTGGATACACTGGTCTACACAGCTAATTTGCACTCGTGTACACATGTTTGGATATGCAAAAGGATGTCTGTCAAAGAGTTGCATAATGTAGTCTCTGATTTACAACCACATCCAATAGGCTTGTCTCTACACTGACACTGCACTGTACACTAGGAACACATCTTTATGAGGTCAGTAACCTTGTAGTAGTGCTCTACTACATCAAATATTTTCAGCTGATGTACTAATCTGCCTACTTTATCAAAAGTAGAAGTGCAGCATCAGGCAGTGAACACAAGAAGCAGTTTTATATTTAATGAATGAGGTCAGTGGTGCAATTAAGAACTGCAAGTGCCTTGTGCTATTTTAGTTCATGTTCATATTCACATTGACAGGAAAGTAAACACATTTGCCAGGTACATTTATCAAATGTGATCAAATGTGAGTACATATGCACCATCTCCCTATATTCATATAAGCAAATGTAATAAATACAGTATGTAAATGCAGTTGATGCTGTTTTGTTTTGATGCAAGTGTCTGTTGTTGAATTATTTTGTGACATGATAAAGACAGACAGATTTTAAAGAAAGACATTTAGAAACAGATCTACTGAAAAGCCTCTCACATATTATACAGTGGTCTGGTTTTCAACTCTGTTGGACAGGCACAAACACATAGCAATTATAACATCATACATAATTGCAATAAGCAGTCATACACAAAATAACTTGTCATTTAGCACATACTCAACACAAAAACTACTAGCTGCTCTTTTTCTCTCAACTCAAAAACACTTTGTTAAGTGTAATGAAGAGCCAAGGTTGTTTACAGAAGAAATGACTTTCCACTTAAAGCTTATACCATTTCAAAGGGAATGTTTGAATCATCTTTTGTGAGCCTATTTTTCACAACTAGAAGGCTTTATAAACTTAGTGAGGGATCACTGTGAAGTGCTTTGTGGTCAAACATGATAACAAGTCAATTGATCAGTGGACAGTGTGAAAATGGCAAACAATAAATCCTGAGTGCATCTGATGGCCAAGCAGCTTTCAGTGGCACACTCACTTTATCTCTGTAAAAACTGAAATACTGCAAATGACAAAATACTGTTATGAACGGGAACAGCACCCATATTGACATTGCCTGTATTGCTAATGACTTATTTCACAACACAGAGGATGTGACACACACATTTATTATGGAATTGTTTTTGTCTTTGATAGTCATCCAACAGCCTTTGTGAAGTAGGTAAAAAACCCAACATATCATCTGCTTCCAGGGTGCTTTGTTAAAAATGGTAAAGGTGTCCTCTTTAAATTTAGTGTTGACTCATACTTATGTATACTTATTTATACGTATATTTCTTCAGTGTAGAAAGAAATGTTTTCTAAAGAGCACAGCCATTCACAAAATAGTTTGAATAGAACCACTTAATTAATGCATTAACACACAATGCACTGTTACAAGTAGGAGTGAGCTGACTAGTCTGACAATCAGGCTCGTCTTGGATACACAAATACAACTGCAGTCCATATGGACATGTATGCTAGTGCTATGCAGCTAGTATATTTGCACAAAGTTAAATAGGATGATAGACTGATCATTGCCCAGAGATCCATGTTAGTGTAAGCCTTTATGACTGGCTGGCTGCCTTTAGGAATCATCAAGCTAATTAATTCAGAATAAAAAGGGAATTAACTAAATACAGAAGGCATGAGCAGAGGCAAATTCAGTACTTGCTTATTGGTGCGATACAGCAGCACATTGTTCATGTGCTTTGTATTTAATTCCCTTCCTGTGGCGCTCTTGCTTCCTCTAAAAGGATGTAATTTTACACTGAAGTAACATCAAAAACAACAGTTAGCCTCAGAGAGCAGCCCGTATTGATTTCAAAATATTTTCTGTGAATCTATTATTGACTGTGACACGCTGCAAATGTCTCAAGCTTTTCCTCTGAACTATACAGAAGACCTTTTCTTCTGAACAACAGTAAAGCATAGTTTGGCACCACATTCAAGGAACCAGATAAGCACACTTGTTAGTGAGTAGCTTTTGATTAATTTTAAGTACAAGTTTTTAAGTTCTAAGGCACAGAATTGCAGTATGCTTGCAGCACAAGGAAATTTGGCTTATGGCAGCATGTGCAGTGTTTCCACACAGCCTCTCACTGAAGTCATCATTAAGGCATGCAGGTTAGGAAGCAGGCAGAAAAAGATTCACACATCTAGAGCTAATATAAGAAATGTGACTAAAATAGCTGTTTATCCAGTATTATATGTTAGGGTCTTGGTAAACTGGATGATAATATATAGCTCTACGCTCTTGGCAAAATTGTTTTATTGACTTCAGATGAACTAAAATCAATGGATTTAAAGAGGCAACATGAAAAATGCCAGAACTTGGTATCCTTTCAATGATTTAATTAACTGATAATGAAAAACAAAGGACTCATTATCAACACCCATACGTACACTGAAACAAGCACACAGACACACACACACATACACACACACACACACACACACACACACACACACACACACAAAGAAACATGACATTAGCCTTGGCTGGCAGACTGCAGGAAGATGTAGAGAGGATACATTCATGAGCTTGTTTGCATTTCAGTCAAACATGCAGGCTGAATGCCGCTAGCAAACAATTGTGGCTAAACTGTAAGTGTATCTTGTTTTCAGAGATTAGCTCATAGGGCCTTTGTGTGGATGTACTGTACATGTATGGGTGTATGTGTATGTGTGTACCTCTGAGAGCCTTGTTAAGGCTGTTGTTTTGATTTAAGGGCAGTGTTGCAGTGTTGTTTGGCAGTCAGGCTGTAATTCTTTGAAGTCCTAACCTGAGTAGTTCTATTATCTGGACCCTGTGTGCGCGTAGGCTAAATGCCTGTGTTTGTTTCTTCTTTAGTTTGAAGACTGTGGGCAGTCTGCATCTCAAGTGTCTTATTTAGAATATTTAAAACTGTCCTGTGAGCCAAGTTTATTCTCTAACTTTTTGTTTCTCTAATTTCTTTTGGGGATTGTTTTTATGCTGATTGAGGACTTTCTTTTTCAGCAATCTCATACATCACATTCATAAATATAGACATAATCACAACTTAGTGCTGGCAGGTACACTGCTGTCTAGAAACTGTTGGCTGCCATCAGGCTCAGCAGGAGAAGCTGAGTTTAACTGGTTTCTTAAGAGCATTTATATTTACAGAACAGAAGTTAGTGAGAACAGATGAAATGTCACTGATTGTTTTGCTTGGGACTTCAATGAGTTAGTTTTCAATGACAAACCGCCTTTGCTTCTCATTTTTGTTTCCTCCATCCCTGACTGATTAGACTCCTGCAGGCCTCCAACTCCCTCAGTCTGTTGACTGATCTGTCCAAATTTGTGGGTGGCACAATGAATGCTTCCCTGTCTTCCTGGTACTGAACAGACCGCCTGACTCATTTCTCTGCCAGTCTGCCTGCCGGTCTTTGTGTTTGTCCGTCTGTTTGTGTAGTTAGGTGGCTGATGAATTGATTGCCTGTCTCTCTATCTGCCTGTCTATCAGTGTATTTGTCTGGCTAACTGGCAACCTGGCCAGCAAATCAATTGTCTTTGTCTCTGTCTGTCTATGGGTTCAGTCACTTGATGCCCTTTTAAGAAGAAACAAAAGGCGATTGGTTATATCAATTAAAATATTTTTATAATAAAAAAACATTTTTAAAATGCACCTATTAAGCTGTGTATTTTTTTATATTGGACAGAGAGTGAGTGATGTCAGATACCCTTTGAACCTAAAAAGGAAAGTACTTGTGAGTGTTTGTTGAAAGAAGGTATGAGTTAAATTTAAACACATGAAACTGCTGGTGAAATTTTTGCTGTGACATCCATTCAATTTGTGCTTACAATCTACATGTAATTAGCACCAGACTTACAAAGGTTGTAGCTCATTACACAGTCAGCACTGGGGGCTGCCAAGATACGTTGTGTGTAAAGCAAACTCAGTTGGCAAAGTTCAATGGTGGGATTAATCTGAGATCACCAGGCTCACAAAATAAATAATAACGTAGTGGTGTTGCATACAAATACTGACTATTAAGATATGCCATTCCTGAGAATGTAGCTTCTAAAAATATATATACAGTATATGAGGCTTTCACAACCAGTGTGGGGACAAGTGAGAGAGAGCAGCAGGCTGTGTAGTGCTTGCAATTTTATTGAACATCAAGTTCACATTTAATGAAACTAGTTGAAATGAACTTCACGTTTAACAAGCACAACACCACCACTCCCTGTCCAGACTGTGTTCGGTGTTATGAAACAGTCAGATACACTGTTGCATTCATGTATGATAAATTGTCTTTCTTTGTATGTATATTTAATTGTATTCCATGTATTAATTTATGTTCTTTCATTGATAATTCTGTAAAATTTTCTCACCATAAATGTCCTCTTTATTACACCTGTGCTATTCACACATTCTTCAAAGATGCAGGCACACAATACTCACTCTTACAAATTCTGTGAACCTCAATAAATCCAGTGGACTGAGCAACTAGTTACATTTCTCATTTCTCCTCTCAGTATTTGTGTAATCCTTGTGCAAATCACTCAGTACATATGGCTGTATGGCTTTTATCTTCCTTTTTGAATGATTTATTTCTGGTTCAGGTTGTGTTGCTGGCTTATTTAAGAATTATTTTTAATATAGTTTGCTCTCTGGCTCATAGATAAAATATTTAGGGGTATGTGGCACTGTAACAGACAAGCCTGTTTCCTTTCCTCTTATCCATGCATGCATAGAACCATTATATTGAAGTTTATAATAAATAAAAATGGCACATCATAATAAACTGTATCTCTAAAGATGCAGACTATATTACAGTTAAATGTCCAACCAGATTTTAATTCAAAGAGAATGGGTGCTTTATCCAAATTATTTACTGTGTTCTCTGCCCTGAGGGTTGTGAGTGAGTTAGAGTGTGGTGTGTGTGTGTGTGTGTGTGTGCGTGTGTGTGTGTGTGTGTGTGTGTGTGTGTGTGTGCGTGTGTGTGTGTGTGTGTGTGTGTGAAGACCTGGTTTAAAGTCAAGGTTAGTTTAGCAAGTTAGTAGTTTAGCATATTATTACAAATTATGTTAAGGTTAGGGTAAGGGTTAGGGTTAGGCACGTAGTGGTCATGGTTAAGGTTAGGATAAGTCTCCAGAAAATGAATATAAGTCAATGTAATGTCGTCTGAAATAATGGAAAGATGGTGTGTGTGTACAGGGTTGTCTCAGGAGGAGTGTGTAAAGGAGCTTAGATTAAATCACACGCCTTCTTTCCCTCCCTCCCTTTCTTCCTCCTGCATGGCACTTAATTGTGGATCTGCTCCTGTCACTTATATTCACATTTCACTCCCTATCACCCATCTCCATAGTAACCGGGCTAGACATTACTTAGGAAACGGGTGGACTTGTGTGTGTGTCCGTGTGTGTGTCTGTATGCATGTCAGTTTGTGCCCGTTCATGTCTCCATTGATTAAAGCAATGAGAATCACCTAATTGGATAACAGTCTATGGAAAGGTGGGGGGCGAGGAAATGGAGATCAGGAGAAGACCACAGGAGGGAGGGAACTCAATAGTTGTCTCAGCTTGTTTTTCATCTCAGCTTAGTCTTGACACACAGGGCACACAGCTGTGTTTATGCACACACTACCACACACACAGAGATTAAAAAACAAAAAACCTTAGCAAGAAGTTGTATAAAATAAAAACTGCACAGAGGTACTTGAATGGATGACTCCCTGTTTCTATACTTTGTCTCTCAAAGTGGAGTGTGGGAGTCCACATCAAAATGAGGAGTAATTTAAACTGACTATTATTTAATGCACTAAAAGAAATAATCCTAAAGATAGAATCCATCTGAATCAGTAATTTAAGCATTATTTATCTCCTTAATGACTATACCTGGATTACACATGGTATACAGTTGCAAAAATTAGTATTAAATCAGGAACAAAAATTTTACCCAATGTGGTTCCTGGGGACAAAATGGTTTCTAATATACATCTATGACTTTATGTATATGTATGTCCCAAATACTAACCTGTAAAGTGGTGCTGAAATGATTAATGGACCGAAAGACAATGAATCGCCAACAATTTTGAGAATAGTGTAAGTCATTTATCAACCAACAATGCCAAATAGTTGTTGATCCAGCCTCCATATATTAGTATTCATTGCAACTTTGAATATACTTTGGGTTTTATACTATCACAAGCTATTTGAAGAAGTTGCATTGGGCTCAGGAAACTTGTGACAGGAGCTTTTCACTATTTTATGACAGTTTACAGACTAAAAAATAATCAGTGAATAAAAAAAGAATTGACTAATTACATTTCATTTTGATTTGTATCTCTTTTAAAAGGCAAGATTTGTACATGTACTTTAAATGGCTGCAGTGAAAGTTCAGTACCATGGACAGCAACGAGAGCCATACAGCATCACAGAGCCTTGACTTTGACATTAGAAAAAAAATATTGCAAGCAGTGAATGGTTGGAGAAACTATTAAAATAGCCTTTCTGAAACCTTCCTTTTTATATGCCAACTTTGAACATTTTCAAGGATATAACTGCTCAGTGAAAAACATTACACCAAAACTTCTACACTAAGCCTACGTGTGGTGTTGCTAGTTTAAATAAAATCTTACTGTAATTGTACCACTTTGGTCAACTCTCACAGGATCTACAATAAGATTTAGGCAGATATTGGAAGAGCTGCTTTTGTAGAACATTAATTGCTGTAATACGTAATAGACAGAGTTGAGAAAACACACATTGGATACTGCAATGTTACTTTAGAGATGGACAAGAAGCATGCAATCTTTTGCCCTTTAACAGCAAAATTAAAAATGTAAACCAATTTACAAATTAGGGAAATGCTGGCATAAAGACGGGGACATTTTATTGATTGATCAGTATCAATATATATAAATCATACCACTTTTTTTGATAATCAATCAAGATCACTTCAATCTTTCTTCATGCAGCAAATGTGCCTGTGACATATTCATTTGATAAAAAAAGATTGTGGTAAAAATGCTTCAGTGGTGGTGATGCTCAATTATCAGGGCTGTTAATAGAAAATAGGCTGTGTATAAAAATGGATTCAATGAATTAAAGTGACTAAAATATATATTTAGAGGATTTGTTGTCTTTTCAATTTATCTATTCTGACACAGTGGAACTCGTGATTCACAGGAACAATGTGATATAGTGCTAAAGTCAGCAAGAAGCAAATGCCTTCAGGGTGTGAGAAACACTTGACTGCATGAGTGTGATGAGAATAACTAAATCAGACTTTGTCATGTTGATGAGTACACTTTGATGGTGTAAACACTAATAATAAACAAAACCTCATACTAAAAAGGCAGCACTTTTTAAAATTTAAATTTAACTTTTATTCATGGTCCCAAATTGTCTTAATCAACCTACTGTGTTTCAATTTCACTCCCTCGCTCTTATTCTATCAGCAGACTTTTCATTCAGAATGCAAAGAAATGGAAGTCTTAAGTCTTGTGAGCTGGGCATTTTCATTTTTTCCTCAGAATTACATTTTAGATGATCTTCCCTGATCATAAAACATTAATGTGCCGTTTAAAAGATTTAGAAGACCCCCTCCTCCATTGGAGTCTCAGTCTGTAATGCAAACATAAACAGAGTGTCGGCACCAGTAGAAAAGTCAAAGCACTGGTTTGGAGACATTATTTATGGAAAATATAAAATGCCTAAAGAAAAAAACAAATCAAACTAAGAAATGAAGTGAAATAATTGTGTGTATGTAAAATGCATACACAAAAAGGAAATACATATAACAAATTACATATTAAATACATATACTACAACAATATAAGAACAACATTTTTATTTTTTTTATTTGGGCATTTCATTCATTCCATAGTTACTGACAGGATTTGATTTACTGTAAAGAGCAACAGTAAATCATGGCACAGATTTTATTTTAGGCTGTTTTTGTTATTTTATTAAAATCTCAAATTAAAATGGGTCTTTATTAGGTTAAAGAATCATGCTACTTCCATTGACCTTTTATGTAGTGATGTACTAATATAAATAGGATACAGTAGGTTTCTCTTAAGGGTTTCTTGATGGTTTTCAAGACAACCTACAGATACCTGGTTTGAAAAAAGAATCTCTGTAACCACTTATAAATAAATAGTGGTCTTCTAAAGGTTCTTTTTCTTTCCTTTTACTGTTGCATGCAACTAAAAACGTATATGCTAAATCACACCTTTTTTTTACCACAAAGGGGGCAGAAAGTCTACCAGATTGCATGTTTATACTCAGTGGCATACCATGAGGGTTGGCCACTTCCATAACATGAGTAATTTGATTATTATGAAAACTATTGCTTAACGCAGGTTCAAATTGCCTTAATTGAGATCCTATGATAATACATTCTACCACAATATATTTGTACTTCTCCAATGGGAAGAGAAGAAAAATGCTTATTTGATTAATCATGATGCTTGGCTTTGATGGGAACTCCTAATCCTTATTTGAAAACTACTGTATTTCCAACTAATTGCCCTGTAAATCTGTGGGCTCTATCATGACTGTTTCATCAACATTTATTCATTTACTTTTAATTAATACAACAAAGATTCAGTGGCCTCCAATGATGTGATTTAAAGAAACTAACTTAAAAAAAATTAATTGTGCAGGATTGTTTATTGGTTTTGTTATGTGTATGATGTGGAAGTCTATAAAGTTGGAAGACAAAGTGGCAAAAGAGTCCAACACATTTTCAGCATGTCCTGTTCACTTGTTACCTTTTGAGGCAGCAGGTTTTGCAAGAGCACGACACCACAAGATCACGCGACAATCCATCTTGTCAGGTTTCAAGTTATGCGCTTGTGTCAATCAGTGTCACGAATCCAGCTGCCTTGCAAGGTAAAACAGTGAAAGATGGTGATAGACAGATGGTTCAATCACCAAGTATCAAGTATTTTTTGAAAGTGCCTGCCCTTTTCTAAACAGTTTCCATGGACAACTTCTCAGATGATTCTGTGTAACAAACCATCTGGCATGTCAAGTTAGTTCACTTGTGCTAAGCGCTATTTAGTGTTGTCTTCTCATTTATGTGACTTTGTAATTAATTTGTGCAAACTGTGTCTTTATGTGTTTTCATGTTTATCTGACTGTCTGACCCTTTTATCAAACTCATGAGTGCAATTGTCTACAATATTACAAATGAGACCGTGCTTGTATTTCAAAAAGTCACTTGGTTGACAGTAGTGACAGTGATATGGCAAGGGGATAAGGTTTGCAATGCATAGTTCAGTCTCTGAAAATAGACTTGAAACACTGTAAGTACAAAATGAAACATCTGTCACATTTTAAGCCACAGTGTGGCTTTCTCCAGCTTTCCTAAGACAATCTCATTGGACTCTTACAGCTCCAGGATTCTCTATAATTTGTATTCAATGTCCTGACTGTGACTGAAAGCTGGTGAGTCCCATGTGTGGAACATGAGGCTTTTTTACCCAAATTGAAACACTAAAGAGGTGTTTGGAAATGGGTGGATTCTCTGAGCATTTCCCATGCATGTGTAAACTGACGTCATGTTATTTCTAAAAAAAAAAAAAAAAAGAAAAGCTACACAATTACCTTTTACATCATTGGGCTCCTCTCTGCCCCTCAACCCTCCCCACTTTCTGTTCCCCCACTACAATTTGATACATACAAACCAGATTTACAGTAAAATTAGCTACCATGGAAACTGGGGCCAAAATCATTTTGTTTTATGCCCCATTCTCCTTCCTTGCCTCCCCTTCCATGTTTCTGTCCTTCCTCCACATCTTCGTGTCTGTACCGCATTCTCTGATGTGAATGCACAGAGCAATCTCGTTAGCTGCCATAGAGACCAAAGACACCTCATTTTCTAAGGCCGTTCCATCACTCAGAGCCTGGAAACCCTCCTCCTGCGGCCACCCACCCTTCATTTGTTCATTTATCTAACTGCCTAACAAACAACTGTACACACACACACACACACACACACACACACACACACACACACACACACACACACTCACAAATGTGCTAATACTGAACACACGGTGGCCTTCTTGATGCATTGGCATTCCTCTGCTCATCCTTCTTTAGATTTATCCTCCCTCCTGTCTTGAACAGATTCTATAATATCTCTGTTCTCTTAGCTTTTTACATTTTCATACATTTTTCTCCTCAACTCTCTTTCCTGCTTAATCTTTTTTTTCTTTCTCAGTCTTTGTCTTTAGTCACTGATGAATTGCAACAATTCACTTCCCCTGTAACCCTGTAATCAAGGGAGGGGGTTTGTTGTGGGGCAAAGGAGGGTGGGAAGAATCCATGGCAACACTGACATTTTACAAGAGGCAGTATGATGCTATTTGTGTGTATGCATGTGTTTGTGATGGAGTCCAGCAGCTGACAGCTGGGGACAAACCAGATCCAACCAGACTTTTGGGTTTCAGTGTGTGAGTGTGTGTGTTTGCTCAATTGGTGGAGGGCCTGTTGATTGGTTCATAGATAGAAAGTGTCATTTGAATAGAAGTGCATCTCTATTGAGAGGTTTCCTTCCTGCCCCTACTGAGCATTGACCAATGCTCTCCCTCTCTCTCTGTCTTTCTGTCTCTCTGTTTTTGTGTCAGTCTGTATGGCAGCTTGACAACTTCCCCTCTCTAAATACACAAAGACAGTCCTTCTCTGCAGATGGAAAAAGATCACCGTGAAATTATTTTTGTTGTGGCTTCTTTTTTAAATCAATTGAAAACCTTCTGCTGTCCTTCAGCTGAAAACTACATTTCTCTCTCTTTTTTTGAATGGGTATTTTTGCCCTTAAGACTCCACATGAAATACTTTCTTTAAAGGCACATTCATAAATTGATGGACCACGTGAGAAAGCACAGACTTCCTGCAGAGACATTACTTTCTCCCTCCTCGCCTCACAGCACAGCTTTGACAGTGAGCTAACTTGAGATGATGCTGATGGACATATAGTACTGTGACATGGATCTGAATGATGCCTAAACAGAATGGTGATGACATTATATACCTTCACATGCAATGATAAAGCAACAGCCGTCCCTGTCTGTATATTAATTCATTCTGTCATAGCAGCACAATCAAGCTATTTGATAAATGACTACCTGATGGCAACTTTACATGTATAGTTGCTGAAAAGGGACAAGTGTTTTATACTTTTTATGTAATGATTTAATTCCACAATTTGGTAGCATGCCCCTTTATTTTTTTCCCCTTTTGACGACTTTTTTTTTTTACAAGAACGGCTCAGTGGTGTTGTATATACTGTGTGGCAAACCATATTACATCTGAATACTCATCTCAGGTCTTTGAGTGTGTATTACATGGTCTGAAGTGGTGCTTGATTTATCTCAACAGTCTTTTAGTTTTTTAGCCATTGTTTTAATGTGATCCTCTCTCACAACCCAAATACTAGGACACGCACACACACACACACACACACACACACACACACACACACACACACACACAGACACACACACACACACACACACAAACACACACATGCAGTGCAAGTAGAAAGCCACCCTGCTCTAATGCATGCGTTTTTATTAGAGTCATAAACTACACAGGCAGGAAGCAGCCAAAAAAGTTCTTTCTAATTCAATTTGATGCTTTTTGGATATAAAGGGCTCCCTTGTGGTGTCAATGCTTTTATTCAGCACTACCGAATTCAAGATTCTTTTGGCATGAGAGCTGACTGTGTTACTAAAATCAACTACAAATAATCAACACGTTTTAGACTGTGAATTTTATCCCCATTGCACAGATGCACACATATATCATACACAGTTGCTTCCTGTCCCAAAGTGCCCAGGGACAAAGAGAATAATTCATCCACTCAGTCCATGTGTGTGTATGTGTTTCTGTGTATATCTGAGCATGTATATGTGTGTGTATTCATGCCTTTTTCATTGTGTTGGGGGATTGCAATTTTTTCGCCGACTGCCAGACTAACCGAACATTTCTCTTTCTCTCTTTTTTATTCACTCATTCAGTCACACACACTGTGGTATGTATTGTCCAGATTTTGGCTTTTCACTTTTTGAAGCCATATAATTTACTGCTGCTTTCAACTTCTATGCAGAGGAACAGAGGGATGAAATAGTGATAGAGAGAAGGAGGTGAAACAGCATTTAGGGGGGAGGAACATGATTTCTGATGAGATCTAGTTCATTCATTAATCAATTGATTTTGAAATTCAAACTTTGTCATTTCTACTGCACCGTTAGACATGTATCTTGGGAACAAGCGCATACAATGTCATGCAACTTGTTTCCTTTTGCAGTTGTTGCATAAAGAAAGCAAAAGCAGTGCATTGCCACTTGTTTCACTTACCTTTCTCTTGCTATCTTTCACTTTCTATCTTGCCGCTGAGTTTTACACTTTGCCATCCCATCTATCACTAGAGAAATGATTACAGGCTTCCCTTTGGCTGATGGTTGATGCCCAGTTGACAGGCTGTCAGTCAGACCACTGAGTTACCATAATACTGATAGCTCAAACTATTCTGTTTCTCCCGGGTGACAAATGGGTGACGTGTGTAAAACACCTGGGTGAGACTGGTTGGGAGAGACAGAAATAGGAGAGGAGAGGTGAAGAGAGGGAGTGAGTGGGGAGGAGCAAAGAGGAGAGGAGAGAGTAAAGAGAATTTCACTTGTTTTTTGGGGGGGCATTATTGGAAGTGTTACTGGCAGTTCCCCAGAGCATGACTGCACACACATCCTCATGCTGCACATACACACAAACAATACAGTTTCAGGGTCAGGCAGGTAAACGTGGAGAGGAGACAGCTATAGGAAGCACTTTGATGAAATGCCTCGGAAGACAATGCACTGGCACCAGCCCTGGTCAAGCACATAAAGAGATAGATAGGGGGAGAGACAGAGAGATGGAATGTGAGCGAATGAGATGTCAAGGAAAGAAGAGGAAGAAAATAAAGTCTCAAAAGTCTCATCCTGTGTACTTTGGGGAGGAGGATGGGTGAGGGGGAAGTGCGAATAGGCACTGTGACTGGAGGAAATAAGCTATTTGACTGTTAAATTGTTACCTCTTGCTGAACTTAGTGCTTTTCTGGGTGAAGAGGATGATGATTGTTATGTCACATACCCACATATTTATCAACTCCACACGTTTTAGATTTTCTCTTGAGTCATATTGAAACCTGCTATGTTTAGTATTTCAGCTAAATAAAATCAGAGATATGGAAAATTACAAAAAATGTACACATGTTAAACACAGTTACACAAGTTAAAAAAGCTGTCAAAATGTTTAACCATGTCTTGACTTCAGATATATTAATCCTGTGTCCTTGAACACATGGAAAATCAGGAATCGGCTCTGAATAGTGAAGAAACTGACAGCCTATGACCTTTTGTTTGATCTGTATATAAATTATAATGTGTTGATTCAAAAGATGCAGGTTTCCATTAAAGTCTAAAAAAATCTCTTGTTTTTGCTATTCACAGTACTGTTTGTACCATTTTGTTCTGCCTTGTATTACATCACCCATTTCATTTCAAAGTCCAGTCTTCTTGGCTCAAACAACCCAAAATACTTGTTAAGACTGTTCCTAAGATGCCAACTTTCTCTACCTCTATTTCCCTTCCTTGATTCTTTTATAGCAGTTAAAGTCCTTCATTTCAAGGTCCAAGCCTTCCAGTATGCCTGAAGCAGACCTCAGGAGAATCCCCTTACTTGAAAAAAGACCTTGATATCTTTATCCTGTATTTACTGTTGCTGACTATATTTCTTAGCCCTACCCTCAAGCATAAATCTAGAGCCCTAAAGTCCTCAGGAAATTGTTAAATTTCCACTGAGAGCTCCTCTCATCAGTTCTACCATTATTACTGCATTGGTTACACAGTGTCAGCCCCTAGTATTAAATCTCACCCCAGCCATATAACACATTTGCATTTATCCTTTTTTTTTGGCTTTAAGATTTCTCAGGTTATAAGTGAGAACCGACACATTCATAATTATAATTATGTTTACTGTTCTCTTTTTAAAGCTCAGCTATTTAATTTCTCTCATATGAAAAAAATGTGCTGAAGTGTTTGGTGTTGTCCCATCATCCCTTGACAACTAAAGGCTGTTTCTTGTCTCACTGCACCCTCTTTATTGTTCTTTTCTCAAGTCCACTGCTGGCCATTCTTTCACTTGAGGGTGACAGGGTGGGAAAGAGAATGTGCAAGAAAATTTGAAACAAAGAGATTGAGCAGTTGATAAATCTCTGCAGACATCTCCCTTCTTTCCCTCCCACAGTCAGGCAGGCCTAAAGTCACACAGGCATAAAGGACATTGTTTATAGACAGGAGAAAGCACTTAGTTCCTCCTTCACACCTTTTAGCTAGAAGGTCTTCTGAGTGTCAGAGAGAGAAAGAAAGACAAGACAGGGGAGAATAGCAGAGGGTTGATAGGTTATAGAAGGTGAGTGGTGAGAAGAAAAGAGGGAGGAGGGTGCTACATTCCTGAGATGAGAAAAGAAGAGACAAAGCAAAAGAAGAAGAGGAGCTGACTAGAATAGAGGAGGAGAACATGAAAGGTCTAAGGATGGAAAGGAGGATTGGTAGGTGGAGAAGACAGAGGAAGGGGAGGCCAGAGGAGACATGGTAAGGTATAGGGAGAGGAGACAACAAGTGAGGTGAGGGAAGGACAGGGAGGTTTAAGTTGACATGTACTGCAGGTTGGTTTTCAGATTTGAATTCATGAGTGTTGCCTCATGAATAATGGCATAGGGGCATCTAATTCCATTATCTCTGTGGCTGGAATAGTGACACAAGAAGGCTTAACAGGTCAGGAGTAAAGAGGAGAAGAGGAAAGACGATTGTGGATGGCTGTAACATATAGTACAATGATATCCCAAAGGCTAAGAACAGAAGAGAAGATAAGAGCAAGTGAAAGGAGTCGACAAACACAGTAGAGGTTAAAGTCATAATAAGGCAATATTTGCAACTGTAAAAAGAGGAGTGAGGAGTGGAAAATTAGTCACTTGGAAGGATGGTTTGGAGATGCAAGGAGGGGAGAAAATGGAAATAACAAAAGAGTAGAAATGGATGCACAAATAGTTGGACAGTGACACCTAGTGTAGTTGATTTCTTGGTAATAGAGGTCTGAAGAGGTGATATAGGAACTTTGAGGATGAGAGAAGGGGTCTGGCCAGAATAGCCAAGAGAAGATGGACGTCCACATGAGAGTGAGAAGTACCCGAAGAAATGACAGAGTGGACAAAGAAGCAGAGGAGAGGATGATGAAGGAGGAAAAATTGGGGAAGGAGATGAGCAGGACTCTGGAGAGGTGAGGATAGAAAAAAAAGAGGATGGACAGAGTGTTTGACATGTATTAGCATGGGACCTCAGTGGTTAGAGCATTCTGATGTGTTGTCTGTTGAACACTAATGGCTTTCTAGTTTCTGTGTGTATGTGCATGTTCTAGGAATCCATCAAGCTTTGATTTTATCACAAATTTCCTTTGGGAGAAGTGTGCCTGGTGTAAACCGTCTTAAAAGGCAACCTGCCATCTATTTTGTGTGAAGTTACCCTATGTAGCTGGTCATTCATTCATATTTTATCACTGTCCTGCAGAGACCACAAACACTTAATGGGGAGATTTTTTTCATCGACAGAATGCTCTGTCCTCAGAGGATATCAGTCACCTCTACCAACAGGCTGTTCATGCTCACAACTTCTCCAAGACAGACACCACTTTTGGGGGAACTACCAGAGTTAAATGAGTTTATAAATGACCCAATGACACTATGTCAAGTATATATATAGAATGTGCAAGATACATTGAAAAGATTGTGACCTTCCCTGATATTCCTACCCTAACCCTAACCATCTCACTTCTCATGCCTAAACCTAACCAACACTGCAAGTCACAGAATCTGATGGATCACCAAATACAATGTTTCACTGGCTTTTATACTTGCTTTCAGGTATTTCAGTGTCACTGTCGTTATCTCAATCATTTGATGTAAGATGGTCATAACTCATTCTGAGCTGTCTTAAGTCAGTCTTTTTCTTGTCTTGATGCTATAATAAATTTCAACATGTTTGATAGTATTAGAAGGTGGGTGCAGGAAGCAAACCAGATAGTTAGTGGTAATGGCTAAAAAAAACTCCTCAAACAGCATCACACACACAATAGATAATGAATTGTGTTAATGATAATGTGTTCAATTCAGCATGTATCTCATCCACCAACCAGCACTTATTTAAGTAAAAAAATCTTAATATTAACAGTTCACCTCTCATTCCCCTGGTCTTCTGCCACTAAAATAGGACAGCTAACCAACAGAGGCTGGTAGTGAGTTGAGGCGAATAAATGTAAATACAACGTATTCTTATCTTCATGGATTAATATATTAATGCTGAATTGACAAGAAGACTGTCGACATATGACGCCTTTTATCTTGTGTTTCTAGAATTATGTGTTTTTGCGTACACATAAAGAATTGTTAATATCGTATTGTAAATATATGTCGTATTTCTTGAAGGGAGTTTGATTTAATATTTTCTTCAAAGCGGGGAACTTCAGTTTAATTTAAACTGGTATAAAACTGAATGATATATAACTCTACATCTTTGTACGTTTTGTCCACCACTACAGGAACACCAGGTTCACTAGCATGAACCACGCCACAACGATGTGTAGTTTAAAGATTTAATGGAATTGAACAGGTATTGAATATTGAGGATAGATCCATGTATATGGGTGAAGGTAGCAGGACGATGTCATCTGTTAGGCCCGTCTGGGAGGACGTACTGGAACCAGACGGCGGGAGACTCAGTGTGGGGGTTCCGTCTCAGGCATATTTCCACCAGAGCCAATCGATGACCCCCAGACAGCACCTAGAGTTAGACGTGTGAGAGGTATGCACCAGATTGAATAGGAAGGGATGAGATTAGTGATGTAGTGATGTAGGGATAAGGGATGAAGGGATGAAGGGATGAAGGGATGTAGGGATGTAAGGATGTAAGGATGAAGGGATGAGGGATGAAGGGGTGAGGGTAGGGATGAGGGATGAAGGGATGAGGGAAGGGATGAGGGATGAAGGGATGAGGGTAAGGATGAAGGGATGAGGGAAGGGATAAGGGATGAAGGGATGAGGGAAGGGATGAGGGATGAAGGGATGAGGGAAGGGATGAGGGAAGGGATGAGGGATGAGGGTAGGGATGAAGGGATGAGGGAAGGGATGAAGGGATGAGGGTAGGGATGAAGGGATGAGGGAAGGGATGAGGGATGAAGGGATGAGGGTAGGGATGAAGGGATGAGGGAAGGGATGAGGGATGAAGGGATGAGGGATGAAGGGAGGGTCGAGAAATCTGAGACAGACCGCGTAGGAAGGGTTGACCCGGTATAAGTAGGTTTGGTAGATGATTAGAGGTGTGGTTGAGGCGTGGTTCCGCTCCCGAACCTAAGTTAACGAGTTAACTACATTAACTGCTAAAGTATGTTGAAAATCACAGTAATATTCATACTGCTGCAGAAACCATTATGTCAGTGTAGAAAATCATTGAAATTGTTACTGTTACTGTTACTGTAGTTAAGGTAGCAGCTGTGTTTTCCCTTTTATAAAGAAAATCCCAAATTTCAAGATTACTTTGTAATACTAAAACGTAGTTTGAAATAGTTATTATTTCATATGAATACAGATATTTCAAGATGGGCTTGTTTCTTCATTCTTCTGCAGGCTGTTAATTTTCAGCTCTTAAATGTTTGTCTCAGTGTTTATCAGGTCATGACTGGCTGCCTGGGAAGTTGTGAGCTGGAGTCATGAGCATTTGAATAGCATCACTGAGTGAGTGTATGTGCCAAAGTACTTCACTGCAGCTGGTTTTGGACTTGACAGTTTTTTTGACTAACATTATCTTTCTTTTTTTTACTGTAAAGGATTTTCTTTTTAAGAGCGCTTGTGTTCTTGTGTGTTTTTGTTCTCTTTTTGTAAAATTCTCACACAGTATCACAGATGGATAATGTGGACTTTCTGACATCCTACAGCTTGCTAACTTTGCTAGTTAACATTTGACTATCACAACATTCTTCTACGGTAATGATATATCACAACAAAACCGATTCTGCAATACACAATGAATCATAAAGAAAAAATCTACGATATATCATATCTATAACTGAAGAAGAAAGAAAAAATATTTCAAAGAGCAGGAAATAGTCAGATAATGTACAATGTCTATTAACAGTACATTAGTTTCAGAGAAAAGAAACACCACCAAGTATAAATATCTCAACACCGTTAACTGTAGCTTCAGTTTGTGCCTCTTAAAGAGCTGTTGGCAGTGTTAGTAAGCCTGATAAGAGACAACAGAGAGGTGATATTGTACTAATAACCCAAAGATTTATTCTTTTTTTGTGGCAGTAAACACAACACACAACTCACCAATAACTAACTGTGCTATATTCAGAGCTTTACAAGATATTCAGGGCTGACAAGTGATGATGATAACCTTAACATGATATGCTGCAGCTACATACTGACACTCCCCCACAGACACATTGGAGAGTATCTTGTAGTAGAGCCACTAGCTCTGCTACAAAACAGGTACCACACAGAACTTTTACATAGGGCTATAAATGCACCTAGTGATGGCCAAAGCTCCATTGAACTCTCTGTGTTTCCAGCATGGACATGGGGAGTCTGCCAGCAACTGCTCATGGCTGGTAATTTTTGCTTGCATTTCTTCATTGTCACTTACAATTATTGTTCATCTGACCATCACCAGTGTGTTCAGTGCCTTCATAAGGAACCAGAGGGTAGAGGCACCCTGGTCGTGGTAAGCCAAAGTAAAATAAATGCGTTCATACTTGGTGCTGTTGCATCAATAACATACATAGTATATAACATACATACAATAACATAGAATAACATAGTGGAAATATTGTGAAATGTTGCAATATTGATTTACCCCTACGCACCCATAGAAAAAAATCACAGTAAGTTTCTTACACTGTGGGTGACAGATTAACATTAGTTACAACAAGGCCTACAACAAAAAAGATCAAAAACAAAGCCTAGTAGTAATGTACACCAGGTGAGATAAGGTTTGTCTGGACTTACTCATGTTATTTACTATGGTCTCATTGTCTGAATTACAAAGAACTGCTGGCCAATAACATACATCCTGCAAAACTTAACTGTCATTTCAAGACCAAGCATGACAAAATAGCAAGTAAACCCCTTGGGTATTCAGACAGTAGCTATAGGTATATCAAGGACAAAAGAGAGTGGCCAGGGAGTTCAGGAAAGTGAATGTGAAGGCATTTGAGGCCTTATGCCAAGTTATGTTGCTTCTTGCAAGGGCAAGTAATAAAGTCATTCAAACTTTATTACTGCTAGCCACTAATGAAATCTGTATGATGATCCTGGGAGTGACAGCAGGGGCCAAGCGTCTGCTCACATTTCATATACATATACACATACATATGGCTCTGGACGTAAACAGACAAATGCCAGATGGCAGTCAGAGAAGCCCGAATTTCTGTTACAAATAGACAAATCCAGCAATGTGGCCAAACTGAATGTATTTGACCACATTACAGATATGGCTATTCTTTTTCGTTTGTTTTCTCTGCATTACACTGAATGAATTAATGAGAGAGAATGTCACTGACTGGAATCAGTGATGGAGATAATGTAGTGATGGCAAAAAATCATCAATCATGTCAGATGCAAGAGGTGACTCCAGCAGTTTTTGGAACCTACTGTATAAACCTGGGATGCCAAAGGAGATCGGTGATGTCCTCAACAAAAATATCATTTATCTGATTTCGATGTAAGCCATGAATATCTGCAGCATGGAAATAACTGTGCATCATAACCAGTGCACATACCAGACGTCTGCTGGCTGTCTCAGGGCAGGGTCTTGTCTCAGTTCTGTGATCTATGGTAGGCTTTTTCTTACAGATATTCAGCTCCCTCTGGTTCGGTATATACAGAATACAAATAGCTTGACAGGCGGGTCTATCTTTCAGATATATGTGAATGTATAAACAGTAGGTATGCTCCCCGAAACCCTGTTCTCACTTGGAACTGTTTCTAAAATATTAAGAAACGCTGTCTTTTTAAGGTTGGTTCTTTTATCGATACTTGTTTTTTACATTTTGGTGTACCTCATCGCGCTGCAGCCTCTTCTCTCTATCCTTTCCTCTGCTCTTTCTGTTGGTGTTTGACCGTGGGTGGGGCTCAGCTCCTCCACACACACACACACACACACACACACACACACACACACACACACACACACACACACACACACACACACACACACAGCAGAGAAGTGGATACAGTGAACCAGGTGAACTGAACTGAAAGATAACATTTTACTTGAGTTAATGACAGGTACACCTGTTACTGTAAGTGCAATAAAACCTGAGTAAAAGGCCAAGCAGACACCGATTAAATCAAAACACCTATTAAACAAGCATAAACACATAGAAAAATACAATTTTCAACTGCTTTGCCTGCAGTCTCCCATCTACAACCACAGTGTGCTTGTTAGTCTAATAGCAATTTTTTATGAACAAGCTGAAAAAAAGTTGTCTGTATGTAGCTTAACTGTTTATTTTAGTTTGCCATGTATATTATAATTAGCCAAATTCTTTTAAACCTAGCTACTGGCTGAGACCGCAGCCCCCTCCTCTCTACGAGCAGCACCTGCAGACAGTGAATCACATCAGCAGCAGAGGGGGGAGGACAGAGGACACGATGAATAAGTGATAGTGACTGATTTCTGTGTTCTTGATTTTTTTTCTAAACTTCACTCAGTATTTTGATTTTAGGGACTTTTTAGATTTGTTTCCAGAGATGTATTATTAAGTTTATATAGTGACCTTGTTGTTGTAAACATTAGGTTACCATTGCTGCTCTAAAAACAATATTGTTATATTTAAAATCAATTCTAATCCTGTTCTGAATTTATTCTTTTTTTAATAAAAAACCTAGAACAGAACCAATAATATTGACAAAGAACCAAACTAATAAGGAGTATCTAAGAATAGTAGTATGGATAAAATCCTAATGATACCCATTCCTAATAAATGCAATAAATGCATTTTTGTAGCAAATGTATGAACGCTGTCATTTGGGCATTTGAGCTAGACTTTGAGCTAGGTGAAGAATGTTTAGATGTTTCCTACTCTTGCAGATATGCAACAACTGGCAGAACTTGTAGCGCCGATTACTATTTGTTAGTATGATTAACTTATTGTTGGTTTTGTAGATTAAAGATGTGTCCATAATAAAAAAAAAAACAGATAAAATGACACAAGCCCTGTACCTTATGCCACCAACAATGAATGCAAGTATGAAGCATGATAAAACTGGGATCATAATTAATGACATGCGTTATTATTTGCACCTAGCATGATACTTAATTACGCATGTTAATAGACTGTCATTGAGGCTGAACTGTAAATGCACTTTGGTTTTCAGCAAATAATTAAATCCATTTACTCTTCACACTTCATTTATATATTAACGTTGTCACTGTGTAAAGCTAAAGACATACCGAAGACACGATTCTGTCATAGTAATATTGAACACTAAGTTGTGGGTTTGAGGAGGGAGGGTACAGTTGTCTGAGTTTTGCCTAAAGGGAGACCCAGTCTTAAGATAAAAAAAATAAAAATAAAAAATCCCACTAACCCTAACGCTAGATGAATGACTTAAATGATGGTCCATAAAAACCACCAGTCAGCTCCCACGCTCTACATAGCTTAATTGAATTACACCCAGTGCATTAAGTGTGTAAGTCGAAGGAAGATCAAGACAGCAAGAGAGACATAAGAGGTGAGAGAGAGCATGTGAGTGTGTGTTTCTCCCTGTGGCAGTAATATGCACAGCCTCTGTGCACAGGGCACACATTTGTAATATGCACAATACCACACAGATTGTGGTGTATGTGCATTAATTAAAGGATTGATTTGTTGACATAGATTAAAAATAAACATATAATGCTTACATTTTCCAGACAAATCAATGTCTCTCTTGATTGCAACAAAAATTGTGCACAACTTGCATCAGGTTACAATAAAACACATTTGGTAAGCTATTGTGAAAACTATAAATACATAATAAAAATGAATATCAATTTCTGCCTCAACCCCACTGCACAAGTTAAGAACATTAGAATACATTGTGTGCAAGTTTTGTTTAACTGTGCCAACAAACTGTTTTTATTTTTGTTCTCACTTGATTTATTGCAACGAAAAGCCTTGAGACCATCACCAAGCCATTTTCATGTGCTCTTTGATTCAAGCTCAAGGTAATATCATTTTTAACATTTGACACACGTGGGAGTCTGCACTCCCACTTTAGGGAACCACTGCAAGGCATCAATTTAATTCCTCCTGAATAAAAAATGACCATTTTAATGGATTGTCCAATTCCTGGTGGCTTTTCAGTAAGCTAATCTCGCCTGGCAAACATGATAGTTTCTTTGAGTGAGTGGATAAATTAATCCTTGGGGTGGGTTACTCATACAGAAAATCCACCCTATAAAACTTAGTGTGCACATCATTTCTTTGACCTTGATCAGTTCAACCTCAATAATCAACAAGTATATTCAAAAGCTAGAAAATATATTGTTTGATGATTCCTTTCCTGGTGTGAAACTGTGTGTATATACAGTATGTTGGTTCAACTTGTCTGGCAATATATCTCTTTATACATTCAAAACAACACTTAAGATCCATATAACCAATTGTTCACAGGAAGGTGGCATAATACAAACTTAACACCAAGACCTTTATAATATGTATGTTATGCAAGAAGGAAAAATGGTTAAAAAAGAAATCACGATATTTAATTTTATGGATTTTTAGGATGAACTTTGCCACATGCAGTGCATTATTAGCATTTTAACCATATTTACATATATTTACAAATATTGACATATTTACAAATTGTGTGTACTTCACATTATTGCAGATAGTGTTCTAAAACAAATATCTTTGCCTTCTTTTTTGTTCTCACTGGTCCTGACTGGCCTATGGGGTGTTGGAATCCAAAGAGCCAGTCTTGCATGACGACCACTGAATACCATTTAGTCGTCAATAACACAGTGTCTCCCTGCAATAGATCTTTCCTTGACACTTAACAAATTCCTCTCAAGAGAGATGGCAATGTTAGAGCAACACAAATGCAACCTAGAAATGTCAGACTGCTTTATTTCATACAGGTGTACTGTTTGAGTAACAGCTTTAATAAAACATTTACATGATGAGAGTGGAGACTTCACTCTGCAACATACTTCCATCTCACTCTGCAGAGAGGGTTGGATAATCATCCAAGAATGCTCTGCCAACCACAATGTCTGGCTTCACTTCATGTTTGAAGTGCTGGAGCCAAACATATGTGTTAAGATGTGTCTAGATGTCTAGACAGCGGCTCCCTACTGATGGATTCTATCTTTGACCTGTTTGATTCCCAACAATCCTGCTTAGAAATGGAGAGAAGGAAGAGATGGCAGAGTTTTCATTGTAATAGACCCTACTCGATTGCTGGATTGGACTTTGGGCACCTCTATTGATCTTGATAAGCAGAGATACAAAGTGTAGAGTCAATTGTACCCAAGGCCTCTGTGTGAAAGCATGGGATAATGCGAGAGGTGACAGTCAAGTATATGGTCACCATACTGTTCACTGCTGCTGTAGTCCAAATGGTATACAGTGAGAGCATCTGAATAGCTCCCACCAGTTTTTACCCTTGAATGGCTGGAATAGCTGTCCAGGTATGCAGGTGGATGTACTGTGCTGACAGCAGCATGCTCAGTGCCAAGGCTAATGAAACATGTCTGGTGGTGATTACGCAGGGACAACAGAGGCAGATGCATGTGAAGCGTGAAAAAGCCATCCTTGGCTTTCATTGTTATCATACTGGTCACTAAAGTACAATGTGTAGCCATTACTAAGCACCAGTACTCAAAGATATAAGCTCAAACATGTGAAGATGAATGGTGTAGCCAAAGAGCCCCAATAGAATTGATCTGCAATAATGTAAAGCATACATAATTGATGGTACATGGCATAAAACATGCAGAAACACCAGTATGATCCTTCAAGCTGAGGCACAAGGAGTCTTGGCTAAGTGATAAAGGCCAAACGAGAGAAAGAGCCCACAATATAAGTCAAGGTTAGGAGAGGGAACTGATGCACTGAATCTCCTCTCTCTCTCTCTCTCTCTCTCTCTCTCTCTCTCTCTCTCACTGTCTCTCTCTCTCTCTCTCTCTCTCTCTCTCTCTCTCTCTCTCTCTTGCTCTCGCTGTCTCTCTCTCAATTCTTTGCCTCAGCTCTGAAAGATGGTGTGTACAGCATAATAATGAATTGGTCACACTCCCCCAAGCCTGGAGAATGGGCCCCATTAAATTGCATTAAAACACAATAAGGCCTCTGTGTGTGTGTGTGTGTGTGTGTGTGTGTGTGCGCGCGTGTGTGTGAATGTGCACGTGTGTGTGTGCATGTGTGTGTGACTGAAAGCCAATATTTCTCTTCCTCTCACCCTGTATTTCATTCTCACTCTTGATTTCTCATTCATTCTCCATCTGTGGCCCTGTGGCTCTCTCTCCCCTCTCAGTGCCCTCACTCCCTCCCACCACCATCCATCCTTCCTCCCTCAGAAGACCCAGATCTCTCTTCCTTCCACTTATCAATTCTGTCTCACCAACTAACATAAACTCTTACACCCATCTTTTGCCCCCTCCCTTTTCTTACATGTCAGATTAATATTCACTGGATATTATTGTTGGCTGCATCCAAATCCAAATGGTCAAAGTGCTCCCTCTGTAATCACATTGTGTGCTTTAATGTCTGTGTGTGCATCCTTATCCTCTGGATATGTCTATACTATGTCTCATGCATGTCTTTTTTGTGTCACGACTTTGTGTTTCTTTGTTACATAGTTGCATGTGTGTGAATGTGTGGCTTCATACCCTCTCCTGTGTATTCAAATGCTGGAGGATTAGAAAACACGACTTTCAATTTCCCAATTTCCAGACACTGCCTCTGTGCCTTTCAACCCTTAGACTTCTAAAACAGAAAGAACGAAAAAAAAGACTTAGCGCGGCTCAAACCCAGCACATAGCACAACACAACAAACCAGACTGTAAAGTGGAATTCACATCACCACAGGAAAGAAACAAACAAGTACCCCAAGAGTCACAGAAAACATGAATATAAAAAGCTGATTTCTTCAGATCATTTCTGTCCTCCTCCTAGACAGATCTGTGTTTCCATTTACTATTTTGCCAGTGCCATATATGAAGAATATAAATGCCTGCAGCAGAATGAAATCGTCTTCTTTCAATATCTAGTCACAAAATCACATTATAGCCGTGTGCCCAGTTTAAAGGGCATTCAGTAACTGATGACCTTTAATGACCTCTGGCAGTGACCAGCTGTAATTTGAAAAACATGACTAAACTCATAAATCTCATCCTTTAAATATGCCTAGCAGGGCTTTTACATCCAATAGAAACACATTATGAATGGTTGATTACTGTGATGATGCCACCATTTTGTTTGTTTTTTGGCTTGAGAATGAGCCTGGGTAGTCATCTTAGCATAAATGGGTCATAGGTCTACCAGAGGTATGCTGCACCCGCAGAATCAAAGAGAACTCTCTCCTACTGCTTGCATCGGGATTAGTGAAGCTCTCTGATACAGACAATGAAATACTTTTTTTTTCAGAAGGAGGAAAAATGTCTGCAGTGTGGCATTTCTTTGATCTCAGAGAAGCAATGTGCCAGCCTGCAGTGCTGAGAGCAGAGGAGAGGTAGAGAGGCTCTGTTAGGCCAGCCAGAAATAGCATAATATCAGAAGTGGGGCAAAACTGGCAGCTTGGCCCTCTCATTTTTGACCTAAAGAGTAAATGAGTTAAAAATGAGTTTATATGTGCAGTATGTAAGTCAAAAAGGTTGTTTTCAATATTGAACATTTTAGATTCAATATTCCAACCAATGTTTTTCTCACAGGGAGCAGGTGGATTTTCTAAACATCAAATCAGAGTCCTGACAAATGAGTCAATTGATGCAAAATATCCAATGATTATTAATTAAGTGTTATTGTTGCAGTGAGAATTGTTCAAAAATGTCTCTTTACTCATGTAAAGGTGTAATTGTCAGCTACAGGTTCTTTGATGTCTGCTAGTAGATTCTGTTACAAGCCTCAAGACAGCTTAATACCATGTTTGTTTCAGTTTGGATTGCAAACTTTCTTACACTTAAAAAAATACTATTGTTAAGGTTCTTTGAAATTCATCATCAATGCTGTTTGATCCACCACCGTTTGAATGCCTTGCTACATTATCTGAAATAGATGATTCAGTAAGTCCTTACGGGAGGTAGAAGTTTGTGTGCGTATGTGTGTCTACGCTTTGCTAGGAGAACAAACTTCAAAAAACATGAACAATGAGGAACATTGTAAAAGTCTCAATTGGATGAGTATCTTTTAGCTGAAAGGGTTTTTTGACCTATCTCTGTACAAATGTATGTGAAATTATTATTCAGTGCATTCTCAGTTGGGAAAGTAAACTTTATTGATCTTATCCATCCACCATTCTGACTTGCTTTTGTTTTGGAATTCCACCTATTAGTTATTATGTCAAATGCATAGAGGACACATGGATGCTTATTACTGTCCTGTCAACATTAATGCTGATAAATCAATAAAAATCAGTGACATTATGCAGCTGAATTACACAAGGACATCTGTGAGTCATCTTACTGTGATGACCTCCCATATCTGTTTGAACCTGAATACAAAGATGAAGAGCAAACCCAAATGAATTAGGACAGACAAACTGAGACTGGAGGAATATGTGGAAAGGCAACATGTTCTGCAAGACAGCCTACTGAAGAGACCTGTGTACTACAGAGTGGAAAGTCATGTTCACGGGAACTAGTGCACTAGAGGATTTATGTTGCGGTTGCAATGACAGGATGAAGCTTGTGTCGCATGCCCTGACGGAAACCTTTGTAAAGCTGTGCCTAGCAGAGCATCTTCTTCCAAAATCTCTGCTTTGGAATTGATGAGTGATAATAACCAATAGTAAAGACTACTCAGGTTTAAAATAAATAAATATAGGAATTGTATGTGATCTATGGTATTATGTATTCAGGTTTTAATCAGAAAATCTAATGTAGGCAGGTCTCACTGAAGTGCACGATATTGTTTTGACAGGGCATGATGAGATTATGATTGATACAGATGAACATTATTTCTAAAAGACAGGAAAATAATGCCAAGATTGAAAATAACTGGAATTGTACAGTAAAACTGATGTTTACGCACTGAAGCTTTTTAGTGCGGCCTCTAAAAAGCGGCACTAATGTTGATCTAACTGCAGCACAGTGACTTTTCTGGTCCCAGACTCTGGTTGCTTGCTGTGCAGTTATCATATTGACACTTTAGATTACATTGAGACAGCTGTTTGCAGTTTGATTACCACAGTGAATAACAGAAATAACTTGGTCACAGTGAATATACTATGTGAGTTTAGTCTATTTGTTTGTTTTTAGGCTGCTGCAGCAGTTATGGCCACTAGTTTGGATTTATTAACATTTCGAAAAACTGCTTGCTTAGACTACTTTGGAGTTTACTATGTTATATGTGTTCACCCAGACAAGGTGTATACAAAGACATGTTTTTTGATAACTGTACACCTTGAACTATGTCATGTCACTCATACCACATGCCATTTCTCATTTTGCCTGGGTAAAATCCTGCATATTGCTGACTTTAAACATCCATTTTTTTAAACTAACAACTTAATTTAGAACTATTTTAATGGTGTTAACTATAGCCACACTCGAACCTGAAGAAAATACTTGCCTACTAGTTTTGCTATAATGTTCCAAGTCCACACAGTAGGCTAATGATGCCTTATACTTTTGCTAATTAGAGATTGTCACGATAGTGCTTCATAACTGAGAACGGATAAGTCATTGAATGATTCATGAAAAATATGTGTGGGAGATTTTTGACGAAGTCTTCAAGGCAAAACTCCTTGGTCTCACGAGTGCTGCTAGAGTTTTAACTGTTTCAAAGTAACTTTATGATGCATCTTTTAATTTGTGTCTCTGTCTCTCTCTCACACACTGACACACACATTTTTGTCCTTATGTGTTTGCTAAAACAGTGCTGCAGATTTTACACCAGCTTTTCCCAGACATTAAACTTCAGAAGTAATTTCCTCTTAACAGTGATCAGTCAGCAGTGAGAAATCAAATGCTGAGTATATTTTTTAACTTACATTCCCTCCACCCATATTTTGGACCTTGGAACAGGAATACCTTATAATACATATTGCATGAGGTCAGTTTTCAGCAATAAAGCTTTTCTTTCATTTCACCAACACAAAAACTCAGTGTTCTCCTCTAGTATAAATCATGACAAACACAATTTAATTCTTCAGTCCCTTAAAAAGTGCTGCACATCCTTGGTAAATATCACCCTTAGTGGCTGAAGTTAATTACAGTAGACTAGCAGAAAATGCACAGTAAGCCCATATTACAGTATGATGAAAACATCAGCTGATGGCTCAGTGAATTTCTTAGACATTTTGGCATAGCATTCACTTAGCACCATGACAAGACTGCTGCAGTGTGGTACTGTAGATCAACGCCTCTCTAGTGTCTGTGTAGAGTACAGTATAATATTTGAAAATCAAGAGAGTAACTGACTGAACTGCATCAGTTGGAGTTAACACTTTTTTCCACACAAAATATGTCACTCTCTCCTAATGGATATATGACAGAGTATATCCTATTATGAGATACATTCCTTTGTTTTAATCCCATTAATTCTTTCTCTTGCTTTTTTTCTTAAAACTAATAATGATGCCAAGTTGGTAGCCCATTTGAAATTTGCTGTATTTTATGTTTTCTATAGATGTGTAATGGCTGACAAAGGCCCACTTTTTTTAGCCTGCTGCTTTTAAAATGCAGCTAATAATCCTTTCTGTCACCATCAGTTTATTTTGCTCTCCCTCTTGTAGGAACATCAGTTATTCTTATAAGATCCTCGTTTATGAAGGGGGCACCACTTCCCATTAAGCTTAATTTAACTGTGTCGGGAAGAAACACAGCAGCAACTTCTATCAATCTCAAATCTGAGGTGCTCGCTACGATTCAGTGATCTAATTCTCTGCTAAATTGAATTCACAGACAACGACTTACTACAAAAGAATATATTTATTAACTAAATAATAATGAACAAATAATAAAATGTAACAATACAAATGAATAATGGAAATGGATAATAGAAATTAAAATGAGCATGAAATATAGGATAGGAATGGTGAAATGCTTATGGTAAGGATTAAATTTGTGTTGGAATTTAGATATCTTCTCTAATGAAATTTAACTAGAGAGTTCCGTTAAACGACACCGACTCTTAACCACGAGGTGTTGCAGCAGTGATGTGGTTTCAGCTTACTTCGTGCCGCGTTGTTTGGATGACTCAGCGCTGATTCAGCTGGGGTCCGGGATGACTCAGCGGTGATTCCGGCAGCTGTTTTGCGTCACTGGGCGTCAGCTGGGCAGACTGTCCTGCAGCGGGTACCGAGGATGGGTTACCCGGCGAGTCGGGAGCCTTTTGGGCCAACTGGCCTGCAGCGGGTACCGAGGAAGGGTCACCCGGCGAGTCAGGAACAAAGTCTTTTGTTACGGTTTCTTCAGATGGTTATTATAACCATCACAGAGTTTGCCGTAACAGGTGATGATGTTGAATTTGGTGATGATGTCTTGATCCGTCGAGAGAGCGGTAGTCGTTTAATTGAAGTCTCTGGCTTACTGACTTTCTTGCCGAATAAACATTCAATAATTCAATAATGTTCAATAATAATTTCGCCGGTCGGACGGAACTAGATTTCAAGGTAAATTAAATTGCAAGTGTCCAGGATGGCGTTTCCTGGCAGAATATCTAATTTAAATGTAAATTTACGAAGGTTCACTCAAAGTTAGACTGCTAACAAGAGTTGTAGCAAAGAACTAGAAAAAGACTAAGTTGGAAGAACAAAAGAAAAGAGCGCGCGCGAAAGGCCTGATAGTACGAATACAAAAATCAAAAGAATGAAAAAGTAAGAGAGTAAAGTAAGAGAGAGAGTAAGAGAGGATGAAGAGGGCAAGAGCCGATGAAAAGGGCAAGAGCCGCAAAATGCAGCCGGTACGCTTGATTTATACGAGGCTAGCGTGAGGGCGTTCCTAGGAGGTTGAAACTATTTCTCGCGCGCAAACGAGACATATGATCTCCGGCTTTTGGATAAGCATTCCACCATGACCATAAGTTTCAATATTAATTACACACATATAAGACATTAGGTGCATGTTAAGAGTGCATGAATCTTCTATAACCACATATACAGCAACTGACGTTGAAGCACTTGATAAATTGACCAGATAGAGTATCTTACATATGACTTGATGTTATTTTTGCAATCATTAAATGAGACTTATTCACACACATTGTAGTTACAAACTTTATCTTTACTATTAGCTGGGATGCATAATATAACTACTAAGACTATTCTTTTATCTACCATCGTAATACTTCATACGTGTCAAATCTAATTTCTAGTCTATATAGAGTATAATGGAAATGTAATATTTGATTGTGATTCGCAGAACATTTAACCTGAATAAAGTTGTCCATTGGGTGGCACTGTGGTTACCTCAATATGAATTCAATTAAATCTGGACATTTCTAATTCGGCTTTACTGTGTCGCAGGAAAACCTGAGTTGGATGGTTTTAATCAGCATTCAATATTAAGCAGTAATATACAGATTGCAAGATGAATAAACATTCAGAAACCTGTGAATCAAAAACTCTTGAATTTGTGGGAGCACAGAAATTCAACCAAGCTCAGCTGAATTTACGATGGGTCTGGTTATGTTATCTTGGGGTAACATCAGGGTGAGAAACAGGGGAGTCTTGTTAAAGAATGTGACAAGAAAACATTGAGGTAAAAGAAGAGAAACAAGCTGAGGGGATTCACCATGATAAACAGTCTTTCTACAGGTCTCCAGAGAAGGGTCCTTTTGATCCGGTATTCATGAAATGTGGTTTGACAATTAGTGTCAATGTGTAAATTGTTGAGGAGAGTGCACCGGTTATCCTCCCCCCTGCAGTTCAGGAAAAGGACAGTTTCTGCTGAGAGTCAAACTGACACTTTAAGGTGATTAAAAGGGGTCTTCAGTTCATCTGAGAGCCTTCTCAGATAGCATAGACTACACATCCATACCTTTGAGGTCAGAGGTTACTGTTGGTTTGGCCACAAACCTCTCAAAATGATGTTAGGGGAAAACGTAGTCAACTGGTTCTCCTACACTCTCTTGCTATAGCTCCCCCTATAACTGTCCCCTCTTGCCATATTTTTGTCTTGGAAGTAAGACAGAGAAGTCAGAGGGTAAATTCTGATGAAGACACCCCAGTTGATCCACCATTCACCCACCCAAACACATACACACACACACCTCACTCACATGCAGGGAGCTGTCACTCAGCAGTGAAGATCACAGCTGAACACAGTATGAGCACTGCATTTCTCTAGATTATTCCCATAAATCACTGGTGGCACAGATACAGGTGATTCTCAGACTGGGCCTTATCTCCTGCCTGTGTGTGTCTTACACTTTGTCTGTATGTGCTTTTTTTCTCTTGTCTATATTTTTTTTGGTTCCTTTAGGCTTGCTAACAATTTTACCTGTTATCCTTCTTGTCTCTGTCTTTTTTGTACCACTTCTGTCTTTTCTTTGTTCTTAACTTGCCTCTCCCTTCTTCCTCATCCAACTTGTCTTCAGTTTCTCTCACTTACATTTCCCACAAGTCCTCCCTGCTACTTTTTGCAGACATGATTCATTTTCACTGTACTTGTTTTCTATTATCTTCTATGGGCCCTTTCTCTTTCTGTCTCTTTCTTTTGCTTTCCCCCCTCTCTCCTGTGAGAAGAGGACCTAGTTGTGAGAATTGTTTGAAGTCATGATGGCAGGCCAAATGGACCAAATGGGTATTCTGTTTTTTTTTGTTTGTTTTTTTTGTTTTTTATCTCTTTATATCTTTCCATTTCCTCAACTATTTCTATCCCTGAGTCATTACTGTCCTCTGTCAGCCTGTGATAAATGGTCCCACTGAGCCCATCACTGTTAACATGGCTAGATTCTCTTTGTGTGTTTGTGTGTATATGTAGAGATAGATGGTCACTCAGTTCCCCCAATAGTTAATATGAGTGGATCACACAACTACACTACCACAGATAAGCTGCATCCTCCTCCTGTGGATACAGACAGAGACCGCAGCCACCATTGATAGTACATTTAAAAGGCTGTTAATGATTGGGTTGCCTGGGTAAAGTAAAAGCAGGTGTTATGTGTTTTGTAGTCATGGGCAAATGGTTTGCTTAGTCAAACTGATCTGGTTTCTATTCCATTATGCCCATGTTATCTAGTTTTAACAGTAATTTGCCTTTGACTAGCTGTCTTGAGTTATGGGCCCCTCCTTTTGAATCTCTTTGATCTGATCAAATTGAATCACAGTTAATTTAAATTAATTTAAACTTATTTCATAAATAATCAAAGGAATAATCAAATAAATGGAAAGAAAACAACATTCAGCACTCCACACATTTGGCATTGTTTTCCAGATGTGAGTTTGACTTGTGACTCAATAAATTCCTAATAATATTAATGCTGTGTTCTCACTACACAATTGTAGCCCTAATTTTGTTGCACTACCTGTTGGCATCTATATCCTACTGGGCCCAAACTTAAGCTTTATGGCACTTACTTGTGTTGTTGTTTCCTGATCCCTGCTTGTGATGTATATCGGACTCATATGTATATTGCTTTGGATAAAAACATCTGCTAAATGAAGAATGTAAATGTAAACTTAATTTTCCACTCGCCAACAGCTTCTGGAGATTGCAGACAGAAGACCCAGATTAGAGGCAAATTGGCGCTCACTTGGCACTCAATCGATATATGTAAAAGACGCAATCTGAGAGACTCGCAGAGGCCCAATAAAATATTTGGAAGGCCAAACCCTGTAGTGTGAAAAGCGTTGTGACTGACAACAAGAGCAGCGGGGAGCTACAGCCAATGAGAGCGCAAGATACTCAGTGAGAGGAAACATTTCCTGTGTCGCTACTCACGTGTGTTTTTGTGACAAAATGTTGTTTGGAGACCAGACAAACTCGTCAGGGACTCCTCCTGGTGAAAGATCTTGAAATGCGTGACCCCCTGTTGCCGATCAGTCACGTAGCATGCAAACCACAATGACTGAAAGGTTCCCAATTACAAGACAGAGAGTCGTGTAGTGTGAACAGTACAGCGATATGATGACTTTGAAAGTCATGCAGGGTGTGCTTGGCATAAGGCATGTGTTCAGAGCTTCTTTTTTAAAGATTGCTGCTAAACATACACATAGGGCTACCTAAGTTAAACTCATTAGGCTGGTTTCCACCAGAGAGGTTCTTTACATCTAAACATTAGCCTGTTTTCTGCTTCACTTCTGAACATAGATAGCCGCAAAGCCTATTCATTATGTGACCTTAATGAGGGAATGAATTCTCTGCTTCATTCCCAATACTGAACAAGGGCCTCAGGAGAAGGGATTCAAGAGTCTGCCGTCCATAAGAATACATGAGCATTGTAAGCCCACTTTTTCCATGTTGCTTTATTTAAACAAAGTCAAAATTGTATGATTTTACAATTACACAATGGTTTTAACATCTTTTCACTTCCATTGCCTCTCTTCTCTTCTCCTATCTTTTCTATAGCAGACAATCTCTGTTTTCTCTCTCTCTTTCTCTCTCTCTCTTTCTTGCCATCTCTTTCTCCCTTCTTCTCTCCTCCCACCCAGGAGACAACTTAACAGTGATTGATGAGTTTTCACATTTAGCCATAAAACAGAAAACAACACTCCTTCATCCACAACTGGAAGAGTTGGACATGTGTGATATATGTATATCTTTCTCGGAGCTGTTATGTCTAGTCTTCAGTAGGATTTTTTGTGAAAATCTACAACAACTTGACATTGATGCTGTCAAGGTGCTACATTTGCTTGGTATGAATATGAGTATTTGTGGATGTGTGTGCTTGTGCATGTGTCTATACAATTGCACCAGTTGAACGTTTTTGAACAGGCATCAATGAATTTTGAGTAGTTCTATACTTCTTATGCCAAAGTAAAAAAGCCACTGATGTGCTGTAAAATTCTGCATCTTTGTCTCCATTTTGTCGCTCCAAAGTCACAAGAAACAGTAACAAATTTTTGTTTATATTCATTTTCCCGAATTCTCTTAAGACATCGAGGTTATCTATTGTAACATGTAAATTGGGGCTAAATGGTAAAAGTCATTTTAATAAGCAGACCATTAGATTTCTAATCCTTAAAAAAATCAAACCGAATGAACAAAAATAATTCATTTTCCCTTATAAAACCAACATATTAGCAGCCTGTGAGAGCATGTGTGCCTCTGAAGGTATGCATTTTTTGTCTTACTTCCCAGCCTGTGTGAATATGTTCCGTTTTGTCATGTACTGAACATGTGTGCTGTTTGTTTGCATACCATACATGTGAATGTGTGCTCTCCTCCCTTGGTTGGAATTAATTTAAGCTGCCTTAGAAAAAGCTCTGGCACTAATTGAAAAATACCAAGCTCTACAAACCATTCCCTGAAGCCACTGTATTATTGTGTCCATGTTTCCAGTTGCCAAGATACCACTTAAATGTATTGGAGTAGGTTCAGTTGATTTATGTGCTGTAGAGCCCTCAGGCTATGACCTGCATATACTGTAAGTGACCATGGATACACATAGTGTACACGTGCATGTGTAATGTCTATATATAGTTGCAGGATTTACATGCATGACAAATGATAAAAAACAATAGCGTGAGAGTTGGAGTCATCTATGTGCTCCTGTACCTTTGTACTAGAGGATCTAGACTGTCCTCTCTGATACATTAAGTGTTTATTACACCACTGAATATATCAGATCAACAACATTTGTATAAAGTGTCAATGAAGAATATTGAAATATTTTAACTAGTGTCACATATGCATTCTGACCTGACAGTGATGCTGTTGAGCCTTGCAGAGAAGCTGATTCTTTAAGTGCTTGTGTATCTTATAACTATCAATGTAGTTCGCAATAGTAGAGTGGATCAGTACATCTCAAAGACTCCTCATTCAAACTCAAGAAAATCACTCAAACCATATATGTGTGACCAGGGAGCATTGTGTGACGCTTCCCTGCCTCTCCCACCTGACATTTCTGTTATTGAATTGCTGCATATTATAATAGGATCATATAACATACATAAGTATACATCATATAGCTTCACACATATTCATAGATAACCATAGATATTAAAGAGAATCAAACTTTGGTTTACACAAACATAAAAAGCTGCAATCATGACTGTTACAGTTACTGTTAATACCAATATTATGAAATGAAAAAAAAGAGATTAAAACTTTCATTTAAAATCAGATGCTACTGCCTTTCTTGTATGCAATGTGTTTTTGTGCAGTTATTTTAAAACAGAAAAACACAAATATTTTGGCACAACATTTCACAGAATTTTATATTTTTGCAGTATAACTATTTATAGATGCTGCAAGAACATATGGTCAGGTTGAGTCAGTAGTATTTGATACAGCGCAGACACCAACCACAAATAACATTTCATCAGGAGAGACAAGTGAATGGAGAAAAGGTGTTTTTTGTGACAAAGATAGAAATGACAGTCATAAAAGTCTTTGGCGCTTGGACTCCACAGAGACATCATCCCTGATCAGCCGCAAGATAGATCCCCCATGGAGTCCAGACACTGGTGGTGGTGGTGGCTGATGACTTCTGATGAGACTGACAGCTGATAAAGTGATGAGACTGATAATCCTGTGAAGACTGGGCGGAGATGGGGAGGTGGAAGGGCGTGCATAACAGCTGTATGCTGGACTTATATAGAGAAAGATATATTTAAAAAAAACAACAACAAAAAAAAAAAACAGCACCCAGATGATAGGCTAACAATGAAGGTGTGTTGCTGTGCTATTGGACAGATGTGACCAGCTTATTAACAGCTGATGCTCAATCTACGCCCCCAAGCAATGACAGCTAGGAAATAGAGTGAGCATGCATGAGAGATGAGAATGACAGGGTGGGCCCAGGCATACAAAAAAGATAGTCTTCCTGACTGAACTTTCGCTAAGCTCCATTAGCCCTGATTGGATTGTTAGGTAGTGTTTCTAGCTTGAATTCTACAGCCGATTGTTAACAGGCTGTTAAAATTTATGTTGATTATCTCAGGGAATCCCATTTTGGGCAGAGGAGGAGGAGGGAACATGAGTGGATGATTACCAGTATGTGTGTTAGAGGGAGATGAGAGATGGATAGGAACTGGAGATGCTGTTCACAAGTAGATAATAGAGAGGGGGATGGTAAAAGGCAGAGATAGAGTGCCTAAAGAGTAATGCAGATTCCTTTTGTCACTGATGTAACCTGAACAGAAACTGTGGAAAGAGTTTCATGTTGTAATTTTCCTAAAATTGTGGGTGGAGGCCAAAAAAGATTGCAGCTTTTAAGTGTGTCACAACATGTCAAGAATTGCTTTATAATTGTTACCCTTCTTAAACCTCAGTCATGGGGTGACAACAAGTTCATTCAGTTGAAGCACAGTAATAATTTCAATACCAGTGCGTTAGATAGGAGGACATGGTTCCAGTGGATGAATGGAGACAGAGAAAGAAAACAAATAATGACAAAGTGGCAAGTAACAGAAGAGTGTTGAAAAATGGTTCTACAAAGAACAACTAAAAGGCCACATTGATTTTAATGCAAGGGGGCTTATCATCAAACCAGATGTAATCAAAGTTGACTTTCACAAACAAAGTATGTGTTTGTGTAATTGTTTGGCATTTGGATAGCGAGCAGCACATTTCTGGATTTTTTGTGTACATGTGTGATTTTTTTTGTGTGTCTTTTACTGTCTGTGTTTATGCGCAGATGAAAATCAGCTGTAGAGATTTGGAGAAGTGTTGACACTGAGACAGTTGGAGAGATAAGAAGTGATCCACTTTTGCACCCTTGGTGTCTTATTAGGAGCATTTGGTGCAAATGTCTACTAGACCTCACTACACACACATGCACAGTTTCACATAATATCTCTGATTGTTTTCTCCATCTGTCTTATATCCAAACTTTGGAGGATGATTTGTCTTCTCCTCTCTGTCTTCTCTTGATATTTCTTTCCCTTTTTAACATGCATGTAGACACCCTGGTGGACTCGGGGGCAACTGCCTCCTGGTGCCCCTGAGGACCAAAGAATACAATCAAAGTGCCTTCTAAGGTGCCCCCACAGTATGATAAAATGCCCTTTAAAGTGCCCCCACAGTATGATAAAATGCCCTTTAAGGTGCCCCCACGGTATGATAAAATGCCCTCCAAGGTGTACCCACAGTATGATAAAATGCCCTCAAAGGTGCCCCTACAGTATGATAAAATGCCCTTTAAGGTGCCCCCACAGTATGATAAAATGCCCTTTAAGGTGCCCCCACATTATGATAAAATGCCCTCGAAGGTGACCCCACAGTATGATGAAATCCCCTCTAAGGTGCTCGCACAAAGGAAAAAACTTACCAAAGTTCTGTAATGACAGTCTAGTTATGGGTAAATCAAGGTTAAAGTGCCCTATAGAGTGCCTCTATATATGACAATCTGTAATGAAGTGCCCTCATGGCTGTCCTTTCAGTGGAAGAAAATGTGATAGTGTCCTGTAAAGAACCCCCCAAAATGATGTGCATGATTTGCCCTTTAAATGAACAGGATGTATTGCTGTGCCCTATGATGCCATCATAATGGGGTGAGCTGGAGGTTCTGAAACCCAGAATTGAGTGCCCTTTCAATGAAAAAGGTATCCTATAGGGTGCATTGTATGGTAGAAAAACACTGTGAAGTGCCCCTCTTGTGAAGAACATGAGATAATTTGTTATATAAGATGCCCTTACGATGGACCTCGATCTTCCATCTTAAAATGGGCCATTATGGTATAAATGAATGTATCCTTTATGTATGAAACATGTTGTACTTGTTGTAGCTTACATTATTGCACTGAGCTGATTTCGGTAGGGTGTGACTAACTAATTTGTCACACCCCCTGTAGATTGTTTGGGTCATTTCAGTCTAATCTGTAACCTTCATACTACAACAGTGAGGTAGGTCACATTACACATAATGCTTTTTAGCAAATAAACAAGTGTATGGATTTTTTTTTAATACGGATGCATTATTAATGTATGTAGACTATATTGTCTATGTAGGCTTTATGTTTAGGCCTGTCCAAAGCTGTATAACATGCTAAACAATATGCTAGATGGATATTAGCTAGGTAGATATTTACGCCATCTTCACTACAAATATTTGGTAAAGATGTATAACATGCTAAACAATATGCCAGCTAGATATTAGCTATTAAACTGGAAATCAACCCTATAGTGTAATCAAATCATTAGAAAAATCATTAGAGTATTCTTTATTCAAAACGTGTTTACAACCCTTTAGCTTGGATTAACCTGTACTTGTAGAGAGGGAGATTAGCAATGGGTTACCCTATGATTACAGAATGCAAAGAAGAGACAGAAAATTGAAGCCAATACGAATGGATCAAAATGCAGCTAGAGGCAGCAAGGGAGGAGATAAATGAGATTAAGGTAGGCTATGTTTGTATTAGCCATTAGCAATTACAGGGATGCCCAGTAGAACTTAAACATCTGCTTAGGCATGTTAAAAAGTTTTTTAAAAAATTTATGAAATCCGGAAAAGAACCCTTTGAGTAACTTGCTAATAGACAAACAAACGGATAGGAGTGAAAGCAACTTCCTCTGTCTGGGTAAAAACATACCTTACTAGTGCAGCTCTGGCATTGTATGTCAGGGCCTTACCATCCCAAGTAACTGGAAAGGCATGACAAATTGCAGAGTTGCCCAATCTTTCATGGATGTTTTTCAGTTCTGCCAAAGAGGAAGACAGAATTGTCACTGCATTTAAGATGTTCCACTCTCCCTATGCTTCCTATCAGCAATGTCCAATATGCTTATGTGCCTTAAAAAAAATTATGTGAACTCAGTCTTCCCAAAGTTTACTCCTCAAAATATATCCTATGTTGCCAGTGACTTGTGCAATCATTCTCCAAACTGAAGCTGATCAAGACCTACCTTAAAAGCCAACGCTCTCAGATCTTCTTCTTCTGTTGTCCATTGACAGGGACATCCCTATCGACCATAACAAGATCATTAACATTTACAAACTCCGACTAAAATGTATTACTATTGATTATTTCACCAATCTTGCTTCTTGCTTCCCTGACAGGACTGCTCAAAACAAGTAATTCTATAAATGTTAATAGTTCCATATTTTGACTGCAGACATTTATGAGAAATAAATATTTTAAAAGTTACCAATTATTACAGAGATGTTTGCAAGATAAATGTTTAAAAAGTAGTTTTTTTTTAACACAGAGGTGTTCTTTCCTTATATTCTGAATCACCCTGTAAAATATTAATCTCAATTGATAGTGTAGTCTTTTTTTTACCAAACATGCTTCATTACTCTTTACTGATGGGAGCCCATTGAATCCATCAGGTGCCCTTTATATTTTTTCTACTCTGCCCCTCAGACAGCCTGAGTCTGACACTGTGTAGACAGTTACACCCACAAAATCACTGAACAGAAAGGTTAGATGATCTTTGTCATGGCTACAATAAGAATTATGTGGTTAAAGTTGGGGGACACTCATGGTCATGGTTGGACGGTGATCTACCCTGTTAAAGTCTGATGTTATGTTGACCTACCCATCCACCTCAACCTCCCGCCTAAAGGCTTTTTCACTCTATAATAACTTCACTTGCTTTCCTCCTTTGCTGCAGTCATAATTACTATAGCCGCTAGAGGGCTTCTGTCACTTGAGCGTACAGTATATATGTTTTTTTAAACAACTGATCCTGTCATTTTTCTTGGAAGGACAGTCTCTATTAAAATCCCTGTAACTGTTCATGATGGGCAAATACAATCTGACAGAGAAGGTCAAACTATAGTGGCCCTGAAAGTTCCACACACTTCAACAAAACACAAGCAAGTGAGGAAAATATCTTTATCAATTTGACAACGCATGCCGACCATTTAGAAATAAATGCTGCAACGCCCCCACCTCACTCTGTACTCTCATGTGTGGACAGGTGCAGTGCGGTTCAGGTAACTCAGGCACAGTATTACAAATACAAGCAGGTTTCAAGGACACCCTGGATATCTGCACGAGGACCTGAACTGGTTAGTTTGGTTTGTAAATGGATCTTCAAAATGTTTAAAGACCTCATGTTTACATGACTCACATACAAACAGCCAGAGACGAATGGGCAGATGGACACTCAGATGGATAAATGGCCAGTGATAAAGGTGCAGAGCTTGGCAGGCCACATGACACTTTTGCAAACACATGCACAATAATTTTTTCTCCAAACTTTCCAGTATTACACAACCATACACAAATACAAAATCACTTTTAATGGGAAACACATGCAACACAGGCATTTACTCTCGCCAGGTTTCCCCAGAGTGGCTCTGATGGATGTGTGACAGCTGTGCTCCCTCATTCCCTCTCTCTGCCTCCCCTAATAAATCGTCCATTTCTCATTCAACTCATTAGCTAATTCACAAATCAATATCAATGAAACTACCTTTCAGTCACAGATCTCGATTTTTTTTTCTATGTCTGTGTGGAGTGTGTTGCTTGTTCTGGTCCTTTCCTCTTGACTGCCTCTTGATACTTATTCCCTCCCAAAACAAATCAATATCATTAAGACCACCTTTAACTTTCACAGTGTTTCCTCCTCTGACAGATGTTTCTTGACATTACTTCTTTTTACTATCCAAAGACTTTAAATTATGCTTATTTGATTCTTTTGTGTGTGATCTGTTTGTGCAAGTGTTTTACTCCACTGTGTACATCAATCATAGTCACAGTCAAGCTGGCCAAAGTCCTAGCCATCTTAAGCCTCATTCCACGGGATCATTTATTTTCTTACTTGCCCCTCCTTAAAAAAAAGAAATTTAATTAGCACAGAAGTTGAGTAAAAAACAAACTTTTGGTGTAATCAACAAGCTTTCTCTCTCTCTCTCTTTTGTGTTTGAATATTTTATCCATGTTTGAAAGCCATTTTAATTGAATTTGTAATGGAGGCTGGCCATTGGTGCATGGCAGAGATTAACACTGGCTGAGAGATTCACACTGTTTAGTCCAGCAATGATTACATACACACAAATATTCCCTGCCTTTCTCCATATTTCTCTTATATTGTCTGACAATTACACATAGATATCCTTGCTTGTCAGGAAATGTTAGGTGACTGCTAGTATAGGGGCAGACGAATGTCAGATGCACCCATGGTTATCAGAGGTCCATATGTGTCTCATTAGCAGGATCACAGCTTTGTGTGCGTTTGCGTGTGAAAGGCTAATGAAGGAGGCCTTTCATCTCTGTGTGGTGATATGCCTCAAAGCACTGTGTCATCACACTTCTTGTTGTTAATATGACTGCCATGGGAGAAATCAAGATATACAGAGGATGGACACAATATCACAAACAGTTGTGCATGTTAATACATTTAGAAATAATAGTGAACATATATTATGTTTATGAAGCCTAAGATATTTGAGTTTTGTTAATTCTGTGTTAGTAAGGTTTTGGTTCAATTTTATAGTATTTATTTGAGGTGACAGTTTCAGGTGCTGCGTTGGTTGCATTCCATACTTACTGTGTTATTTCTACCAAAGCAGCAGCTCATTTTGCAATCAGCCACCTGGAAAAGTTACTCATTGTGAATCTTGGGTCATAAATGTCAGTGTAATAGATGCCACTAATTAAACTTTAAAGACATGAAAGAAGGGACAACATAGAACGATTAAATTACTTCAGTGAAGTAGCAGGTCAATGAATGTGAAATTTAAGTCTAATAGCACACAGCCTCAAAAGTTCCCCCAAGCTCACTTTTAATGCTTTGAAATTCAACATAGTTCACTTTTCAGTTTAAAAATATGAGCAGATGGCCAGATAGGGCAGCCTTTTATCATTAATGTTCTTATTTTCTAAGGAACTGCTGTTATAATCTAATTCAGTGTATCTACCTTGGATATGTCTATGTGGTGCTCACTTGCCTTTTGCTGCTGTCATTATGAGTTCTTCAATAAATAGGTTAATTAAATGTTCTCTTTCACATTCCCTTTTGAAACAGATATGTTTTCTTATACCGAATGGACCCTCAAAAACTTCTTATAACACTTATCACATCTCTGCATGTCATTGTTGTGATCCTCCATTAAATGTATGTGCATTAAGAAGAGAGGCACACTTTACTGATTACATGCAGGATGCACTTCAGGTGACAGGAAAGCTCCTCTTCCAGTCCAGTGCACCTTTTTCATAAATAACATGCGCATCTCTACGTGCAGAATGCATATGACCCACGTTGCAAAAGGCTTTCTAAATCCGACCCTCTGTTGTAAAATATCCTTTGTTAATGTTGGACTGGTAAATGGAAACACTGAGCATCCTGTTAATGCCAGGTTGGTACAGGAAAACTCTGAGTGGTTTCTGTTTCTGCCAGAAATCCTGTCCCCTCTTACTCTTCCCCAATTTCAGATCCCTTCATCTGGTAGAGATGGGGTCAATACATTTGCCACGCAGTGCCTCTTTTCATGCCAGGATGTAGTCACAAGTCAGCTTCCTTGTCATCTTTCCTCAAAGTGCTGTTATCTCTCCTCCCAGGTCACTGGCATCTCTATTTCCCTGTGTCTTTTGTTTTGAAAAATAACCTCTTCTCTGTTCATGTTTTAACCTTTGCCAGTTTGGCCTTTTCAGTATGATTGGCATGAAATTATGTCACCATAAGTAATGCGTGAAAATCTGGATGCCTTTATGTGTACATATTCAGTTGCGAATCTGTCTTATATGGTCTCGCCCACATTAAAGATCCACCTTTATGATTAAAAAACATTTTTAGTCTTTGCATAAACACTTTACATTGTTCTGCAAGACCAGGTAAATTAAGCTGTAACGTGTGTTTTCTGAAGCCCCTTTCTTTATACTGTAGTGTTTAAATTTACAGGCTCCCAGGGAGAGCTACCCATCATGCTATTGTGATGCTAAACTGTCCTTCCGCTTTGCAGTTGGCGGTTCCTCAAAGCAGAAAGGCAAAATCTCTGAGGGCCGCTTCTCTATTTTGTTTGTGCCCAGTTGTATGTCTCTCTATTGTATCTCATGATTGTGATTCTTACACTTGAACAGGCACTGAAGAAGATGATTATATATCTTAAATTGTATTGTATAAAGAATGTTTATACATTGGTAACACCAAAGCATTTATTTTTCTTTGAATGTGTTCTGTAGTTGAAATTGCATATTAGTACATTGATATAATCATTGTGTTTGAATTAGTTTTCATCTCTACTAAAATAGTGACATATCACAGAAAATAGCTCAGATGATCATTTTAGATGTAGTCCTGCAGCCTCATGTCCCCTGACAGTATCAGGCTGTGCCTGCAAGTAAACAGAGTCACCACCTTGGTAGGCATCTCACTGGCAGAGGTTTAGCTGTTTGTGCCCCCTCTGTCTCTGCCCTGTGGCATCTTTAGCCATAGACAAATGTAGAGAGGTTTTCACCTCTCTGGCATGCATGTCTCTATGCCCTTACCCTGTGTTAGCTTGGCACACATCTTGCTGGCAGAGGTTAAGCTGTTTATACCATGTGGAGATGCAGCTTTCCTCTCTCTCTCTCTCTGCAGTACTGCACTTGCCCTATGCTAGGCTGGCACATGTTGGCCTCTTCTTGGCAGAGGTTGCATGATAACTCCTGCCCACTGGGGCTCTTGTTCTGCATAAGTTTGGAACAGGCCAAACCAACACATCTCTATATTGGTACCTCTCTAGCAGCTACTCACTAGTTCAACCCCAGCATGATCTGTCTGGGGCAAATCTCTTTGTTACCCTGTGGTTGCCTATAGCACAGTGGGTTACAGCTTGGGAAATGAAGAGGCACAGATTTCAAGATTATTTTTCAGGGGTTGAATTTAAAGAGCCAGATGGGGAAAATGTGTCATGCATTATCTGTGAAAATATTTCACACATCTAATTACTAATAAATATGCTGTCTGAAATAGTTGCTACCTTTTGGATGCCTCAAATTAATATGTTGAGTAGGAATGAAAATGTCTCATTTTCATTTAATTATTTAGTGCACGCTTGTTTGCACTGGGGGCTGATATCAAGATATTCTCTCAGTTTCTTGAGTCCCTGACCCGACTTGTGATCTTGGACCCTACAGGTCAGTGCAATAGAAATGGCATTTTCTTGGCTCAGTATCAGCAGCTTGTTCTGTAATGCTTCCACCGTTTGCCCTCTGTGTGCCAGGATGCCCTCTGTACCAGATAATGCCCTGCAGGTTGGCGGGTTTGGCAGCTATCTTTGTGTGACTCAGTGGTTTAGCATTGTTTTTTTTGAGGCAGTGTGTATGTGTTTGTGTGACTTATAGGGTCAATGATTACAGAGATTATACCTCCAGCTCTTCCAGTTTTTTTTTTTTATTCTTCTTTTTCATCAATATGTTTTCCTCTGGTGTTCTGTGCTCCTAGCCTCCTTTCTTTGTCTGTTTCTCTCTAACATTCTTGGTTTCTTTCCTCTTCTCCTTTTTCACTCTCTTTCCTCTGTCTCCATCTCCCTTGATTTCTCTCTCCTTCTCCTCTAATGTTCATCTGTTGCCCTGTTTATTCACTGCTGTCATTTCTGTCTTTTTGTCTTTTGTGCTTTCTGATCTTCTTTTATCTGAGCTGTCTACATGGTGGGCTGACAGAGACACAGACACATATAGGGGCACACACACTGCATGTAGAAACACAGTCATTCATAGATGAACACACACACACACACACACACACACACACACACACACACACACACACACACACACACATTGCCGTAATGTGTGGCTTCACTAGGAAGAGGGCTGTTTTCAGGATGAGTCACTCTATACAGTGTTTATTTCCCTACCTCTGTTGTGAAACAACAGCCTTCAGAAGCTGAAACCATGGCAACAGTCTCTGCAGCTTTGACTATGGGATCTCGGCCACATGACATCACATTAGGAGCCACACATAGGCAGACAGACACTAACAGACACAGATGTGAAACCATGAACACACACATACACCATGGTAACTGTGTTTCTGTCCATAACTATGGACTCACATCACATTTGAACCTCTCAGAAACTTCATGGAGATGGCTTATGTCTCTTGTCATCTTTATGTTTCAAAATCCCATCTTGTTTGTTGACTTCATGCGTGCATGCTATTCAGAGGACACGGAGCATTTGTGGGACCGAGACTGTGTGTATTCACTATTGATGAAACTTTAGATTAGCCTTTTACCAGTTTTCATGACTGTTGACTGACTAAATATTTCTTGAAATTATGCTCCATTTCTCAAAACTCTAAACACAAATGCATCACTGCATCTTCATCTTCACAAACTCCAAACTTCCATGTGAAAACCAAACTCTCCACTCAAAACCATGTAATCGTACATCTAAACCTAACTTTTCCTTCAGACATCATACAAAAGCCATCAAATACACAAACACTACAAAACAGCCATTGCACACTGGTGAGATCAATTCAAAACACTACCGTAAAAACCTTTTACTGCAATGAATAATGGCACTCATGGTTTTCTCCCAGAACAGCCTCTTTACATGATAAACACAAATATGAAGAAACAATCTTTATACATTTAAAAAAAAAAAAATCCTCAATGTACTGTAGTAATAAACTGAAAGTGAAAAAGTAAACATATTATAAAAATATGATACATATGATAAAGAACATAGAATACAGTAAAATCATTTCCATTGATTTACTATTATAAACCAATGAAAAAAGAACAGTTTGTACATAAAGAAATAAATCACATTTATTTTGCCTAATGTCTAAAGGCCCTGTTGTCTATCCTGAGGTTCTGATTGGTGTGTGAACAATTTTGACTCAGTGTTTCCACCTGGTGTTAATTGGGTTCCAGCTGTGATGACTTGAGTTAATGTTATTGAATGCCAGTGCTTTCTAAATGAGCACATGAGTGAAATCAGGGGAATAATGTTTATAGTTTTGGGAAATGAGTCTGCCTTTCGAGAGATGGCGTCATGGTTTGGGATGTTTAGTTAATAGACCCGGTTATAGTGTGTAAGCGATCGAGAAAAACTGTGAGGGACTCAGCACTGATGTAGAGGATGGGGTCCCCTTAGAGGCTGGAGAGAAAATTGTAGGCAAGAAGATAAGATGACTTTAAGGGTTTTTAGTCTGGACTGTCCCAGGGTTTGATTTCTCTCACTTTTTCTTTGTCTCGTTTAATCACACATACACACAGGACAAACAACCATTATTTAGCAATTGCCTTTCTTCCACTGGGTTGTGAGGAATTTTTGGATTGGTGCTACATGATCTGACAGATGTAAAAAACATGCTTTAAGAATAAGAATGAATAACTATGTTTTACATATTTGCACTCAGTTTTTTAATGCCTTGCGTTTAAGTGTCTTCCACTTATTTCCCCCTGGTAGCAAGAGAAGAAAGGGAAAGTATTTGGCTTGTGACGTTACATCAGAGTATGTCTCCATTGAGAGTGAATTGACCTGGATAAGTGGGAGAACACTCAGAGGGTTTTCTTAACATAAAGGTACATTTTCTGGTTCAAGACACTTATTATTTCTGAAAATAAATAAGCTCTTCTAGCTGACTCAAGTTCAAACGCTTTCCCATTCAAAGTAGCTTCAGCCTATTTATACCACAGCCAATGAAAATTCTCCAAGATAGGCTGGAAGGTGTGGACTAACTTTTGACTTTTGAGTATGTTCAGTATTATATGCCCAGCTTTACGAATGCCTCTCGTTTAACCAGATGTTGTCTAGCAAACAGCAGTAATTGAAAGGCCCTGGAATGATAGTTCACGACGAACACCTAGTTATAAGTTATTCATTTGTAGATGAAAAAGTTATATTTTTAATTTGATTATGTATAGCTAATTGTGTATAAGGATGAAATATTTCATTTTGTGAAAGTTCGTTTTGACTTGAGATCTCTGGGAGTTTTATAGATGGTAGTGTAATTTTTCTTAAACAAAAAGGATCCTGCTTTTAAAAGAACCAATAATGTCAAGTTTCCAGGGGTTTGAAAGGAGAGATGTATGTGTTATTCAATGGAAGTGAGAGAAAAAAAAGTGGGAGGAAGCAACAGAGTGAGCCGGCAATAGAGATGAGATGGCGGTGCTCTAAAGTAAAGAGCGTGATGATTGCTCTCACTGGGGTCTGACCTCATGCACTGGTAAACAGGCGTAGCGCTGGTTCCCCTTAACACACAGACAAACTGCCCCACATGCATTCACCCTTACAAACTATCTCATTTTGTGTCTTGCCCACTGGGTGCATATGTGCACATGCGCACACACACACACACACACACACACACACACACACACACATACACACACACACACACTATGAGTCATTTGAATGCACCTGCCTGCCTAATGTGTTTGCATCTCATTTCATGCAGGGACCATTTAGAAATTAGAGTCCTCTTACTGATGGCTGAACTGGTCAGCAAGGGAATGTGTTGACTTACAAGTCTGACTCATGCATTTGCTGAGGTGAACCTTGACATATTAGACACGAAAACACAAATGCAGACACATACCTGCAAGTGTGTGTGCAAGCATGGATATACACATGTTCACACAAACACTGTGAGAGTCTTTTAAATAATGTCGCGTCTATACACATTGCTTTTTTCCAGGGCAAAGTCATTTTTCTAGCCTTTTCAAGCCAGAAAAGCTCCACTCACAAAACAAACGATGCCTCAGAGGTTTTAATGGACCAAAGGGTGATTACAAAGCATTACTCTATTAAACAAGCACTATTATTTAGATTTTAGGGTTTCTTGGATGTTTTTTATTCAATGTCTTGAGGCAGTTCAAAATATACTGTATTTTCTTGAAATTCTTTCTCTGGACATTTGAAAAGGTGAAGTGATGTTGTATTTTACTAGACAGAACTAAAATAGACATTCAACGTACTCTCTCAGTCTGACTCTTTGTCTCTGTCACTATCTGTAACACTGTCTCTCTATCACTCCATCCCATAATATCTCTCAGTATGGCAGCAGTGACAGGAAACATGGATGCTATTCCACTCTTAATGATGGTATATAATCCACAGGTTGAAATAGTGGTATGCCATGTGTACTCTATTTTATTTTAAATTGTCTGCTTACTGCAGATTTGTTATATTGTTAATGATTAACTTTATTTTACTTTTATTTAAAAGCGACCTTAAAATCTGTAAAATAGAGTATATCTGACATCTTTGTATTCAGAGGATATGGGAGATCATTAAGTCTTATTATATATGGGCCAGTATGGTTGTAACCCACTGCAATAACTCTACTACCCGCTGTAATAATTGCACAATGTTATTAAACTCTCATAATGAATGTAGTACAATAAGAGTAAAACTGCATATTATTAGAAATAATATAATGAATGAATTTAATGTTTTGTTTCAGTAAAAGTTTGTGAAATTAATTTTGAAGAGTCACAACCTGCAGTGCTTTAATTGCTGACAGTCTGTTATATCATGATTAACACATCAAAACAGTTATTATTATATTTTAAGACTAATAATTCAGTGATAAGTTAGTGAAGGTTTAGTCACACTTGCTGCAAACTTATAAAGGTTTTCATCATCAGACTTTTAACACATCCAGATAAATTATGTTTTTAATATCTAATCATATCATATGCTGAAGTTACAGCATTACAACATTATTCATCACTAAACTGAAACTAACCTAATATTATAAAAATGTACATGAAATTTTATAGCTAATGGGAACTATTTTCCATTTTGATTTCATATTACAAATTTTAATTGATCATATTAAATCATTACAGTGTGTATCTAGGTTATTTCTCAGGCCTGCATGAAATTAGTGGCTTTTCCTTTATGGTCTCTACAGCCTAAAGGCTAGTTTACAGTTGTTCAATCAACACTTTTGATAAGTGTCAATTGAAAAAATGACGTATTTTCAACAGAAAAAAGTGTTGCTTAACATTTTCCTTTCATATAGCGCACCTCAAGAATGTTGCTATTCCATGGACACTGTCATATTTTGTTGTGCAATGTGATTTGGTAGTTACATCACGATGGAGATTGTAGTTTTCACTGAACCTTCTTGTTGATAATTTGGTCAGTAACTTTAGATGTTTGTAATGTCCTTACTTTAATTTAATAAATGCATATATTTATACATAAATCCATACCTCCTTCATACCACAAAATATATCCGTATATACACAGTTTGTTTGTTTAATTCTTTCTTCCCTCTCCTCTACTGCATTTACTCTGTAGAATGATTTTTTTGGCTACTCTGTTTAAAAGTCAATGAAAGACTTATGGAAATGGAAAGGATTACAGTGGTACACTATGATGAGACTTGGGTAGGTTTTTTAATCTGTATGTTGTATAATGTATGTGATGGAGAACCAGAATTTGAGAGAGACTGCATTTGGGACTACAAATGTGAGATAATCTTTACTTAAATTAGCAATGGGACTCTTTTAACTGTCTACAATAAAGCTGAAATACTGTAACACCCAACCTCCCTCTCTCTCTTTCTGCATCTCATTCATTCAGTCAATCAAACATACATACACAGGCTGTTTACATGCTCTGTCAGGTGTTGAGATAATTATAAGCTAGCAAGTGGAACTAAGCACTGTCACATTTGCTCCACTAAAGTGTCCTTGAGCAAGACACTTATTCTCTAACTGCTCTTTAGTTTGCCTTGTGCATGCATACAGAAGACATATTTGACTTGCACTTGGAGAATTTCCACACAGGAATGTATCACAAGTGCAGCTTCTCTCTGGCACCCAAAATGGATCTCAGGACTGGTTATGCTCCATTCTTTTATGTGACTGCTAGTGTGTTTTAATGAGACTGGGTCCTTTGTGAGGCTAGAGTAAACATAGCAAGAAAAAAAAACAAAACATAGCAATAAATGCCACTTTAGAGAATTACCCACCTCAAAGTCTGTTTTTGTTGTTGTTTTGTTGTTGTTTTTGCTGGAGAGTACAGGAGCAGTGTATACAAGCAAGATTCCCATTGCTACTTTAGTGTTCATTAAAACAGTACATTAACCAGCTATAAGAACCTTTTAGAAACTGGTATTTTACTTTTGATACTACGAACCTGACTTGTAATTACCAGGAAGTGTCCAAATTTTCACTGTAGAAGAAGAGGTTGAGGGTCGATGACAGATATATTGCATTGCAATTAAGTGCTGCCCTGTGTCTTGCTGACTTGTGCTCAGCTAAAACATAATGAACTCTCTTCTCTAATTTAAATAAAGGGTCCAATTATGTTTGTACATAAAGGTTGTAAAAGACATTGCAGTTAAGTACTGATTTGCGTTTTTATGCTTTTTGTAGACATGAAGAGGACATTTTTACACCTACAAAATTCTTACACTGAAATCTAATCAAAGTAGCAGCTACAGCAGGTACATCTATCTATCAGTTTATACTCTCTTCAGGAAAATTATAGAATTCTATATTTAGGCACTGTGTTATATTATTAAGTCTTCTCCTTAACTCAAAGCTCTCCTTATATGCTCCCTTCTGCTGCCTCTCTTTCCTGTTTCCACTTGATTCATGCCAAATCCCCAGCCTCTGTGTTTGGGCTTTTAAAATTTTAAAATAGGTCAGAGAGCAGCCAAAACTGAGTGTGCAACAACTCTTCATAGCCTAGAGAAACTTTTAATCATTGCACAGATTGATACCAACCAGGGTCAGCCTTGAGCACGCTCGCTCCCTTGTCACCTCTTCCCACCAAGCAGCAGCATTTATTTCTTGGACAGCCGCAAAGGGCTGAGTCGTTTTTAATGATTTTCCCACTATCTGATACCCCATAAGAGGATGAGGCTACTTGTGAACCAAAGTCACAAAGCTCAAACGAAAGAGTCAATTAAAAATTCTTTATCTTTAGAATAACAAAGAATACTGATAGGTAATATGAATATTTTTGGATTATATATTTTTTCTGGATTGTCTTCACATGGTGTAATGTGACCTTGTTCATTTACAGCCCACCACGCATGTCTTTAATCTATACCTCATTATATTCAACAATTATAGGTGTAATTCAAATTACATAAACTCCCTTGTATATTTTTTTCTGACCAATATTATGTTCATATAACAGATCATGTGAACTCCTTTTCAGCAGTGTCTAGTGACATGGTACAATACTGAATGGGTAACTACAGCCTGATTTCTCGGTCCCTGCCTATAGTCCTGTAGTGTTTTATCAGTAGAGGAATACATTCACTAAGTTGCAAAGCAAAAACATTGTACAGTTAGCATATCATTGCCCTCTACTATACTCAAGATACTCTTTTTTTCCTCTGTGAATGTGTGTGTGAGTGTGTGTGTGTGCATACATGCATGTGTGTGTATGTGTGTGTGTGTGTGTGTGTGTGAGTGTGTGTTAGCATTAGAGAGCTTAAGTGATTTTATGGTTTAGAGGCACGCTGGCTGCTTTACTGTAAGTAGATTGGTCATGGTGCAACACATGTTCACTGGTGGTGTGTGCTGTCACTGTTACTTTACCATTTCCCACATGGCTCTTATTATCCTCACCTCAAATGCCTGTTTTAGCATTGTTTATTGTGTTTAGGGTTTAAATTAAAATTAGGGTTAGGCTGATCATTAAAAGGAAAATCTACTTTTTCAACAAACTTGTATTGCAGTATTTTCAAATTGTTATATAAAGTCAGTATCTGCAGACATTGTCATGTTTGTAAGCATGAGCTTTGCTGTTTACAGACAACCCTCTAGTCTACCCTCTAGAGTTATCTGGACATTGTTGAGGGTGCATGCTTCAAGGTTAAAGTTGGGTTGCTCTCCAATTACCAGCCCCCTTCATACATCATTACATCTGGCCTATCAGTGCAGGGACAGACAGCACATTTGGACAGTTATGATTCAGAGAGGCTTTTCTCACCCTCCCACATCTGATGGGCGAGTGAGACCACCGAACATGTCAAAGACTTGATCTAAAGCCAACACGTACAAAGGGTGACTGTTTTAAAATGGAGCTGAGAGAGACAACAAGGGTGAAAGACAGTGACAAACTTAAAAATGGAATAAAAAAGTTTATTTGAATGAAAATAAATGGTCAGAATGGAGGAAATGTAAGCATAGAATAAAAATGAGGAAATGAAAAGCAAAATGTCCTTTCAGAGAAATTCATATACAGTATGTCCTCGATGCCTCCTTCCACTGCTGATTTTCCTTTTGCCTCTTTGAATGCTAACATAAAACCAGAGGCAGAATGAAAGACAAACCTTGGCTTATTGTTAGTCTCTCTGTCTCTTTCTCTCTATACCAATCAGTGTCATTCTTTCTTCTGCTTTCTCTCTCTCCCTTTTTTCTCACTCTATTTATGCCATTTATGACAGGTCCCCGCAGTGTCCCTCAGTCATGACTTACGGTTAAAAGGCAATTACCCAGTTAGACTAGAGGAGTCTGAATCAATACATGCATACACACACACACACACACACACACACACACACACACACACACACTTTATAGATCTCCTGGGAACACAAGAGTTAAATAGTTACTCTTTTCTCGGGCTTGTGGATGATTGCGTAGACATAAATGCTGTGTGTGTTGTGTTTGTGTGTGGAGAAAATGCTGAATGAATTCTAGGGAGTTGTCAGGTCTGAATTGGGGTTAAGAGGTTCTTTCAAGTCATTTTTTTTCTTTCTTTTCTGCAGAGATAGACAGACAGTAGGGCAGAAAGGCAGGGAGAAAAGGTTAGAACAGCATTCCCCCTCTTCACTGAATCACCAGGATACTTCCTGTGGTTTTTGTGTCTTCTTCTGGGTACTCTGTGTATGTGTGTGTTGTCACATTTGTGCACTGCCTGTGGTTTTCCTCTTTAGTTTTATATCTGTGGGATATCTTCAAAGAATGGCCCCTGTTTATCCACTGCAAAATGACAATGTGTCCATACAGGTCCAGTCTCTGCCTCAAAGAAAATGTTTTTCTTTGAGCAGTACTTTGTGGCAGGACACACAGCCTATACATTTAAAGAAAATATGCAGTAAATATGTTTTAGATGGTATTTTTCATGGAAGAAAATTATTGTGATTTATAGAAATGACTAAGCAACTGTAGTAGTAGTAGTATTAATCAATATATGATTTGAGAAGACAGAATGTCTCATTAAACAAATGGCACATGAAAGATAGTCAAGATAACTGACAGTAGTCACATTAATTTAGCAAGACCTGAAATAATAAATGAGTATGATAAAGAGTGTAGATTTCATTAAGTTTAGTCATCAGACTGTTTATTAGTTGTTCGTATGTTTTTGCTGATATATTTGGATATGTGGAAGGGATACAGTGAGAAGACCAATACCAGCAGCTTGAAGAAGTACATAATACTGCTGTTACAGTGGTTAATAAGCTGGCCTTGATTTGGCTGAATGGCTTCAGTGCTTTCTAAAGTGGACGCTGGGAGACTGAACCCCACTACAGACCAGCGCACATGCCACGATTTTGCTGTAAAAGATGGTTAGTAAATTTCATTAAAGAGATAGCCGTGTAATTTCTACAAAGTAGTAAAAATCAATGAGGTGGTCAATTCTCGCTTATATACTGTTATGAGCATACAGACAAAATGAATCAGCTTCATATGAGGCAAGGCCTGTCATTGTTAAAGACCCCCTTCACGTTCAAGGAAGGAATATCCTCCAGTCCCTTTATTCTCTTTGTGAATGATGATACTATTTGTTACATGATTTTCCCAGTGAATAAAAACAGTCCCTTTTTAATGGTGCAAAACAGAAGTCCTGTGAAAAAATGAAAAAACAAACCAATATACCAAACCAATATATATATATATATACACAGTACATATATATATATATATACACAGTACATATATACAATATGCACTTTCACACTGATAATTTTATGTGAATCAATATCCTGACTGAACTGCCCCAAAACACAACAGCAAGACCATTTACAGAAATTCTTCTTATTTTTCTTCAACAACTTTTCTTCTTCTAAGTTTTATTATTCTCCTTCTGTATGTTTTTTGCTTTTATTTCTTTAACAAGACATATTTACTTCGTAAGATCTTTACTCATCGTGCTCAGATGCTAGTGTCACCAAGCCTATTTCTATAGACTTCATATACTGTAGTTTCACACAGGGCAGGAATACTCCCCCTTCTTATCCCAGAGGGTTGATTAAGTAGGGATTATTATAGTGTGCAGTAACCATGACAATTCAGATTGGGGTCATTCAGGTCAATCTGTAGAAACAATAGATTTGCCTCACTGCTGAAAGCTCAATCTACAAGTCTTACTGGCAGATTTGTGTGACGTTTTGTTTGTGTCCCTTATATATTCATGTATTCTTTATAACTAACGTCTGATATGGCTTACACACCATTTGTGTCAAAGTTGCATGTTTGTGTGTTTAGGGGTTTAATTATGATCTGATTCACAATTTATCTGAAGCTTTGTGATTACAGACCACGGATTAAATGAAAAACATTGCACGGCTTTGTTTTGTCTCTGTTACTGGTGAAAGCAAGAAAAGAAACAATGAAGCCAAGTTGCGTAGGTGCAATATTGGCTCTCACTTCTAAAACACTAAAACATTTGGAGAAGGATTGTGTAGCTAATATGTCTTATAAATGGCTAACCCTGCTGATAATGAAAGTGGTTCAGTAACAGATATACAACTAGATTCCCCTGGCAAATGGTACAGACATAGACCTGCATGTGTCAGTACATGTTGCCTAAAGACTCCCTAACAGTAACATGTAGCAGATTTTATCATATTTTGTTCAGATGTATATTAAGCTCCTCAGTTTTCCTCTTAACAGTCTCTGGCATCCTTGTCTGCCCACACAATATGAGAAAGTAATGACTATATTTATTTAACCTTTATTCATACAAGGTACAGGTTAGATGAGCATTCATTTTCTTTTACAGCAACACCCTCTTTACAGTTCCATCTAGAAATAAGAATTTCACAGTCAGAAAAAGAATAATATGGGATTGTTATTTCATATGGTTTTGAATTTATCAAAAGGTGTTAATGTTTTTTTCTTTTTCGTTGGCTCTGCAGATTAGTCCATGGGCCAGTGCAGTCTTTGTAAATACAGTAATTCTTGGATTTAGTTATGGGATACCTGAGGCATCCACCAGGCACTGGGGCAACATAAATATGTACCAGACTTCCAAAGCAGTCAAAGATAAGATGTATGATGGCAGTTTTCTGATAAGGGATTTGTTGGGAAAGACCAACCAACCTTATCATATAGGATGCAGTGATGAGTGTTGTAATTACCATTAGTAATGAATGTCAGAGTAAAATGGTAAACAGGATCTAATAGTCAATAAGAGTGGAAACAGTAACATATCTATGAGTAGCGCCCTCATAATCCAGAACTCAGAGGAAAGCTGCAATTATATGCAATCCTATTTTTACAACTCAAGAGAGAAGCTGCTTGTCTTTCTATTAACACAAAGCCATTTAAAAAAATCTTTTTATTCTGTATGTTGTTTGATTTTAAATATGTCATCCAGCCCAACATATTTAAATTCTTCTTCTCTATTTCTCTATTTTAAAGCAGGTCAAAGTGGAAATATGCAATTGTTACTATTAGCCTCTGTGTCTGGATTTTGATCACAGTAAACATTTTGTTTTATTTATCAATTAATGATTGTAATTTGGTTTCATTTGGGCATCTCAAAGGATGTCTTAAAAAACAGTTGGAATTTATCAAAAATCACAAGCACAGTTTAGAATATCAGATGTTTATGTAGAGAACAGTAGGGCTGTAGTCTGCTGGTCGACTAGTCGATTAATTGGTCGATACTCTCTCATCCGACTAAATTCTCATTGGTCGACTAATCTCTGTGTATCTCTATCTCTACTGTATGTAAATGTACTAAACTTCACTGAATCAGTGTTTCTCCTACGATTATATCAACAAGAACCCCCGCCAGGCCAAAAAATATTTTTTAATGCTAGATTAAATGCCAAATATCCACTCATTCAGAAATATTTAGCGTGTGGGAGTCTGTGCAGCGCATGAGTCAACCGCTGTATTGTTGCCTGGGAAACGAGCAACTGTGTTATACATCATTGCGTGGTATGTTTATGTAGTGAGTTGGACACAGAGAAAGTGACGGTGTGACAGTTAAATGCTAAAAAGTCACGTCTGTCACCCCGGCGACTAATCGATTAGTCGCAGATTATTTCCAATTTTAGTCGACCAAGATTTTCTTTGGTTGACTACAGCCCTAGAGAACAGTATCAACAGAAATGATGAACAGTAAAAGGCCCAGAATGGCTCTTTGTGGGATGCCCTTGGCAACTGAAATAACTCTTTGTGAAAGTAAAGAATGAGTAAGTGTGTCAACAGCTTTGAATAAATATATAAATATGGAAGCACAATAGTTAAATTCTTAAACAATTAATTCAATAGCCTAGGAGGCAGCAAATGTGCTATGATTGACTCTAAAATCAGATTGATGTAGACCCAGATTTCGACTTTCGAAAGTTCGACTTCTCACACATTCTCCAAGCATGTCTGTCAATTTTCATTTCCTATGATAATTTAAGTAAGAGAAAGCTTGTATCTCTTTCTTGCTCTCAGTTTTGCTTATGCCATGAATCTGTGGCATTGCCTCTTCTTCAGCTCCTCTGGGTATGAGGCTTAGATCTGGGTAAGAAAGCCGGTTAACCCAACATGATTACTGGAGTGTAAACTATACCTTCATAGCCACAGACATGGTTTCCATGTTCAAAAACTGTAATGGGCAACAGAGGAAACAGAAAAATCTCCTCCCAGACTCTTAATATTGACTTTCTCTTCACTGCAGTGAAGTCAAGTGAAGTGACATGGAAGAAAAGTTGACACGACAACTCAAAACAACAAACAACAAGAAGAAGAACACGGAGCAGCTGCAACTGGCTGTTACTAGGCTTGTACCAGCTATAGCTGTAGTGTACCACTCCATAGATGTGTTTTTGGAGAAATTCACTGGCAAACTGGTTTGAACATTTCATTGTCTCAGATCAAGTGTTGCCATGAATGAGAATTTCTAAATTAGGTAGGGCCAGAATGTGTGCTTCCATGATAAGGCCTGTATCTTTTTAAGAGGAATTCACTATAAATATAACAATGAAATAGTCAAGTCTCATATTAGAAATGCCTTTCATTGCAGGCTATGCATTGGTAGAAAGTGAATACAAGACTTCAATTGGCACTGATAAAGCAGAATTCTGGATTACATGCAGTATCACTTACACTGAAGGATATATAAGGATTAGTCTAATTCTATGTTGTAGAGATCTATCCAGCAGGGGATTTGTCCATCAAGCCTTAGACACACAAATACATGGCAGAGTGCTGTTTGTGAATGAGGTGTTAATATCATGTGGAATTGACACAGATTCAGGCTGCTTCTGTGTTGAAAGCACTGTACATACAGTTTAATTTTTAAATAAGGTGCCTTAATTGCTCAGGAAGCTTTTGTTATACTTCATTTTCATTTCCGCTTAAGCAAGCAATTCTGTGGGGATTTGGCTTTTGAATGCATAGAAAAAAAAATCACACTTGGTCATTAAAGAACTCATTAATTTAAAAAAAAAAAAACACTGAAGATTATTTTAAATTCCAGATAATGAGGAGCTTTTGTCATGACTTACACTGTACTCAAACTGTACTCAGAAAGGGAGTCTGGAAATCAGAAATGTATATGGTGATAGCATTTTCTTAGCTTTCATCAGTTTCACTACAGATGTAGTTGGATTTATAAGCCCAACTGTACACACATTGACTTTTTTTTTTTTTACAAAGCTCTGTGTGTATGCTGACTTTATTTTGACTTCTTACTAGTGTGGTTCATATTCCTCTAGGATAGGCTACTCAGTTCTTTTATACAGTACACCATTTTTTCCAACCTTACTCAAATGGAGAGAAAAATCAAGGGACAATAAGCATTTGGAGAGATGCAACATAATTTAAACAGTCAAATTCCCTTTGGCATTTGGCAGTTGTGACTGATTATTTTCTGATGGTTTCTAGGATTCCATCAACTTCTACCCATGTGAATTTAGGTTGCATACCACAGCGGTCCTGCAACAAAGTGTGGCATGATTCTGACATTTAACACTGATGAAATGAAAAAGCACTTGCAAATGCTGATGGGCAGAGAGTAATGAGAGGCATACTACATTATTCAAAAAGTGATTTTGTGTTGTTTAATATATATATATATATATATATATATATATATATATATATATATATATATATATATATATATATATATACCATACAAAACCTTAATTCATTAAAAATGATCTACCAAAAAGCTTGTCTTACTATACAGTAAATTAACAGGAAGGAACAGGAAGACAGGACGCTTGCTCAAGTTTTGCAAACACATCAGAATAACAGTTACTTAAGTACTGGTCCTTTTGAGTACTTACACTTTTCTTCAGTATTTTCATTTTGTCAAGGTTTTTAATTTACCCAATTTGATTTGAGTGGAAGGTAATATGCTCCATTATATTTATCTGTAAGCTGGAGTTACTGTAGCTTGTGGAGGTTAGTGAAAATTGTGTGTAAATCATACAATAAGCTAATTAAATATTTTAAATATTTGAATGAATTTTGATTTAGGTGAAACAGCTTTAAGTAGTATTTTTTTAACTATTTTAATCAGCGTGTACGTTTGATTATTGATGAAGAGGAGACTTCTGCGGATAATTCGGCTCCCCGGTGAAACCAGAAAAACGTCTGGATCTTATGTTATACGAGAAATAAGCCGAACAAGTGTTAGCAGCAGCTTGGCTAACAGCCGTCTGGTGGTCACCAGACATCGTTGGAGAAACAACTTTAACTTTAGGTAAAACAGCTTTAATTAATATTTTAACTATTTTAATCTGCGTGTACGTTTGTTTTTGGAGAAGAGGAGACCTCTGTGGAGAATTTGGCTCCTGGGAGAAACTAGACGAACGTTTGCATCCAAAGTTATAAGAGAAATAAACTGAACAAGTGTTAGCAGCAGCTCAGCTAACAGCCTGTATCTGACGTCCGTGGGTTGCCATACATCGTTGGAGAAACACTGATCTTTTAGATGAAACAGCTTTATTTATTGTTTTCATCTGTAATCAGATTGTTCTGAAGAGGAACAGACCGGCTCCTGGTAAAAACATCCTGAACCATGAACACCGGAGTTAGCATATCCTGGTGAAATGATTATTTAACAACAAAGACAACAACTCCCATGATCACACTGTCGTCACACTCCATCTTTTGCTATTGCTTTGATCGAGAGACCCCTAGCGGCTGAAATTACATATTGTGCGTTTCATCAGACATTTTCTGACAGCTGAACTATGTGGATTAGCATTAGGTATCATTCTCCTTTTCTAAAAATTGTATGACTGTTTTTAAAATATTGTGATGTAATACTGTACTTTATGTATCATTCTAAATGCTCAATTTAATTTATAACAATCATTCTCTTGTTATATTTGACCAAACTGTAACTGCATCTTGGTGCATCTGATTGATAAATACACCACATGTTGGAGCAGAATGCATCACATCTGCGCCTGAAAGAGTGCCACAAAAGGCTTAGTAAATCTGGCCCTCAGTTTGTTAGGACCACACCACTGAGTTAGACAGATGGCCCATCAGTCAATAAGTCTGGCAGTTACTTGAACTTTTGGTCTATAAGTCAAACAGTGTGGTGGTTGGTCTGCCAAAATGAGTCACTCATTCATGCATTCAGTCAGACTGTCAGTCAGAAAGCTCTCTGCCTTGCAGTCAGTGAATGTAGAACATCAAAAGGCTGAAGCCTCACACTGGGTGCCTAGTGTGAATGCTCTATGAGCAGAGTAATGCGATTAGAGTAAACTGTGTGATATTTCCGATAGCACCCTGCAGCCAGATGGGAAACATGTTATGAATATGAAATGCTGCTTAAGAGGACTTCTGTACTGACTGGCTTTAAATGAAAACATAAAATCTTTAGACCATTCATGTCCCATCACCACATTTAACCCAGCAATTAGCTCAGAACTCACTTGTGCCATGTTGTCCATGTTCTGAAAACAAAACAAAACAAAACAAAAAAACTTGATACTACTGACACAAGGAGTCAGAGATGACAGGTATGATGACAAAAAATCTAAAATCTAAACGGACACATAGGTGTCAGTTTTAATTTGCACTACAAATATAAATATTTCTTGCCTTCAGAGCCACTGATATACGAGAAATACATTCAGAACATTGATTCAGCCAACACATGCTGTGAATTTCTTTGTTGTCCCTCAGTTTGTGTACATGTGTAACATTTTCACCTCAATCAGCAGTACTCCCCAGTGAGCAAGAGATATAGAGAGAGAGCAAACAGCAGAAAAAGAGGGAGATTGTAGAAGTGTGAAAGAAATACAGAGAGGCTATAAAGGTGAGAAGAGGCAGGCAGTTTGCTCTTCATGTCTTGATTTTCTTGGTAGGTGTCTTTTCTTCTCAGACGTCTGTACTTAGGCGAAAAAGTCATGTTCTGGTGTCAAAGGTTCTTATGGGCATCACTGATATTGAAACCCAAATTATTTATGACTAGAAGGAAAGCTGGCTGTAGCAGCAGCTGACTCTGTCTCTATTGCGATGTGCAAATTTATATTGCAGGCTGGATGTCAAGATTGCTAGAAGGTGCAACACCTGAGGGATAGAAAGCAGAGATAAGCAGACAACAATCAACTGAAAAAAGTTTGACATAATGTGGCAGTTTAGCATATTTTGGCTTCTTTGATGGAAACACTGATATGCATCATTCTGTGTAGTGTGAAGTAACTAAAGTTTTCTAGCTCAGAGAAACTTTGCTGCACTGTATAAGGTCAATTTGCTAAAAACCTTGCCCAAATTAATGTGATTAATTTTCATGCTAACAATTAGTAAACTCAGTCCTTGACCTCTGTAAAATGAGACAAATCACACAAAAAACAGTCTATGGAATAGACAGAACATGCCAAAAATAACTTGAAAGATGGAGGACTTAACCATCCTCTGTTAATTTAGTAATGCTTACTCCAATCACAATATAATAAACTGCTATCAAGCAGTATACCCATAGCTGTACTTTGTGTTTGCTTTTGTGTGCATGGCTTCAGTGTTTCCCCTGGGTTGACTGCTTTGGGGGTGGTGGTGTGTGGCTGGTGGGTGGGGTTGGGGGGATGCCTGAGCTGGATGAGGATGCACCTCTATTTAATAAAAAATAGGCCTATATCTGACAATGCTCCTTCAATTGTTTTCAACAACAATTACAGACTGATTAAAATAGAGTATAATTAGAGGTACTCCTCTCCTACAAACAAAACACACAGCTGTGCAAAGAGCAATAAAAAAATATAAACAGAACAAAAATAACAATATGCCTATTTGCTTTGACAAAGTAGATAAGTGGACAGTAGTAGACAGTTCTTTACCGGACAAAATGTTTCCTTCCATGTAGCCCTGTACATCTCTTACATGTTTTGTGCGAGGAAAACTAGCCTATCAGGAGCCTCAGGCTGTGCCACAGACTGCATTCTTAAAACAGGAAGTGAGTGTGAAGAGAAACAGTACAACAGTAAACAGTAAAACACCTGTCTGTGTTTGACTTGGCTACCAGTGTTTTCAAGTGGACAGCTATACAAGCAGTGCCGCAACACGAGCTAGTTAGTTACAAGCTGGTGTGGCAAATAACACCACTGTTTATCATAACCTATCCATAAAAAAACAACACTAAAAGTCAAAAAGTCAACTGCATGTTAACTCATGTTTTATGCTTAATAAAACACATTGCTGCTGATATTCATTTAGATGCTTTATTTGCTATTATCTGTGCTGTTGTTGCTGAACCTGATAGCCTCGCTCTCTGCCTGGACTGGCGCTGTGTCTCCATCCTATTGCAGGAGAACTTGTGAGTGAGTGGGGGTGGGGTTGTGTGGAGAGTGTGAGGAAGGAGAACACTGGCATGGCTTTACACAAGAAATGGGTTATGTATTTTAATGCAACATCAAACTATGCTTATGGATTCTCCTTACACTTCAGTTTGTGGGAGAGGAGATTGTTCATTTGGATAATTTGAATACAGTATTATTATCAGATACTTATGAATATTCAGTGAAGCACAGCTCTCATGCACACAAATCAAGAGTAGCAATTACCACTGTGAGTGATACATTGTTGCTTGTGATAATAGGAAAATATTGCTTAAACTGAATGTTAACGAACAATCAAGCTTTCCCACATGTCGTCAAATGTTTTCTTCTGAGAATTAACAGACTGGACCACAAGGTTGCTGGGTCAGGTCTACTGAACAGCTTTAAGCAAAAAATTGTTGCAAAATGACATGAGTAATCTGTATTCATTGTAATTGGTCATGTTTAATAATTATTAGTAGCAAGTAATGCTAATTATAGTAATTAGTAATGAGTCAAAATTTGATAAGAAAGGTTGATGTTTATTTGAAAACATATAACATATTTTAAGTTCACTAGAAATATCTATATATCTTTACGTCAAATTCAGTCATATGTGAACAACACTGTTGCTGCTGAGGAGTCCTTGAGGTACCTGTAAGTCCCTCCCTTGAAAATGTGAAAAGAGAATAATTTTTCTATGCAAATGGAGATGAAAATATAACAGCCTTTCAGCTTAATATTGCTGTACATATACAGTTTGACATTTTGTAAGTCATACTGAGACGTTGTCACCATGAAGAGTTAGCTTTGGTTGCTGCCTGCAGAGAGCACAAACAATACATGGAATGACAGAAACAGAACAACTTTGGTATCTAATGTTACTAGGAAATAGATTTTTCTTTAAAGGGGGCAAGACACACATGTGATTTCCTGTCATTTTTTATACTGTTGTAATATTGGATGTCTATGTTAAACATACCAAAACCATAAGGTGAACTTAAAAGGTTCAAAAAGGTAAAAAGGCTCCCTGAAAGTCAAAAGCCAGGGCTTCAGCCTGCTCTGAATGCTCTGTTTGCAAACTTACCTCTACTTCCACATCAAACTGATGAACTGAAGGGCTGCATAAACTGCCAGTGTGTGACAAATACATTTTTTGAACTGTAAATCACGCAAAGATATTCCAGAAGCCCAGAATAAAATATAGCAATACAATGCATTATGTGCATTTGTCCCCTTTAAATCCTCATTCACACCCCCACCCCCACCCCCTCTAATTTCTCTAAAGGCTACCTGAAGCACACATAGCCCCCAACAATCATGACAGCTTGATGTACATTAAAAGAACTCACAAAGGTGACCATGCTCTTATGGATAAAGTCTTTATCTCTGCCTCCCCTCCTCTCTGTCTTTCTCCTCTTACCCTATTCATTGCTACCAGTTCCTCTCTCTGCCTCACTCTCTCTCCTCTCCTCTCTCTCCTCCTGTGTCATATTATGAGGACTGACATGAGAGACCAGGTCCCTGAACAGTTGTTTGGGCCACCCAAGCCCTTTATGACCACCCTCATAAATGTTTCTGGGCTGGAGAGGGCAGTTGATTCTTAAAAGATTAAAACAAGTATGAAATGTCGAAATGCTGTGCTGCACTGATTTAATGGAAAGGCAATCAGGCAAGGGACTGGAAGGCAAGAGAGGCTGGGGAGGGTGAGTGGTTTTGAGGGACAATGATGTAGAGCCAGAGACACAAAGAGGTTGCGCAGTTTAGAAGGAAACATTTTGTCTGAGTGTGAGAGAGATGGAGAGAGAGAGAGGTGGAGAGGTCATTTCTCCTCCCAAGCACATCCATTTCACAGTGTTTTCCTCGACTCTCCCTCTGGACATCACCTCTCATCCCCTTCAAGTGATTATCCCTCTATTTGCCATTATACACATGGCAAAAACCTTCACGTACAAACACACTTACTGTATAGTATGTGTACACTCACACAACAGAAGGAGACTGCAAGCTTCCCTTGAAAACCATTAGAGAAAGCTAGAGATTTATTTTCAAGTCCTGCTGACTGCAGATATAGAGTATCTGCCAAGACTATTGACATTTTATTAATACTGTTATCAATACCTATTTTGAAATAACGATTAAGAGCCTGAAGCCACACAGGGCTTGTTGGCTTCCCATTCATTTTCTATAAAGAGCAGCAAACACATGCACATATCAATGAGTCAGTCAGTAAGGGACATTCACTGTCCTAGCAAAATGGAGCTGTCACCCCTCGTCCATGATGTATTCCTTTTTTTGGTGGGGGTGATAGCATGCCCCTCCTAACAACTTTAGCAAGTGGTTCATAACTTTAAAAGCAGTAAGAAAGATGATTGGCATATGATGAGCCAATCATATGAAATACAAATAAGATCATTATGTTAGTAATGATTAGAATTGACCTTGTCCTATAGAGGTTTTGGCTGAGAACAGCGCATTAAAAGCATTCCCGATCACTGTGAAACTTCAATTATTTGATGCCTGTGTGCCATTTGTTTGTTCATATACTACACATGCATATACTATATATGTGCCCTGAAACATTAAAAGGAAAAGTTCAGAGTGGAAATTGTTACAGAACAAACAACTTAATCATTATGTCATTGTGTATGTAATTTTCAAAACAAGCTCGACTACCCAAGGACACATGGACTACTTGCAGTATACACACAAACACACCGTCAGTTTACATGTTCCCACTTGGACATTCTCTTTTATTCTGTTGCCTCTTTGTATTCTTATAAGTGAATGGCACACATACAGTACTTTAAAGTATACCTACTTAATAATAAATAAATAATAATAAATAATAAATAAATAAAAATAATCCACTATGGGACAATATAACAGTAATTGGGTGAAAAGAGCACAACATCACAAATCCCATTATTATAAATTTATGTTTGGGAAGCAGTTTGTTAATCAGGAGATTTTCTTGACTAAAGAGATCCAGAATTAAGAATAACAACCCAAGGGAAAACAGAAGAAATGGGTAAGGGGCAGTTATTCTGCTGTTCCTGATTATGTGGATGCTGTATAATGAAGAACTACTGAGACAGCCTGACACAAATGATACTAACTCTGTGAGGCATATGACAGCCAGTGAGAACTTGGGAGTATGGCCTTGAGTGACACTTTAACTAAAGAATGTGGTACGAATGAAAAAAATAGCGAACATATTTATAAGGTAATGTTAATATAAGGTTAAAGGATAGGTTCACAATTTTTCAACCCTGTCTTAAAACTACAGTCAGGTGCCCATGTAAACACTGAAAGATATTTTTCTCACTGTAATCATCCCTCCTGCTCATACTGGCTTTTAAAAGATCCCCTTCAAATGTGCTTTCAATGTGAGTTATGGAGGCCAAAATCCAGTGTGTCCACACAGTAATTTTGTACAAAAATGTATTCCAAAGTTGATCTAAAGCTTATATGAGGCTTCAGCAGTCTGAGTTAGTCATATCAAGTGGATATCTGCCACATTTAAAGTCTTTTTAGCATCAAATTCCCTCTTTGTGTTTCCCCTGACAGTATTTCCCTGTTGAGCTGCGGTGGAAGTACAGTGACAAAAAGAGGAACTTTGGCACTAAAAAGACTGTAATGTTGAAAGATTTCTACTTGATTTGACTCATTTGGACACTGAAGCTTCATAGTAGTTTCAGATAAACTTTTAAATACATTTTTGCACAGAAGGAGGCCTGTGGATTTTGGATCTTCTCATGATCAGTATGAACAGGATGAATGATTATGGCAAGTGAAAACAAATTTCAGTGTTCATTGTGGTACCTGACTGTTGTTTTAAGACAGAGTTGAAAACTTGTGAATCTCTTCTTTAACTATATACATAATTGAAAATCCTAATATCTCCCTATTATCTTCTGTAGTCAACATAACCATGAAAAAAAACAAAACATATAGTGTGATTTCAGTAGTCTTGATTTCAGTTTCCAAGAACAATGTGTTGCTCTTGCTGTGTCTCTGGTCCTGTCAGCTGTGAGAAAGGAGCACGGAGTCAAAGAACAGGTTACAGGTCCTGGGTCTATCCCATCAACTCACTGTCCTGTTACAAGCTCAATATTTCCACTCCATTAAAAAACAACCCAGCAAAAGGAGCAGCAACAAACCAACAGATGCAGCAAATGGCCTTTTCATATGACACAGCAACTTTGCAATTTGTGGGATAAGTTACTACTGTTGAATCTAACCTTTTGGCTGGTAGGCTTACATCATTAACTTATGTTTTAGTGCATACCCACAGATAAAAAGTTTATTAATATATGCAGTTCACATTTGATTTTATTTATTATTTATAGCGCTGCATTCTGTATGTAGCTTGTTAATAAAAGCTATTTGCAAACATTAAAATGATCATTTGGCCACACTTTATTAGATTCCCATTCAGTTTGGTAATTTCCAACATTTATTTTACCAAATGGACATTATTAATGCTAATTTGGTCAAACTATATCATTTGTTCTAATTACTGAGAGAAATTCAATGAAAAGTATTCTCATATACATGTGTGGCACCATATCAGACACAAATTATTATTCAAATCGGAATATTTCCATATATTCTAATACATGTCTGGAGGGGATCTTGAAGGACAATATAAAAGACCAAGTCATCCACAGTGTTTCTAATAAACCTTTTAAAATTCCCACTGTGAAAAAGATACCGGTGACAGAATTTCTCTGCAGTCCTAGTAATGAACTTTGTTCTGTTTAGTATAGCAGCTTCACAGCACAGTACTTGTCCTTAGGGACAATGTTCTGTAATGAGCCTCTTAGACCTCACTGAAGATGAGTCTTCGCAATCCACTGCAAACCACTTAACAGTGTTAAGGGCAAACTGTAACCATCTAAAATATTATATAATCAGAAATAATTTGGTGGACAGTCCCTCCATCTGAAGTGAGGTGTTTCAAGTATTTCATAAACAGAGGTTTAATAAAAATAAGTGATTCTTTTTCATATAGAAAAGAAAGACAGAGAGCTGTATTGGATTTAGAAGTTCATCCTGTCAAGCTTTATGAAATGCATATTTTATTTTGATGGTTTGACTGTTCAGTGAATGAATGCAGTCATGTGATGTTAGTTCCTTGAAGTCTAAACTCACTGCATGCTTAAATCTTCTTGATCTCCATTTTTAGGAGCATTCCAAAAAAGAGAATGTATCACACTTGTACCCAATACTAGAATTAATTAAGATGTTCCTTATCTAAAACAATGTGTTTACATCAAAGAGTTGTGGCTTTAAATCATGCCATGCGTGTTATGACTGACCGGCTGTAGCATCCATACATCATGCATATCCTAAGCTAGTTAGCCTTTCAGGCAGACCGATTGATTACACTTACAGCTGGCTGATCAATCACTTCCTGGTGGCCATTTTTCAAAGACATTGGCATGGGTCGATAAAGACTTGATAGATGAGAAGGCCAGTGCTTCATTTCAAACAGGTCTCAGACCATGATGTGCTCTCTTGGGTCTTGGAAGTTGAGGAAAGAATAATGTGCTCAGATGTGCTGTTGTTTTAATCTTATTGCTGGCAGCTGCGATCAGCCTTCATGCACGGTCATTGTTTTATGATGATAAGAATCCAAATATTTAATATGAACAAGATGCAGGCAATAAATTAGTTTTTTCTTCTTGTATGCCAAGGAAGAAAAAAAGATTGGCAGTACAAGCATATTAGTTTGCAATGGAATAAGTTTTCTTCCTTGATTGTTTTTGACTGTATATTTAGTCTATTTGATCCCTGTATTTAAGTGTGAAGTATATCAGTATCAGATTCCCTTACTGACTACTGTTAGACTAAATGGTTTTGAATCCCATTATTTCTAAACACATTGGCTTCCTGTGTTGCCTGTCTCCTACACTAACATACTGATGGTGCAGACAGGAGTCTTACGCAAAAAAGAGAAAAAAAGTCTCTTCATTGATTTTTGCGTGGGGTTTCAGACTATTGTACTAAATCCATACAAAGAAAAATTGCTTTTGCTGACAATTTGAGTGTCTGTGAGAGTCAGAGAACCACAACTACCAAACACAGCTGTTAGTGTGACATACTGACTGTTATTGCCATGCCAGGAAATGATGAGATATTATCCGCTGTGGAAATGACAGGTAGAGTAGTTCTTTAATGTCTGGTATTGTGTCTCCTCTTTGGAAGGAGAGAGGGAGAGGAACAAAAGAGATAGAAAGAGTAGTCTTAAGATGGACAGCCAGACGAATAAGGCGTCTAAAACTGCTCAAGAGAAAATAAGGACTATCAATTTCACAGTGAGAGAAAAAATGGATTGAACTAGTAAGGAGAGGTGTAGAAAAGAGAAGAAAGGGAGGATGAGAGATTGATGTAGCCCAATCTATAGGCGGCTAGAGTACAAGTTCCCAGGAAGTTATTGATTTGAGGCCAACATTGATCTTGACACCGTAAATAAACACCTCCACTTATGCAAGCAAAGTCAGCTAAGAAGTAAAGGGCGACATGACCTTGGCTGTATCATTGACACTGGAGTTGGGAATCCCACATCTCTTGTGTCTTATGTGTTTCTAAGAATGTAGCAACCAGTATGCAAAGTAATCAAACTTTGTCAAACAAATGACTTATAATTATGATGTGATTTCTTGCAGACTTAATTAAGGGAAACACAGAGTTCCTTCCAACTGATTTTCTAATTAAACATGTAATAACCTTGCCGTAGTCTTGTAAAAAAAAAAAAAGCAGAATCTGTGGAATACTGCCAGAGAGATTAAATGTTATCAAACTCTTGAATTACCTGGAAGTATTTCAAATTTCAGTCAGATTTTTTCCTCTTTGTCTCATCGTTAGTGTTTTATTGACAGCACATGTTAGACTCCTTGTTGGCAACACTTTTCATGGAATTCCAGTAGTAATGATATGCATTATAGGCACCCCGAAATCCTCAAGTACCTCCACTGTGAATACATTTTCAGTGAGGCTTTAAAGTGGGTCGAACTGGCAGTCGATGGTTATGTGATTCCATTTAAGGAGGAACTATTGATATTGTAAGGGATGGTAAGACAGAATAGCTTTGGGAAATACTAAAATCAATTACTGTGTCTCTTTGTGTTGTCTCTGTGTGTGTGCCAGTGTCTGTGCATGTTTTAAATGTGCACAAGAGAGAAAAACGATTGAATAAGATCCAGCCAGTAGACAGTAAGTGCTCTTTCCCTAAAGTTGATAAAGTGTTCATAAATCTTGTTTCAAAGTGCACATCAGGACTGTATGGGCTCATCGTTTTTGAGGAGGAACTCTGTAGAATCATTAGTTCCAAAAAAGAGTGGTTTCAAATGGTTGCATCATCTCAAGGCAATCCCAGTGTGTTGGCACATCCCGTATGCAGCAATTTTTAAGTGCACCCTTAACACTATTACAGTTTGGAGATCAGAGAAAGCAACACTGTGTGGTTGCAGCACTTGTGTGTATATGTGTGTGTGTGTGTGAGAGAGAGATAGAGAGCGTGTGAGAGCATGTAAGTGAGCAAGAGGACAACAAAGAGAATGTGTAACATCAACTTTTAACCTTGGCCAGGGAGCTGTCCCTGTTGAGCCTCTTTCCTCTTTGAGAACTGGGGCATATTGTTACAGTCACACAGCGTCCTGTATGTGAAGATTTATAGGAGCAGCACTAGAAGGCACGTCAGCACTTTACAACCTCAGTTTGATGTCTACACACAACTACAGATACAGGGTACAAATACACTTACAAATCACTGAATACACACACACCCTCATATGTGCACGTGCTGTATACTGAACACATATTGAGCACACATCAGTATGCACACACGCACACAAACACACACAACAGTTCAAAACAGTAAAAGATCCCATGATGAAAGATGCAGGCTCAGCTTTATTAGCTAATGCTATTTGTTAAACTCCCAGACTGCGTCCCCAACTGTAGATTTCCCCAGAGGGATGATGGAAAACAAATGACCACCCAACTGCAATATAGTGAAGTATATTCGTTTTTTCTTTTTTGTTTCTCTTCATTTTTTTGTACCTAAATTGAAAAGCTCCTTTTTTGAAATACTTATCTCTTTCTATCCCTTCAAAGCTCCTCAGTGATAAAAAAAAAAAGATATTCACCACTTACTCCTCTGTCTGTTTTTGAAATATGATGAAAAACATTTTTCTTTTATTACCTACCCTTCAAATAGTCTATCTAAATTAAAAGCTATTTTATTTCTCAAAGGTCAACATTTGGCATACTTTGATTATTAGAAGAAGTAAAGTTTTATTCAGCATTGTCACAATCACAAATACATGTCATACCATACCGGACTGACACATAATCACTACTCTCTCTCACTCTCGCACCTCATAATTATTCCACTTCATATGGCAGTAGGGTCAATGTGTCACCCTTAACACCTACTATAGCTCTATATATTCTTTAGCAAGTCAGTATTTCTGCCTTTGCATACTCTCTCTCTCTCACACACACACACACATTCACACATGCACAAATATGCATTCAGTAGTCCTATCCACTCCAGCTTTTGGCAGAGACACTGACAAGTCATTGCAATTAGATGTACAGCTACAACCAGGAAATAGGACTTGGAACAGAAGTCTCTCTTATCCGCACGCTTAATGACCACTCCACAGCATTACACAGAGATGGAGACACTGCAACTGCTTCAGTTCTGCCAGCTAAACCACAAAGCTCTCACTGGGCTTTCTTGGTTTGTGCATCCAGGCAATTGAGTCAAACTGAGTCTATTGCGTTGAGAGAGCGGAGAGCAGTTGGAACAGAGGCACACAGATTGAAAGATCTTCAGCAGTGAGACAATCACACTCTCACAGAAAGAAAGAAAGAGAGAGAGAGAGAGAGAGAGAGAGAGAGAGAGAGAGAGAGAGAGAGAGAGAGAAAGAGAGAGAGAAATCCAGGGGGTATGAGCTGGGGAATGGTTTTGAGAAGTTTTAAATTTTAGTGAGTAGTATTGCTGTATGCAAGGCACAAAAAAGACAGAGGAACAAAAGAACAAATGAGTTGAATCCCTCCTTACCTCACAGGGCATAGTAATCAAAAATATTTATCATTACGGCAGAAACCCATCCCTATCTTATGCTGAACAGCTGTATCAGGCTATCTTGGCTCAATTGTTGAGTGTGTATATGATCAAATAACATAATAGTGATCCCATAGGCATCCTGAAATTGAGCAAAACTATGCAGGTAAATTAAGGAGGCTATGCCAATCACCTCTGTTATATCCCTTGTACATTTGTATTTTGATTTGAGATGAGAAAAAAAATCCATAAAATACACGTACTGCAATGTCTACCAACCTGTCATGACCACAGCAGGAAATGAACAATTATCCCTCTCAACTGTCTGTCTGTTTCCCAGTGTGTCCACACCCCCCTTGTCGATCTGTACATCTCTGCTTCCCTGTTTGTCTGCTGAATTTCCTCTCTATCATTGAACTATAGAGCGGAGCAGGAAATTAACAATTATTCCACTGATTCATTCCTTTAGTCTGACTGTTTGGAGGTTTCAGGAAGAAATCGATGGCTATCTCTCAAATGCCTATTGTCTGGGTGCTTTGTGTGGAGATATACACACACACACATACATATTACATTATGCATGTGTTGAAAATGTGATGGTGGCATGTTGGGTGGGCAGTCAACAACATTTTGTGTGTTAAGGTTTCCTCTTGGTGCAAGGTTTATTTACTTAGAGATGAGAACAATCTTATGTTGACCTTATAAAGACACATCAGTCCAAGCTGTTTTTGTTCCTTGTAACAATACGGTGTATGTGTGTATGCGTGTGTATGTGTGTGTGCATGCACAGTAAATATTGGATGTATAACGACTGCAGCTTCTTACTGCCTCTCTCTATTGTTAAATAAAGGAATATTGTGATTTACACATTCACAAAACATAAGTACTCCAACCAACATTTGTTATTGTCAATGAAAGATGAAACTCAGGAATATAAATTAACCTTTCTTCCCTTTTGTTTGTCTTTTTCCTTCTCTCTGTCACTCCTTCTACCTACACTGATGTCAATCCTCTCCACCAAAGGTAAGAAAAGCACAAGTAGGCGTGAAGGTGCATAAGTGTCTGTATGAGCAGGTCATGTCAGTATTGTGGTGAGCATTGCTGCCACTCAAGCAGGGATCAACAGTTACATCTTGTGTCTATTATATACTGTGGTCTGGATTTGTTGATCTTGCATGTGATTAGTTTTTTTGTTAGAAACCACACCTCTTTTGTGTGCAAGCTCACAACTGATTAGAAAAATGCTGGGTAAACTGATCCAGTGGATGCTAAGATATGGAAAAATCAGTGATCTATGATGGCAAATTGGGGTTTAGTAAAGACAGATATTACAACTGGCATCTGAATTAGATAAACTTTGTTTGTTGAGACAAGCCTAGTGTCAATATTTTGTATTGCATTTAATTTACCAACTTTAAATGAAGATTGTTGAAAGACAAAGTTGAAAGGAAAGAGGTTGAGTTTCTTGGTTTCAACCATCACAATCAGTTAGGTTTACGCTAGCCCATAGTCTTCAATGTCAGCATGGTTCATCTGATGATTACCTTGGGGGCTATAGTTTCATACACACACACACACAAACTTGCAGGATAAGTACAGATGCTATGGAATCAGATACCATTTACCCTGTCCTCTGGTATTAACAATTTGGTACTGAAAATAAATGGGCTTTAAGATAAGATTAAAATGGCAAATATAGCAGTGGTAGTCTTCACCCATCACGGGTGTGTAATTCATCTATCCTTTGTAAGTTTACATCGCCTCAGTGATGTGATTTCACCCACATATAATTAAGTTTGTGAAGTATGGAAGTTAGAGATAAGGTTATGTAAGAAAATGTGTGGTTAAATTAGGTCTTTTTTAAAGTCTTGCTGTCTAACGCTACAGTTGGCTACAGTACTAAGACATATTTAAGATAGCAGATGGTGGACACCATACAGTACCATGAAAATATGTAGAATCTCATGTAAATCAACACAACAGAACTGTTATAATTGCAACCTTTGTGAAGCTTGTCAATTTTACTTATACCTGTCTAAGAAGCCTTAATTCAACTCTGTGGTAATTTGTGAAGCTGCAAGTAGTGGTGTTGCTGTATTGATTTGCATGATACAGTATTGTAGTACAGTATTGTGCCGGCCATGAACTAAATAATATCAACAATTGTCAGTTATATTGTGTCATAAACCACTGCTAGTAAAAATTTCCATAGAATTAAATGACACCTCGGACACAAACACAGTATTCATAGCAGCCCTTGTAATGTATTGTATTGTGCATGCTTTCATCCTTTTGTGTCCACCCCCTTGTACCTCACGCTGTAAATATCACATAAAAGGTGGACCTTGTCAGCCTGTAGAATCCAAATGAGTTGTTTAGACTCTTGTCCTCAGACGCTGAAAGCATAATTCCTCTTTATGAGAATCACTTAAAGCAATTTGAGAACATAAGGTCATATCCCGTGGTTGTTCCATTTCCCTCTTAAAAAGGGTGTTATTTGTTGCTCTAGAGATAAGAGATAAGATGAACTGCATTGATCCCTTGAGGAGAAATGAGCTCCCTGCTGAAGCAAATAATAGAGCATACAGTCGGGTGGATGAAAAGCTAAACCTAAAGCTTTAGGATGGTGTCATCATCTTGCTAATGCAGAGCTGTGAGAAGGAGTTCTTATTATGTTTGTTATTGGCAGAATTACACATTGTAAAACATAATGAGACAATGTACACAGCTGCTTGTTAGACTGAACATAAAATAACAAGGGGAAGTCTGGACCAGGAGTCTTATCACAAGACAGAAATAACCTGGTATGAAACATGAGACAGCTAAAATCAAACATGACCCATTTAAAATGGAAACAAAAATGGCAAAATGTTCCATGCCAGTTCTTTTCTACATGATTGGAGTGTTTTGTGACACTGTCGTCCAATGAAATGGTACTTGCCCTGAAGGAATCTGTTTTGCAGTGACATTTTATTTCTTTATTTAAGATTTTCAGGTCGGTTTGCAGCACAGATGTATTGTTTATGACTACCATCCAAACAAGGCATTTGTAAATGGCACATTTTTTTTATATTTGTTTATATACTTCTGTCAAGCCAGATTTACTGTAGCAACTCTTGAAAAGTCTTAATACTTTAAAGCCCCCCAATCCATATTTCCTCAAAAAAAGCCATCAAGTTAACAACATGAAAGTACACAAATATGATCTGCAGCATGTGATTTCCTAAGAAAAGCTCACAGTTGGCTGTATTTGTTGGTCTTGGGGCAAACATGTTTGTGGTATCTTTCTTCTTTCATGAAATACATTTATACATTTGAGGTTTTAAATGGACAGTTAAATTCTTAAGCTTTGTCCATTACCAAGCTGTGAAGCACGTTATTTTGAGTGTGTGTTTATCTGGAGGGTATTGCTGGAGCTAAATGGAAGTATAGTATTTATCCCCAGAGCTAGAGTCAGAAATAGCTGTTGAATGGTTGAGAAACTTGCCTGGGGAGCTGTTAAATTTATACTTGGACATCTCTCCCCCTGCTACCCATTTGAAAGCATAGATGCCAAAACAAAGTACACAGCATGCACACAACTCACACATGGACACACGCATATACACCTCATTACGTCTAATCACAGTGAGAACAATCATTGCACACAGACAGACGCTGACTCTCGAGTGTTAGACAGAGAGGGCAGATATTATCAGTTTTTCTGTTTATTTGTTAGAGTGGGGATCTTCTCTCCATCACTCGTCATCTTTTACACTTGTGAATATTTCTTGGATTCCACTTGTCTCAGTCAGCTAGTTATTCAACCAGTTAGCCAGTTAGGCAACCTGCCAGACAATGAGGCCCGCAGTCAGAGACACTTACTTTGACTTTTAGTGATATTAGTATCACCATTAAGAAAATGAACAGCTTGCAAGTCAGTCATACGCCAAATGTGTGAATTCTGGTAATTCAGCAAATGAGGCTCATTAATGGTGTCTAGTATGTTAAGTGCTGCATATAGCTGTCTGTGGCTGAGAAGGCTGTGATGAATTGTCATATTATGATGTTTAAGGTGATGGAGGAAACAAAAGGTGAATGGAGGAAATAGAAGAGGAGTGAAAAATGAGGTCAGGAAGATAAATGAGAGAAGTAGAATAAAGGAAGATGCAGAAGAAGTTAGAGGAAGATGTCCGGAGGTCAGTGAGTGTCTTGTGTGAGCATTATTGTTTGAATTGGAAAATGCACACACACACATACACATATACACACTCCTGTAGAGCAGCAGAATGCCAGTGCCGTTAGCAATAATCTCTTAATCCATCAACTGTATTATAACAGATCCATCACGGTCCAAACATGTCCGTTACTGACTACACTGATGTTGCTTGCACACGCATAAATACATATTTGAAGCATGAAGATCAGATGTTGCGTACAGCTGATAAGTGCTCACCTATAACCAGATATCAATCAGCGTTTTTTTTTTTTTTTTTTTTAATCTGACATCGACAGGCATATTGCATCAGAGAATAAGATATGAAAAATCCCAGGCAGGAAAACAGAATCTTTTTTTTCTTTTAGATAAGAGATTATCATTTCTTCGCAACAACTCACATTATCTCCCAAACCAAGAGGAAATTGTTATTCTTCTTTTTTTTTTCTTTTAAGTAAGATTCCCACACTTATAACAGCCAAGTAAGAGGAACTCTGTCATGGGTTATTTATGGAGAGAGATTTCAGCCTGCAGTCTGCCTTTTGACATATCAGTTAAGGATTTAGATGTAGTGTATAGCCAATTAATGAATTAAACATCCCATTTAAAAAAGTACTCACATTCCCTCATGTATGTATTGATGTCTAAATGAAAGAATCAGTTCATATTTAGAGCAAGAATAAATGGGATTTTAACATGCGGATGAATTGCACTGATGCAAATGAATCTGACAACACCAGCAGTGTTCTCCAAATCTACCATTCCAAGGTTGTATTTAATTAATTTCTTCTTAATTCAGAAACAGCTGGTGTGTGTGGGTGTAGCTTGTAATAAATGTGTGTGCGCACGCATGTGCTGCTGTCATCTTGTTTGCATGGCTATGTTTGTGGAGAAACCCTGTTCATTCAAAAATAATATTTGTTCAATATTAAGTTAATTATCTAAACTAGTGAGCCCGAACATGTATCCATGCACATACAGTGTGCTTATTTTTGGGGGTGAACTTTAAATGCAGGCTTTACGTCCCAACATTTAACCCGATCAAAGCCTTGCTAAAAGTCACTTTTAATTTCTCTAGTGCTTTAGTGTTACTTACTGTCTCAATTAATAAAGTAAGGCACAGTTACTTAGTGAAGTGACTCATTATGAAGTCTGATTGCAGCCGCAATGGAGCAGCTGCCAAAATGCTCAATGCTTATCATCTGGGAAAAGAGTTTGAAAGTTGCGTGTGTGCAAGTGCATGCATGTGCGTGTTTGTGTCTTCTGTTGATTTTGAGAGGAGGAGACATACTCAGCTGAGTGCTTTTATCATTAGACTGAACTGCCCTGAAACTTTTCCGCTGTATTCCCTCCGGTTGGACAAGCGCTACCGGGGTTTTCCGCTAGTGCATACAATGTCCAGCTGGGTGAAAATAGTAGCCAGCTGAGGACCTGGGGGAGGGCGGGGGGCTGCTGCTTTTTCACAAAAAAAGCTCTAATCTCTTTTTTAGGCATTATAATGTGGGAAAGTTACATATTATACATATTATACCTTTCAGTGGCATGACTGATGTCAAAAGCAATATAGAGTAGACAGGCAAGTCAAATGAGTTTTAAAACAGCACTCCAAGTCAATAAATCAGTATAATACAATCAGCGTGAAAAGCAGCTCACAATAACAGAAAGTCTATTTTGTTTGCCGGAAAGAAGCAGAAAACCATTTGGACTTAAGTTGGCAAACCCCGTAAATCTGTGGCCACATTATCTGACCTGCCTACTCCTCGTGTGACTGACAATCACATAGACACAATCAAGCAGTGAGTGACAGATTAGTTTTTGCTTTCATGATGTAGGCTCCACTCGGTGGAATGCAAAGCACCTTGCATCAATAGGGTGAGAAGCAACTTGCTTTGAAAAAAAAAAAAAAACAGCAAGAAAGTGGTCGGCATGAAATGTTTTAATGTCCAGTGACAGTTGTGCTTATGGAAAACTCTCCACTACATTTTGGACTAATTAAAGAGATATTAATATTTACGTTTTTCAGTAGTTATATCCTCATTCATGTTACTGAGAGATGAACCATCATCACTAACTGACTGATTGAACTTTGATTTGGAATAAAAGAAGATGCCATATAATAGTTTGATCATGCACTTCAGTCAGAAGGTTCTTCCAGTTCTGGTCCTCGCTTTAATACTGTATACCTCATTACTGAATACCAACCTAGTTACCACAGTGTATTTTAATAAAACAAACTTAATAAAATATTAAAATAAAAATTCAAATAGCAAGCACAACAATGTTATCATAAAAATCATTTAACAAGATAAAGAAGAAGAAAAAAATCAGGAGTTTTTTCCCAGCAGCCAAATTATCCACAGAGGTATCTTCCTCTCCAAGACAAACAGACCCAATGATTAAAACTGGTAAAAACATGGAATAAAGTTGTTTCACGTTCAGTGTTCATTGGACATAGGATGTCCGATGGGGCTGCAAACTGAGCTGCCGCTAATGTTTGCTCTACTTAGCTCTGATAACTTAAGTTACAGATGTTGGATGACTAAAATCTTTCATCCGGTTAATGAGTTTCTTGTGGACAGCCACAATGTTGATGTATTATCTTGTAAGCATATACTCCTTGGTAGAAGCGATTGTGGTGGACAACCACAATGCTGACGCATATGCACAAGATGATCTTATACTCTTTGGTAGAGGGGGTATTACGCCATTGACAGGTGACCAAATGAAACGGACCGTTGATTAAAATTACAGATTTCTCTGGGTTTGAAAATTGTTGGAATATTATATATATTATACCTTTAAAAGAAGCAAAGGTAGAAGTCATGGTTACGTGTAAACAGTTTGCGCCACAGTGAGGATGTATGTAGTGTCATTGCTGCTGACCATAAATTCATGCTGGCAAATATTCTCTGTGACTACTAAAAAAATCTTTGTAGCCATAAAACAAACAAATGCAAAAAAATACTTTTTTTTAAAATAATTTTTGCAAAAATGTTGGAAGAGCACAGGCTGTAAAATAACCTTCAGACCTGCAGAGTCAAATCATTACATGTACTCACACATGTAACTCTTCATATCCATCTCTCTGTTGGCTATTGTCACAATGAAATGCCAGTGATACACACAGACACACGCTCACACACAAATCCAATAACTTCTTATCTGGATCTGAGTGGCTACACACAGTAAAACCTCTGTTGTGCTGAAACACCAGGTTTCATATCACACATGTATCATAGCCAGATCTATCATCATCTCCAGCGCCTGTATGTGTGTGTGTGCGTGTGTGCATTTCTGAACATATATGTGTGTGTGTGTGTGTGTCTGTGACTGTGTGTGTGCAAGTAAAGACTTCAGACATGAGCAGCCATCCAGAATGCTTATCTAGTAAATCCAACAGCTTGACCGCTTTTTGCTGTGGCAGCAACACACAGATACACTTTCTATCACATACACACAGCTCACAGATACCACAAACACACACACGGACACAAACCCTTGCCTTGCACTGTTTTGCTTGACATGCCAGTGGATCGACTGTGCCATTAGCTGAGCTCAGATCTGGCCATTGTCATTGCTTTGAAGTCCCAGTTGCAATATTGCGTGCATGTGTGTGCGCGTGTGTGTAATCGTCTGGAGACATGCAGATGGATATCTTTTTTCAAATTGAGGAAAAAGCTCTGAGATTGTTCAAATCTTTGCTTCTACTGCCTTTTTCTGTTTTCTCTTTCCTCTGATTTTTTCTGGTCCCCCATCTCTCTCCATTTCTCCATTTGTTGTCCTATCTTCTCTGCATGCATTGTATTACAAGCGTCTGTGCCACCACTCAGTCATTTCACTTGTGTTTGGTTGCAGTTGTTTAGCTACAGCTTACAGTTGATACCTAATAGCATATTGAGGTGTGTGCATGTGATTACATATTTTGGTTTGCTTGTTACTGAGGTCAGAAACTGTAATAACTATGTTTCTAGACCACAGAACAAACCACATTAACAAAAAACGCACTGTTTTGAGTAAATGTTGATGTTTTAAAGCAATGACTGAGCTTTGCTTCTCATTCTGGGGCAGTCTAACATTATAGAGTGTTTTGGAAAGATGACTTACGGTCTAAGATATGCTGTGTTTGCTCTCATTGTTTTGCATTCAGCTAGTACTCCTGGTAGCTTTCTTCAAGTGCCACTCAAGTTGTAAATTTCTCAGTCCTTTTACTTCTGGCAATCAGATTTACAACATAACAAACCAAAAAAGAAAGAGAAAGAGAAAATAAATTAAAGTGAACAAGTCAAAAAGGAAGTGATATGAGTGCATCATCTTAAGAACAATGATTATAGAATAATGAAAAGAATTATTTTTGTGACTCCTGTTGGCTTCTGCATGTTGGAGAGGAACAGATTTAATTCTCACTAATCCACCATTTAACCCAGATGCAGACAGATACATGCACACAGACTACCTACTAATTAACATGATGATTATTAATGCGTGCAAATAACAAAGCATGTGTGCATTTTGTGTGCATGCTATATATATATATATATATATATATATATATATATATATATATATATATATATATATATATATATATATATATATATATATATATATATATATATATATATATATATATATATATTCTTTTTTTTTTCCCTGATGAACGTTCAGTGAAGGTGCTTTTTCTTAGTTGTTGCCCGAGACATTGGGCCTCATTCGCTAATATGTCCATATAAATGTTCTTATTTTGCATGCAAAATTACCACTGTGGGTAAAAATGGTAAATATGTCATGGGCACAACTGTCCCAGAGCCTGTTCAGAGCCCGATTGTGAATCCTGTATACAGTGCAGAGCAGAACTTAATGTGGAGTGTTTGAGGGAGGGGGAGAAATATGGTGCTGTACATAACAAAACTCATACAGACTGTGGATGTATTATAAGATAAGATCAGTAAAGTTATTTTTACAGTGAGTGGATTGGTTTCTGCAGCTGTCTCCAGTGTTTATAAAGATAAGTGCATCTTTAAATTGAGAGTGATGTGCACATTTATCCACAACACACAGTAGCAGCAACTTCATTAACACCAGACAGGTCAGGATCTGATAGTAATTAATGTTCTGTGTTCAGCTACACATCTACACAGGTCAGCTGGTACTCACACATTCAAGCATTATACAGTGAGATTTTTTGTAGTAATTATGGATAAATTCTGAGCTGTAAGGGTATTTTTATTTTAAGTAGTTAATAGTCTAAGATAAGCCTATCGCTACATACCCGCTTTGTCCCCGTTTTGCCCTTGATTGTGTCTTTAATAACGTTTCACCACATAAAAAAATGGCAACATTTACATGAAGGCCCATGTTTTATGCTACATTTATGAATATAACAAAATGTCTGTGGTCTGTTTTTCTTATAATTTCTCTATGCTTATTTATATTTATCTCCTAAAAATCTCCTAAGCAATTGTAACATAACCCTATTTCCTCTTGGGATCAATAGAATATTTCTGATTCTGATTCTTAATTGTTCCTCACATTTCTCAAATATGGCTCATGTTCATGCTACCTACTCATCTATAGCTTCAGTTGGACATTTAGGACAAAAAAATAGAGGGGACAATGATAAGATGTCTTAGGAATCATACTTATCAGATTTGTCTCATGAAAGTCTTAGACTCATCTCACATTCTTGTCTTTATTATAACCAACTACCCTACTTTGAGAGGTTACTATCTGCAATGGAAAACAAAATCCAGAAAAGTAAAGCAAGTAGAGCTGAGCCAAGCCAGGACCAAGTGGCTGAGACCCTGTCATCTAATGACCCCCCACAACCACAGCTAGAGAAGTCAACTTTAACATGGAAATGATGTTGCTGTAAGCTATACAAATGCAAACCAGCCAATTAAAGTGATAGGGGAACTGTGATTCGTGTTCTACATTTAAGAATTCCAAACATTTCAAATATGGAAAACCAAAAGTCAAATTTACTAATTTAATTTAGTTTATGATTTCTAAATCGTTTATACTGCACATGTTGTTGTTAGCATACTCTTTTCCTACAAGGGTTAGGGTTAGGGTTAGGGTCCTACAAGGTACTCATTCCATTTTAAAGGAATACATGCTGAAGCATAAGCAAACAGGCTCTGATATGTACATGCATTTATCGCCTCCCAAGCTCCCCACTTGCTGACTGTAAATTAATATATCTTTTTCTCTGTAGCCTATAGTGTTATATAAAGTGTTTCATTTGTTTCCTTAATATTCAGTGTTAAACTGACTACAAAATGCTCTGCATATGTATCATTTGCAGAAAACCTCCAGCATCTCGGTGTCATGTTTCACTCAGTAGAACCCTGATTTAATAAATCAGCAGTTATAAAAATGCGTAAACTGCGTTGTTAAGGCAAACAAGTATTATCTGGTAAACATCACATTTATTCAATTCACATGGGGTTAAAATACTGAATAATATTGAATGTTCACAAAATGAATTAGTGTCTGTTCATGTGAAATCATAAATGCTCTTTTAGAAGGAGTAGATTATTATATATACTGTCATTTTTTGGGCTGCCTGTTTGTGTGTGATATTTCTTAAAATAAAAATAGATTTTTGTTTTTTCTTCAGAATAACACTTGACTAAGTGAGGAGAATTCATATACAATAGTATACTATCTATCTATCTATCTATCTATCTATCTATCTATCTATCTATCTATTTATCTATCTATCTATCTATCTATCTATCTATCTATCTATCTATCTATCTATCTATCTATCTATCTATCTATCTATCTATCTTTTTCTTTTTCATTTTCTGAAAAAAATAATGAAGACACAATACCATGGTTCATTGAAAGGACTAGATGTTGCAATCCCTAGTGTTTGCACCATGTCTAATTTGGGAGTTCTTGAAGGATGGCTGCTATAAGGCTTTACCATTGTCAGTTATGTACCTCAGTGTTTCAATTATCACAATACACCCTCTGCTGAGACAGGCCCACCACAGGTTGATCAAACCTTGGCTGTGTGTCCTGCGGTTAGCTGTTCGCCTTAGCAGCCCAAGTGGTGTGACTCCTCTGCAGCCACAGCCAATGGCTCGTCCTCTCAGCGGTGTTGGCCAGCTCTTTGATGGCTTGTCTGTGAGCCTGTCCCCTGACTCTGACCTCCCTAAGGAGCTTCACTGTTGTGCTGGCTACAAAGCCCCTACACCCCACCTCCACCAGGCGCACCCTTATCTTCCAGCCTCTGTCCTCTGCCTCAGCTGCTAAGTTGGAGTAGCGCAGCTTCTTACACTCAATAGCTTCCTCGATGGCGTCCTCCTAGGGAACTGTCAGTTTTATGATGTAGGCGAGCTGGCAGGAAGTAGACCAGAGGACTAGGTCTGGTTGCAGGGTGGTTGTTGCGAACTCCAGAGGGAAAATGAGCCTCTGATCTAGGTTGACTCGCATCTGCCAGTCTCTAGCTGCACTCAGTGGGGACACATCAGGGTTTGAGGGGCTAGCCCTCAGCTTTTCCCCCTCCTGAACGATGGTGGATGTCGGAGCACATCCTGGTTGTTGAAGGGTTTGGTGTTGATGGATACCCTCTTGCACTCAAGTTTATCGGCTAGACACCTGAGGACCTGGTTTTGTCTCCATGTGTATCTACCTTGAGTGAGGCTAGTCCTACAGACAACCAGGATGTGCTTGAGTGTTGCAGGAATTGTACACAGGGAGCAAAATGGGTCCTTTCCAAGCCATAGCTGCAGATTTGTGGGAGAGGACAGCACATTATACGTAGCTTGGAGAATGAAGCTCAGCGTGTTGGATTCCATGCCCTGGAGTTTGCTCCATGTGAGTTTTCTCTTCTCAACATCCTCCCACCTTATCCAGTGGCCCTGTTTGGCTTGTGCCAAAAATAATGAAAACACAATACCATGGAAGATAAATGACCATAACCCCAGAGAAGATGAGTTGTTTGTGACAAAGATTTAATTGGTTCTATGTGAATGGGGCTTCATTCAGTTTAAATCTACTTTTATGTTATTTTATTTTGAAAGCTGAGTCTCTATAGAACCGTTTGGCAAGAGATTCATGAATCTTGTCACCACACACAAATCATTTCACAGGACTTGTAGTTTATGGTGTAAAACTAAACACTGAACTAAACTACAGAAAGTTAATGCTTTGCAATGATTATTACTTACATATTTACATCTATAATATTTGTGAATATCCCTGTAGTTAATATGGTTGTAAATTACTGATTAGTCCAGTCAGTCCAAACACCCATAAAATAGGAGAGGCTGGGCAGCAGAGAAGTGAGACTGACAGCCAAAATGAGTGAAACAGGCAGTTAAGGCATTTTCCAACACGTTTTTGGAGCATTATGTCAATTTAGATATCTCAGAGGGCCTTTATAGGCAACAGAATTGAGAACATCAAGAAAAATGGACTCAACATATTTACACTCCTTCCTTTTCTCGTGGGAAGAACAGCAAAGGGAGGGGTGAGGTAGAGGCAATGCTCTGACTGAAAATGCAAGCAGTTTTTGTAGCACTTAGGTATTACTGCAGGAAATACTGCAGACAGGTTTCTCAAATTACCTTTAACGGGGGCAGAGGTGTCAAAGCTATGCAGTTTGATACACAAAGAACTTTATTGATAGAGATAGTGGTAGTATTCTGAGAAGAGCATATCAGGAGCATCAGCACTTTGGGAAGGGTGTGTGTGTCAGAATGCCCTTAGGCTATGAACAGCACACTTACCTTTCCTCTCTGCACGGATACACCTCTGTGTTCCCCAAAGAATAGAAACACACACACACACCCTCTCAATGTCAGTTTCCATACACACTTTCCCCGCTTAACTAACTGTGGGCATCTTCAAAAGAGTTTTGAGAGGAGAAATGGCACACCAAATATGTCTTCTATCAATCAAGTGGGGCTGAACTGTTCAAAACAGAAAGAGAAAAACAAATAATAATAAAACTAATGAATAGTAATTAATATAAATAATAATGATAGTACTAAGAAGATAGAAAGAGAGCAGAAGATAAATAGAAGGAGAAATAATGTGCGTTTGTTAGCATGCATTTCTGTGAGCTTATATCCTCTATTTTAAAGGTTGATGTTAAAGTAATGTTATCCAAATGGCTGCACGAGGTGCAGGCTTCTTATTCAATAGGTCAGAATGAAGGAAGAGTGGCACAAAACAGGCAATCCGGGAAGGCTTTTGAGAATCCTGTCACTTAAACGAAGATTTCAGTGTGTGTAGACACTAAAATACTAAAGTGTTATTACAGTGTCTGAAGATTGTGATTTTCTGAGTGGAAAAGATTAAACCCCTTCATAAAATGGGGTACTGAATATGAGGACCCTTACATTTGCCTTTGGTGCTCTTACAGCCTTGTGGACTTCATATGATTTTATCCCCCAAGATAATTACAGACTATAAAGCTCATTCATTTAATTTAATTGTCAACCAGAGATGCAGTATATTGATAACATTGTCATGGTAATCAACAATAATCCTGCAAATGAGACAATGAGTCAATATGGCACAGCACAATGTGAAATTATACATACAGTAACAGCATCTCCCTGGAGAGGAAGCAACTTCCAGAGTATTTTTTATTTTATTTTTAATTTTAGGTGTCCCTCTTCTTCCTGGCATACATATAATCCATTGAGTAGCACTTTATTTCAATTATTATTCAACATCTGAAATTGATTTGCATGTTACTTATGCTTTTTTTCACCAGGAGTGGTGAGTAGTAACAAGAAATCTATATGGTATTGAGATAAAATGTAAATCAGATAAAGTGAATCAGATTTTGTGTCTTTGTTTATGGAAGCTTCAATATTAGGGTTTTAGTAGGTGCGTACATGATTTGTTTAATAGTTTAAGGTGTTACTGTATGTAAAAAAGTTAAAGGTGTCCTGTGGAGTTTTCTTGTTAGCAAACAAAAGCTATCTTTATGTTGCGAGCTACTCACCAAAACACATTGGTCTGAATGCATTTTATTCCTCATACAATATCTGCAAATCCTGTGTTGTTTACACCCATGTTTACTAGCTTGCAGTGTTTTTCGTCCCTGCCTTTGCTGGCATATTTCTGCATTTATTGCCATATAATAGTCACCTATAGATCATTGGAATAGTGTGAAACTATTTAGCAGGACTATGTATCACCCATGAGACAAAAAAACAGGGACCTACCCATAAAAAACTGCTCCATTATGCTACTAGAGGGTAGAAACTCCACAGGGTACCTTTAAAAAGCTTCAGACTGTTATTTCCTTAATGACACCTCACACTTAGTGCACACCAGTGGTCTTATGGAATGTGAAAGGTATAATTTTATGAGGAAAGTTGTTACAGCTAAAACCTACTCTCCAGTTATTAAATACTCTGTTCAGAGTAATTCTTACTGGACACAAACAGCAGAAAATGGCACAAATAACTTTGAAGTGCCTACCAAGAGAATAAAAAAAAACATGTGACATCTTCAAGTGAAGCAACAGGCCAAATGCTTGTATAAAAGGGTATAAGTTTGTTTAGTTTGGATTCACCTCTAAGGAGTAGAAAAATGTGTTGTTTTGATGAAGTTTGACACCAGTGAGCAAAACACAAACTCACAGAGGGTTATAAACTCACATGCACACAAACACCACAAGCAGCATGTCAAGTTCCTCTCAAGCAAAGTTACTGTCACTACTTGTACCCCAGAGCCAGCTACTTTTAAGAGCATCAGCAGTTTGGGAGGAGTGCTTGGATGTGTGTGTTCATGCACACACATGAGCATTTCTATGTGTGTGTCTCTTGTGTGTTAGACAGCCAACCAAGTGAATCAGCAATCAAAGCCACTCCCCTGGCCATTACAGTGAGACCTCTTTTCAAAACATTAACGCCTTACTGAAACCTGAACATTCAAAATTTAATACTGACACACATCTTTAATACTTATTCCACATGGGCACAAATTTAAACTTTCAAATGGTGTTGGAAGATAAGAAAGAGATAAAGGCCATGTCGGAGAAGGGAAGGTGAGCAGTGCTGAAGGGGATGAAGATAAATTTGGTCTGTCCATGTTTTAGGACAGAATGGATCAAGAGTTACAGATGAACTTATCAGACTGAACATTCATGTTGAATATATTGTCAAAAAATGTAGTATTTTTCAGTCGGATACCTCTTCATGATTCATGCCTAGTAACTGTTAAAGTTAGGTATCATTTGGTTAAGGTAAGATAATGAAAGTGGTTGTGCTAATAAAAATGTCTCACAACTGAAAAGAAAAAGGTCTTCAGGCAGTCTTAGGAAGTTTTATTAAAAGCTGTCATTTAGTAGCACATGTTGGTTTAAAACAGAGACTGGTTTTGACCTCACAAGGTCTCCATCAGTGTGGAAATAAGTAAAAACAGATTGATTAAACCAGGTACTCTATATACATTATGCATTATTCACAAGAATTAAGCATTCTTGTGTCACATAATGAGATGACAAAAGAGAAAAAGGCAAAAGAGAAAGCACTGAACATTAGTAAATATAAAACACTAATGCAGAATTGTGGCATTTAAATATATTATATAAGAGAGTGTTAGAAGTTTGCTATAATTATACCTATCCATTTGAATCTATTCAGCATAGATACAGATGTAAGTTTCAGGGGAATTAAACCTACTTTAGACAGGCATTAAGAATCTGAATCTTAAATCCTAAATAGCACAACTCAGACCTTATGATGTTTTAATACATGTACAGTGATAAACCTATGAATTAAAAAAAAATCTCTGTCTAAATAGTCACAAAATTGTTTGTTTTTGTTTGGGCATTTGTGTTTATCTCTAAATTAATGTTAAAAATGTCAAAAAGCAATAAGGACACGGAACAAGGGGATGGGTTTATTCACAGCTTCCAGTTGTCAGCAGTACTGCAGTTGAAACCTGTGCTGATAGACTGAGAGAAGCTTGAGTCAGTAATAATGTTTCAGTGTGTTAATCTGACATTAATGATGCAATGGTACCTCTGTTGCTTCTGCAGTTGCTAAATTGGTTGAAGTAGCCATATGTTGTAAACTATGGAATTGTAAGTCCTGGGTCTGATGTTCACATCTCTTCTCTCAGTGCATTAATCCATACAAGGTGTCTTTGATCATTTTTGATCACTTTTACATCTGTGTTCTGTCAATCAATACCACACTGGTTACTTCATTTAGCTGCTCTATTTTAGTAGACCAATCATATAATAATTATAATAATAAGTATTATTTGTATTATTTCATGGAAACATTATTTGTATTATTTCTATGAAGTGAGCTGCCTTTCAGTAGACTCTTCTTATTGTCATGGAGACAGCAGCCAACAAATAGAAGAAATGTAGCTTTTTTTCTCAAAAATGAGAATGAAAGTGCTTAGGAAAGTAATGGTTAGATCAACCTAATTTTTAAAAAATACATTGTACTGTATGAAGTACGTAATTTTTGCACTTGCTTATTAGTAAGTGATGCCTTACTATTTTGTGTCATAGAGACAATGTAAACTATGATATGCATCACAATATGAGTTATGTACTGGATGTGTCCTCTTTGTTGTATTTGTGTGATTTGAAAGAAAAATAAATGTATTACTCCCTGAATGGCTAAAAGCCACTAAATCACACCCTGCATACAATCTAAGAGGCACTTAGCCAAACTGAAGAATTTTTAGTATATTGTGTTTTTGTGACAGACAGAAGTGCTGGTTGAATTCAGTGGCAAAACTAGGTTCACTGATACAGCACCAACTGCTAACATTTCCTAAATAATCCAGAAATTGATCCACTGATCAATTGATTTTATTTATTATTAAGACAAACAAACAAAAACACTGTTACAGTATTGCACCAAGGCAGGCACTTGGCTGTCTGGCCCTTCAAAATGAAAGTGAACACTACTTTAACCCCAGGCAGGCTTTGTCGCCCCATGCTGTATGTCATATTAAACAATGATATGTACACAATTATAAAGAACATTTAGCGAAACAACAATAAACACCTTGTTCATCCAAAAAGACAATTTAATATCTGAGGAACTGGCTGGCTTTTTGCATGAATGACAATCAATGAACCAAAAGCATCTTTGTATTGTGTGCTGTGGGTCCAAAAGTAAACTTTGATCCAATGCTGTGGAATTAAATATTTCCAGTATTTGGAGCATATAAGATGATAAATTCACAGAATTTGCAGGTTTCTTTGTCCCATAAGCTATAGGCTGCATTGTTGCCCACTACACACTCACATGTACACATACAGTACATAGTATGTTCCTCTCTGAGTAAATATTCCGAGCAATAGATAGCCACATAGGACTGTTTGCAAACAGACTTCATCTGTCCACAGCAGATATTGCAGATGACCTTTCTCTTTAGAGCTATACTGAGCCAGGCGCTGTTGTGGTGAGGGACGCTACATTAGTCAGCAGGCACGACTCAGCTGGGAGGTGCAATGGCTCCTGCTCATTACACTGTGCTCTCCTGTATGCCATTAGCAGTTCCATTTTATCCACAACTGCTATGCATAGAGAATTGCACAGATCTGTATATAACATCACTAAAGCTCAGTCATTCATTACCTGCTCCTAGCCACCATTCAGACCAGCATGGCCATTTTAGCCTTTAACTTTTCAGTTTAATAAATTAATTGTGAACCAAAACATAATTAAACAATTAGCCCACCTTTTCATTGTTTGTGTTAAAATAATTTTGCAAATATGGCTAAATGCATGGATGATTGATTAAAAGATGATTAAAAAAATACCAAGGACTTTAAGAAATGATAAGCTTTATGGTGGTACCTTGAGTCCCACAGGGATCATATGACTCACTACTTGTGACCTCTATTGTGATATGAAATGTAGTTCAAACTAGTAACTTTGGTTGTCAGCAGCCTAGCTAGTACTGTATTTGACAACATCTGCTGCACTACTGTATACAACACTGCTACACAGCTTCAGTGCTAGGCATGATGGGACTTGGTAGTGTATTATGTGAATAATTTAAATAAGTCATGCTGAGATCCTTTCATTCTAGTAGTGATTGGACCTTTTAGTGCTATAAATGAAACCATCACATTTTGTGTCTATTCTTACTGTGAGAAAAATGTCAGTGTACACACATAAAGTTAACAAATTTGCACTATAATACTCTATTTTTTATGGTGAAATAATATTGTGCTGACAGAATTAGTTTGACACTGATCTTAATACCGCACTGGATTAGGAGAGACAAGTTGTAGCATACAGCATGTGCATAGGAGAAGTCCTAGAACAATCACCATATTACATTTACAGGAAAGAAAATAGTAGTAAGTTAATAAAAAGCCATAAATGTACATTCTGGTTATAATCTTATATTTTGCAACCTTAGGCCACTTGGTAGTGACTTTATAACAATTTAAGGCCATAATATGAAGACTTGCATGCTTTTTTGCAGCCATTAGCTTTAGCTCCACCTGTGCTATAGTTTAGGAAAATGCCTTTACATTACTCTCCTTTATAAGGTTTGAAAAATACAACAAATGGAACATAGTGGTGTCAGAAAAGTCTACTTCTCTGGCTTCATATAGGTCAATCTAATGCCAGTGGCTTATCATTTAATGGTCAATCACAAACCATTCAGTGGTCCACCTTGTCACTTTTGCACAGCATGCTCATATGCTAAATGTGTGTGTGTGATGTGCTAGGATACACTAAGGATAGATTTTGAGCATCTGGAGCAAAACAGCCTACACAACATAACACTGATTAGATAACACTGATTATTCAGAATTATTCAGTTAAAAAAGGAATAGCAAAATGTGCACCTCATACTGTAACTGCAGCCTAAAATTAATTAAAACAGGCTTTCCCAACATTAAACCAATAAGAAAAGGAAAACAAGAAATGAAACAAGCAAACAAGTAAATCCTGCTGTGGTTTCCCTGGAAGAATCTCCCTTTGCCAATTATCTGATGGAGGAGTGGATACAGTTTCATAATATCTCAACTTTGCTGTCATTGATGAAGGAAAACCCTGAATGGCGGAGACCACTACCATCTCTAAGAATAAACAAATATTTTCCCAAAACAACAACAATGTCCTTAGAGTCTAAAAAGGAGTGTCAAAGAGATATCCGGATATTCTCTCTCTTTCTCACTCGCTTTCTTTCTCCATCTCAATCTCCGTCTGATGTAAGGTACAGAGCAGCCTATTATCTGTCAGGAGCTCATTTTCTGGTTCCCACACTCTGCCACTGTGGCCGATCAGCATCTGATGGGATAGGCAGTGTCAGAGCCCTAATCCTAATGATCTGTCTGGTGAAAGAGAGTGAGTGACGACTGGAATTAGGAAAAGATAAACAAGCATAGTCTAGTGCTGGACGGTTCTGAGAGAGGAGAGATAGAAAAAGGAAGAGCACATTAGACTGATGGTGAGAATAAGGCTGCGAAAAGGAAGTGAGTGAGTAAGCAGTAGGATTGTGATGGTAAGCTGTGGAATCGGCCTGTCACAGTCACTCACCCTGCCCTCATCTGCCCTATATAGCTTTGTGGCCTCTCTCACTGATGCCTGCTTTATCTGATGCCTTTGTATCCATGACTGCTTTAAACATAGCTCTAATCCTTCTCCTTTCTAGTTCAAACAGTCAAAAGTGCATTATGATGCACAAGGTCACATGATTTTACAGGAGCCTGAACTGTTGAATTTTTAGTCAGTCAGCTCATCTCTCAGTGACGCTTAAAACAGATGAGGAGGAAGTTTTGCTTTAATGAAAGTGCATACATGCCATAAAACAGCACATTCATATGGGCATTCATGCAAATCCACTTTCATGTTCACAGAGATAGGCACACACAACATGGCAATTTTAAATAATAGTCTCTAGTAAGTGCTTTCATTGTCTTAGTTGTATTTTTTAGACTATTGTGGGGCTTCTTAGTTTGCTCAAAACCCAAGCCATGGGATCTTATCCTATTCTAAATATTCACAGCCAGAATTTAATCTGTATCACTCTCTCTTCTCCCTATCGGTTTGCTCATTTCAGTCTCTCTCTGTTTCTCAAGCTCTCCCTTTGTCTCAATTTTGCCACTGATAGCTTTTTTCTTGCTCCTTGTCTGTCTCTCTCTCTTTCTGTCTCTCCCTGTATAGTCTATTCTCTCTCTGGCTCAGTCCCCAATCCCCTTTGTCTCTTTTCATCACACTGTCCATCCCAGCACTTACTTTGTCGAGACATCATTGATGGAGTGATGGAAAGAAGTGAGTTAGACCTCAGGTCAAGGATTGTTTACTGTGAGCATCGCTGTGGATATTAAAAGGATGGCTGCCAATCAAACTGGAATCAAAAGTGTTTTAGAGAGTACTTCTGTTGAACATCTGCCCTGTCTGGCATAATAATTCACAGCTGAGGTTTTACACAGTGACTTTCAAATTACTTCGACTGCTTCATTATGCTTATTGAAATCTGCAGGCCTTAAAATTACAAACCTAGTTTGCATGTGGAATAAATCCTACTCAAAGAATTCAGGTTTCTGATATTGTGATTCAGCATCACATCAGATTTTTGAATCTCTGAACTTTTCTGTGCTGTTAAAATTACTACCTGCCAATGTGTGGACTAATAAATGTGCACAACCCACACACAGAACAAAGGGTCAAAATTCCTGTTATTACTGATATATAGATCGAGGGGTTAAAAAAAAACATAGGTATATGTAATCTTTTAAATATGTGTTTTTTGACCTGCAATGTATGTTTGTATTCGTAAGTGTCAATCAAGCAAAACAGATGAAATTGTCTGTAAGTTGTTCTGCGGTTGAAAATACCCGTGACCTTGTCCAACAGAAATGGAAAATAAGAGAATATGCTGTGTGTTGAATGTGTTTCTGTGTTTGTACCCATTAATAGACATATGGTCATTATAGAAGAAAAACAACAGCATGACTCCTGTAAAGTTGTATCATCTGGCAATTGTCAAACGGAATGCTAGTTAAAAACAAGCCAAAATCAGTTTTGATCATATTTATTTATTTATTTTATTTTCGGTTCAGACTGCATTGTCATCATCAATATATCACCACAAGATGGTTGTAAGGCGGGGAACAGATGGTCTGGTTTGTTCTTCATAGCTCTGTTTTTTGTTATCCACTTCCGTAGATGTTGTCTCAGTTTTTAATTCTTTTCCTGGCTGATGACAAATTTGCCCATCTGTATTACTACAAAATATTAGCTGTATATAATGATAAACAACTTGTTTATCCAGGATGATTGATCATGTCCACTGAACACAAGCTTCATAGTCACTAAAAAAGGCAAGTGACATATATGTGATAACCAATTAAAGAAAAATAACAAACAAACAAATAGGTGAAGACAGAATATACAACAGAGAATTGAGTGAATGATAATGACCAGTAAATGCAGACAGATGAAAAATTAAGCAAATAAATAAATGTACTGTAAAGGGAGGAAGAGAAAAGACATATCAATTCCGTCTTTTCTCATCATGCAGAGAGGGGCGTGACATGAAATGAAAACAAAAAAGAACAACTTTGTGCTAAATGTTTGACTTGATTTAGTTGTGCAGATTTGGTTACCAACTGAATCAGCGCAAGATTCAGACTACCAGTTCAATACATGATCCAGTGAGTGTGGTGGTAGCCATCAAATCATGCTGGGGGATAGCTAAAGGAGACAGATGAATAGTTAGTACACCTGTTTCTAAAAAGCCTTCTGGCTATGCAGATTCTACTGGCTCTCAGTTGCTGGTAATAAATATCTTGAAATCATTTGTTGTTGGACACAGGTTTGATATCCTTGAGATGTAGTTGGATTTTTACTTGGCTAACAAGTTTGATTTCACTGTCTAATGTTGAAACCAGTTTGTCTTTGGCTTTAAAGCTTGATTTTGAGATCAAAATGTGATTGAGAAGGCTGAAATTATATAGTTGTATGTCTAGTGTTACCAAACACAGTGGAAACATAGCAGAGTAGCAATGTTTTGTTTTTGCTGGTGTTAAAGCATTGATTTGTCCTCTAGCTCCTGAGAAAGAAATCTGGGTCCTTTAGGCTTGCTGGATATTCAAATGTTTCCAGCTCCTCCTGGAGGATCCCATGGTGATCCCAAGTCAAGTGGGGAATGTAATCCCTCCAGCATGTTCTGGGTCTGCTCCAGGTTCTCCTCCCAGTTGGACGTGCCTGGAATACTTCCACTGGGAAGTGTCCAGGTGGCATCGTAATCAGATGCCTGAAACCACCTCAAAAGGCTCCTTCAACATGAAGGAGCTGTGGTTTTATTCTGAGCTCCTTCCAGATGTCTCAAGCCCTCACCCTGTCCCTAAGGATGAGCCCAGACACCCTACAAAGGAAGCTTCTTTTATCCTTAATTTTATGGGTCACAATCCAGAACAAACTGAGGTGGAAAACTGAATCAAACATCTAAAAAATAAGAAAATGTCTCTACTTAATCTTCAAAGTGGCTTATTTAGAGTATTTGGTTTCTAAAATGGTTAAGCTAATCAATTCCATTTCCTCTTGCATAAGAAATAATAATTAAGCATAAAATCCATTATAGATTATTGTACTTCTGTGGCATGAAGGCTGCAGGAGATCTGTAATGTTTTCTGTGATGTTCAGCTTTGAGATAATTCGCTGAAAATGAATATGAGATGACTAATGGCATTTGTCTGAACTTTTAAATTCAAATGTGCTTTATGTTTTGAAGGGAAAATATGGTGCCAATGAAATGTAATTTAAATTACATTAAATTGGATTGCAGATTTATTTTCCACAAAATGCTTATTTAATCACCTACTGGTCAAATTGAATTGAACTTAAAGAGAATGCAAAGCATACTATCTTAATGATGCTTAAATATTTTTATGCAAATGTTTGTAAAATCTAAACATGACCCTTCAGCTAAACAGTTGTGGTTTTGCACAGATTTAATGTAGTGACAGCCCACCTGAATTTATTCTAGCTTTTATCACTTGCCAAGTAATTATACAGGTCTGGAAGAGGGTTAAATGAAGATAAAACTACTGAAGGTTCATCCACAGGATTCTTTCATCCATTCTCTCAGGTATTGTACACACACATAAGCGCACACTTTACAGTGCTTCCACCCATACACATTAAATAGGACAATCTAATTGTGTCTCTTTTTTGTTTCTTTTCTATATTCCTCCTCCTCTTCTCCTCCAGCAATGAAAGAATGCTTAATGATGCTCAGTTATAACATTTTTTAGCAATAGCTTAGATAGTTTTTTCACCAAAAATATTCACTAGCATGGTAAACTAAAAATATCAGGTCCTCTTGAACTGGAGGAAATGTCTGACATTACCAAGTTGGAGGGCAGCTGTTACAGTGGCTTTGCTGAAGCGATGTCCCCTGTGACTAATCCAATCTTCAGGGTAGGGAAGTGCCTGGTTCACTGATTGCTTGGCTTGTCCATGTTTTATTGAGTGGCTGGTTTGCTGGCTGATTTGCAGACTCTAGCTAGCTTTGTGAGAGGCATGCATTCACAGTCTGCTGTTTGGTTGCACCTTGTCCTCTATGACTAATCTAATCTTTTTTGGGTGGTGGTTGGTCAGCAGATTATTTGTGCACTTGTTGGCAGGCTAGTGTAGTGCATGAGAATATTCTACAAACTATTTATTCTTATGCTACAAGGCTTAAACCAGTGCGGATTATCAGAGAATTACTTACTAGTAACCCACACTATAATAATTTTGGGTAATGCCAAGAACTGGCATTTGTCATTTTTGTCCCAGGCATTTTTGTAATGTAACACAGCCAACCCTTTTATATGACGGACATGCTGATAAGCCAACATCTGGTTATTGGAGGGGTATGAAGCATAAAAGACTCGTTGCTCATTACAAGTGAATTGTTCAGAACATGAAAACACTGTATAATAAAAGAAAATATAATATGTAGTATCTGTCTCAAAAAGGTAGAGAAGGGCCACAAGAGGAGAAAACAGGAAATGGGAGAGAGGGGGATAAGAAACAAGAAGAAAACCACAGCAAATAGAAAGGCTGAATTCTCCAAATTTATCAAAATTGTCAGTTAGATGTGTTGCCATCCCCTGTATATACTGTCTCTAATAAACCAATGTTGCCAAGACCCTCCCAAATCAATGCTGGATTTTGCTTGTGTTTTGTGACATTTTGAAAATATAACCCAGCACAATCTCTTGAGGGTGAACTGTTTATGATGAAACCTAGCATCTGACTTAGACTCAAAAAAAAAAAGAATAGACTGTATCTAAGTGTATATAGTTGTGTGTTTTTCTGTTTTTGGCAGCATTGCCATAGTGAAGAATTGTATTTCAGATTGGGGTGGAACTAGCTCTCACCTGTCAACATACAGTCCCATTTATCATCGAGAAAGGGAGAGTAAGAGAAAGACCTATGAGAAATAACAGGGAGAGGACAAAACAAACAACAACAAAAACAAAAAACAAAAAACAAAATGGTTGCTTCATTTGAAGAGATAGATTGGGAGGGATTTCCTGTTTGACTGGCTGATTATATCTTGAACTTGAATGCTTGAATGTTTAAATTGCATGATTTTTTAAAAAATAAAAACAAGTATCCTGGCTTGATTCTCAATAACCTCATCATTAATAATAACCTTTGTGGATTCATGTGTATGGAACACAGGAGACAAAAGCAGAGACGATACAAGCACTTTCAAAGGGGAGGAATGACTGTGGAGTCAAAGATGGAGTGAGAGTGTGTTTGATGAACTGAGTGGATGTTGAAGTAGTATGTATAAAACAGTATAATTTAAACTGCCAATGAGGTATGAGAAGATTTTCGCAGTGAGTTCTCTGCAATGTCAGCTGCTATGATTTCCTCCTTCTACCACAAAATACTGTACAAGTGTTGAAAGAATTTATTGTGAAGTGGGCATATTTCACCAAGGTGAACCAAGCAAATATTTAAAAAATGAAAGCAATTTCCTCCATATTTATTTTTGAATAAGCAGCACTGTTATTATAGATCAGGTAGGAAAGGGTATTCATTAAGATGAGCTAAAATGCATTGCTTGTCTTTCCCTGCACCTCACAGACTACAAATAACTCTCAGGTTCTTAGTCGGCCTCTCATTGGCTTGTATTCTCATTTACCACATTTATCCGTCATGACTCACCACCACCATTGTCATTTCGTACCAGATGCCCATTCCCAAGTGAAAAACAGTTCTTTGCTAAACAAGATATATTTCATCCCGAGCGAATGAAATTCAGATGGCAGATATGGTGCAGTTTCTCACCAGTGGTGAATGATTCATCAGTTTCAGAGCCAATTTATGGCTTTTATCTTTATAACATAGCCAGTAATAGATTTCATCTTCCTTGCAACTTTACGCCACTGACATTAAATTCACTGTGACCTTTGGCATTTCAAAAGTACAGTGAACTTAGTTGGGCACTTTTATAGGCGGTCCATCATCTGGATTTGTCTTTTTAGTTTTTGTGAGTATGAGAGAGGAGTAATGTACTCAAAGAGAAGCTGTGAGTCAGTCTAAAGAGTATCCATCTTATCAAAGAGGATGGAATGGGCAGAGGATGATGTTGTGCAAGGCAGCACTTCATAAATGATGGTTCAGTGTTGAAAATTGTTCATTGGTTGACTCTCTCTATTAAATTGTATCTCTTGTCGCTTGCTAAGGTAACCAGTACCAATTATTTGTATTCAATCAGTTTTTGTTTTTTTGTTGTCTTTATTTTGGTTCTGTGTTATTTAAGTCCATGTGCTACTGTCCCTCTTCTCAAATTCAATCTTTTACATAGATGAGCTACCAAAATGGATCTCATGTGGCTGATGTCCACAGATATTTGTTCCTAAGGCTGAGAATTAATCATCATGCTTAAGTAATAGCTCAGTGTTTTCTGTTAAATCTTGATATCACAGTTGCTCAAACACTGTTTAGATCATTTAATGAGAAGATAGAGTGAGAGCCTAGTCTGAATTTGTCTCTAGATGAGCACATCTTGTGCCATATAAAAAATAGCCCTCTCTTTTTAACACTTACGCCCAGTCCCATTATTCAGTTAGTTTTGTCAGTTGATCAGCCCAATTCTGTGCCCTTTTGACAGCTGACTTAAAATATTATCATTGAGTGACTCCAGGGGTCACCCACAAAGTCTCTTTAATTATTTTGGTAGAAGTTAAAAACAACACTTAATAAAGAATGCCTGTACAATATCAGGTAAAAATGTGTGCTAGAATTTTAGTAGCTAGTGCAGATACCATTTAGTTCAGAAAAAAGACAGGGTATTTTGGCTTTTAAGAAAGATAGATGGTAAAACTCAGTCTGCAAATATACATTTTGAAATGGAAACCATGGAGTAAAGATGAATCCTAAATGAGCATCCGTCCCAACTGATGCTGGACCTGGCTTTCTGGATTGCATATATGTAAATTTCACATTCAAGTTTTACATCAAGGCACTGAAAGTATTAACATCCCTGCTTTTCCAATGGAGATAAGGTCACAAACATAATGTAGTTTTCACAAAACGGCACACAGTATTCATACTTGTCAGTTTGAATGTCGGTTATGTACTTCAAACACAGCCGCATCTATTCTTATCTCCACAGTCATATGCAAAAATGCAAGTCTGGCTATATTAAAAACCACTTGTCAAGTCATTTTCAACCTACAGATTGTGATGCGTAATCATCCCTTATATACCAGAAAATGAACTGTGGGAAAACTATCAGTGTTCCCAATGAAATTGTACCTTAACCCCTTATATATATAGCATATGCATTCCAAATCAAATGCTGAGCACAGGCAGACATCTACCACCCACCAGAGTCGGACTGGCCACTGGGAGCACTGGGAGAAATCCTGGGGGGCCAGTTGCTATGTGGGCTGTTTGAGCACTATGTGGGCCGCTTAAGCAGCCCATTATACAAAAACAGGAGCGAAAGAAATGTGTCTTTGGCCCAGCAGGTGCAGCAGCAGCAGCACAACACCTACCACCCTCGTCGGCCAGGCCAGTCTGTGTAAAAAAGTCCGAGTTTTTCATCACCCACACCCACAAAGTAACCTTTGTGTGTGAACTTGGGGGTGTGTACATGTGTGTCTGTATACAGCAAAAACTGTAGTTTGCTGCCCTGCAATATTTATACTGACTAATTGGTGCTGCATCAATGTTGTTAATTTGATGGCTTGAGAATGGTAGTAAACACTGAATTATATGATGCATTTTGCTGCAGTGTTGTTGCCAACATTGTAGCATCTGTCTGGACAACATTTCTGATATAAGCAGGGTAGGTGTCGGTTGAGAGACAGTTTATTCAAGTCTGTTTGTGAGTGTGTGCATGTATATTAAAAATCTATCCATGTAATAGCAGGCCCCTGCTAGCTAGTTGTCTCCATATTAATTAACCTTTATGGACTGTCTGCCAGCTCTTCACTTCATTCTCTGTCATCTGATGCACACAAACACACCACACACATTCACTCACATGCACGCACACAAAACATGTGCACACGCACACACACACACACACACACACATTACTGGTTCTTCACTCCTCCCTCTTTCTCTGACATTTACCACTCTGATAGAGAGGTATACTCAAGTGGCCAAGGCCCTGAATGCAAATGTGTGTGTGTGTGTGTGTGTGTGTGTGTGTGTGTGTGTGTGTGGTCATATTTCGTTGTACTTGTGGGGACATCATTATCTGCCTTAATATGATAACCTTATTGATAAAGGTTTACTGAATAATGAAGCAGGGTTGGTTTTTACTGAAATAGATGACTGGTGTGTATGTGTGCATGTGTACTTGCAAGTGTGTATGTCTGTATGTTCGGGGGAGTGATCAAGTGTGTGAGTTGCATGAAACAATTAGTTGCTCCCCGCAGACCCTAGCATGCGTCAATGTATGGCAGAAAATGAACTACACCCACAGGTATACACATGCATGCATACAGTACATTCTACATGCCCTATACAGAACATGAACTTATATTGTACGGTTGCAAAGAATGAGACTGATGGGAAAATTATTAAAGGTGGGAAGACAAGGAGGGATGGCATAACTGTGAGTGAAAGACGGAGTAATATTGGGTGTAAAGGGATTGAAGGAAAGGTGAAAGAGGCAGCAGAGTAGGAGGGCAGTAGTGAGGAGTGAATGAAAGAGCACACACACACACACACACACACACACAGAGGAAGTGAGACAATGAAAGGCAGGTGGTGAGGTAGCCGGAATAGAAATGTAATAAGTACGAGCACAGGGCCATAGAGGCTGAAAACTAAAACACTGAAATAGAGAAGTTAAGACAATAGATAAGACCGTTCACAGAGGAAACATCAATTTAATACACAAGGCAGAATATCTATTTTATCTCTACACTGAGTTGCAGCATACTTTCTCTATATTTGTTCCTACAAATCTAAAATAAAAATCTTTTCAAATGTCTGTTTTTTATCGAGGGATTTATTTCTGTCGTTCAGTGTGTTGCATCTCTTTGGCTTTGATGTACCGTTGCCCCTGGAAAGAATAAATGTGTGTGACATATTTAGTTGCGAGTGACTGTTATATTTTTCTTTATTAATGTGCATCATATAACCTTGTTCTAATCTGCAGTAAGAATATCAAGACGTTGTTGAACTGAGTCACAGCTGATGCAACAGGCTCCTGAATCCTGCAGTTGGCATAGCAGAGCTTGGCAACATCCTTCTCTGTCCTCTGCATTCTTCTGTTCTGCTCACAATCTCAGAAAGCCAGCAGATTGTAGATGGAGGGCTCTCCTCTGTCTGCCTTGGTCTAGACAATTGTCAGCTGGCAGACGCTCAACATCCAATGCCCACAGTTCTTGTCTCTTGCTTCCAGATGCAGCATATACTTGGCATCATCCCTCTCACGGCTGTCCGCTTTCCTCAGGGGTGGGAAGCCATACTCACCCCCCCCCCTTTCTGAAACTCCTTACAGACTATTAATACGCCCTTCCAGTACTTTCACTAAGCAAATCATTGGTTTACAAGGCAAAGCAGGTGTAACAACCAATTCCTGCCAACTGAAAGAGGCACAGCTGTGCATACCTGCCCTGACTACTCTGCCACACATTTGAATCACAGTTTGATTTGGGATCACTTCCAATATTACTCCAAGAAACAGTGAAAGGACCCAATTTTTTGTTTCTAGAGTATCATCTTATTATTCACGTATATTTCACAGCAGCTGTATCTCTTTGAAGGTCAATTTCACTCAGTCATATAAATGTCAGATGATTAGGTGAAGGAACCATGTGACATTAAGTAAATCATCCAATTTTCCATGTTTTAAATTAAATCTTCTAATACCCGCTTCAAAGGTTTTTTTCCATGTATCATCATAACTGTTACATACCATCTAATCCAGTGTTTCCCTTTGACACAGAGGGCTGTCCCTTCTGTGTGCAATCTTTAAATGGATCTTAATGGTGAAAGGATCAACATAATTATGTGATTATATGTGTATATGAGGGATATATGTCAGTGGAGTAACTGATACAATATTGAATATAATCCTGTGCTCCTTGCAGGCTGTAGCTACACAGCAGTATATGGCATGTTTATGTGTTCCAGCGGACATAGTAAGGTTGGGAATGCCAGTTAGTGTTCTGGCCGCACTAGTGACTCCTACTGGATAGTTGTGGCACCTGTACACTGGGGTGGTGGAACTGGCGCGGAGAGTGAGAACTCAACATTTTTCCATTCTCTCTGTCAATCACAGGCAGGTGAAAAGATGTAGCTGTCAACACACGTGTAAAAGAAGTAGCACATGTTTGTCTGCTGCCCTTCATGGGCATACAACAGTTTGTGCACTGACATGGACTGCAGTGCAGAGTAAGTTGGACGTACCTGACCGTGAGAAAACAGACAAAATCAGAAAAAAAGTAATGCGTCTTGGATCTTGGATAACAGCTCAGTCTGCCTAATGAAAAGCAAGTTTGCAGTTCAATTCAATTCAATTCAATGGGCTTTATTGGCACACAAGTTTCAACAACAATGTTGCCAAAGCATCAGTGGTTCTTTGAAACTCATTACTTTCAAATAGCAGATAATGGTCCTATCTTATAATCCCATATGTTTCTAAACTGCAAAGCTTAGTATCTCTATGAAACAACAAGCTAATCCCTTGCCAGCTTTCCAAAACAGAAGTACCCTCTCAAGTTTTTAGACTCCGAATGACCCTCTGAAACTGGAAAGGAACTACGGATTACAACTGACCCCAATCCAACCTCTCTCACGGTCGGTGTTGGCCTGCTTTCCTTTTCTCTTTAGCCTTAGACCATGGCAACGTTGGCACCATTTTCCACTTTAATCATCACTGTCTCATCTTCTTTCCAACTTGAAATACAAGATGGAAAGAGGGGACGTGGGTGGCTGTGAGAGAGGAAGAAAGAGCATGATAGAAGAAGAAAACCCAGCCAAACAATCATGCCCCAGCATTAATTGGCAAACAATAACCCTGTTTCTACCAGCCAGTCATAATCTGGCCCCTTTGGCTAGCCTGCACTTGATTGGCTAGATGTGCTCACCCGCTGCCCTGAGTGCTTCACGGTTTGATGATCCTCTTTAATTTCTTTCTATCTGTCCTGCATCATTTTTCTCCTATAAGCTCTCTCTCCTTCTAGCTCTTTTAAGCAATTTAATGGTCTTTCTAATCCCTGTGTCTCCCTTCTTCTCTTTCTTTCTGTGAATTAGGCAGCCAATAAGGCATGACATGAGGCCAGAGGGAATTGTGGGTATTGGAGTTTATTAGGGGTCACGGTCTGAGAGAGAGAGCAAATTATGCAGCCAGACAGATTTTATACCAATGCATTATTGCACAGGGAATATTTGTTGGTTGTTTGATTGGCAGCTCATTGATGTTTAGTAGTTCATGTGTGTGCTAAGAGAAAAAGAGAGGACAAGACAGGGCAAAAGTATTGTCTTCATTATCAGATCATGTCTGCTCTAGTGACAGAATTTAGTCACAGAGGAAACATTATATCTCACTTTAAACCTACCATTAACCATAGATTATTTTATTTTACTGACACATGAGTATAGTAACTGCTATAATTAATGACAGTAATTCTTTCTACACTGAAGCAAGAAATGGGGCTGTTTAGGATATTAACCTTTTTAAACTTGGGGATGATTGCAGCTTAGTTCACTAAACTATTTGAAAATCATTTATTTGAAATTAAATTGAGCTGTTTGAGACATTGAGAGGTTTTGATGATGAAACAGGCCCCAAGGAATAAATTATATTCATGTAACAGCTCAAAACACAAAAGTTAATAGATTAAGGGGAGACAGACAGAGGAGAGAAGAAGGCTTTCTCCCGTGTGAAACTTATTGGAGGGCTTAAAAAGTTAATCAAGACAGACTGATTGAGAGGGAGTGAAAAGGAGAAGAAAGGGTGACAAACAAGGATTGCTTAGTTCCTTCCCTGTGACCTCTATGATTTCCGCTTTTGCTTCATATGTTTGCTCACATCATTCTTGGCTTACGCACACACAGTACAGATTGTCTAGGCCCATCCACATCCTGCTCCACAATTATTTCCAACAGCGCTCTCACCCCCCTCCCCCCTCGTTCAATCTCCTCCCGTCTTCATCTCCTTCACTTGTCTTTGCTCCTCTCATCCTCTGCTCAGTTCTTTCATCATTGTGTTTGACAGACATTTTAACCCTAACATCAAATAAAAGCTTTTCCCTCTGCATCTGGCATATTTTTCCCTCCAATTTATATTCACTTACCGTCTTCTTTTTTTTTTTCTCTTTACATTTGAGTCGTGAGTCCACCTGTATAGTTCTCTAATGATTAAGATCATCCTACACTCATCCTGAATAAATATTGCAGTGACTAATATACCTTTTTTTCCACAAGAAATTTAGTGCGCTCAGTTTTAAAGCTAGAGTGAAGAGTCTGGTATCATATGAAACTACGTGACCACAGGCATCTATTGGTACCAACCATGCCATGCTAGCTTGTCAGGTAGACAGTGTGACTGTGCTGTGCAGTTAAGGACAGAAAAAACAAAAAAACAAAAGTGAGTTCAATAACTGAGATTAAGGAAAAGAAAAAGGGATAAGAAATTATATATTGCATGTGTCTGTCTTCACCATAATTGTAGTGGCAGCATTTTTAGCAAATATTCTTGCAGTGAATAAAATTTGATGAATGTTTTTTCAGCATTAGACTCTACATTAACTGTGTTCATGAAAAAAGTGATGCAGCTATCATTAGCCTCCATTACATATCCAAGTTAGCAGCTATAACCATTAATCTGCTGTCCTCACTTTATGTGTAGGTGCACAACTATACAGAGAGCTAAACACACTGAAAATTAAGATTGCCTTTAAAGTTTTTACTGGAAGCAGTTGTGAAACTGTGAAAACAGTATTGGTCAACAAATTCAATTATGAAGATGAATCAGAAAAACATATCATAAACAACAGTCAGATGAAGGCTTTTGTCAAGATGAATTAGTGCAGTAAAAAGGAAACTGGATTTACAAAAGAATAGACTAGCCTAGCTATGGAATTAGTTCCGTTGTTCATGACCGGATGAAACACAGTATCACCAGCAAAGATCATTATTAAGTCAACATGGGAAGTACAGCACTGTAATTACTGTAGTAAACATAAACCACAAAAGTAAAAGTAAAAAAAAAGTAAAACAGAACAATTATCCAAACAGTAGCTTAATTATATAGTGATACTATAATATATTATAAAGTTGCACTAGCAAATCATTAGTCCCAGATAGCTAGTAAAGTGGCTAGCTTGGTTAGCAGTAATCTGATCATAGATCAGATCACTAAATTCTACTAAGTCACAAATCAACAATCACAAAACAGCTGTAATAACAAGAGTACCTACAGATAATGCTCCAACAGTGGCATGGCGAGTAGATAAAAGATGCCTGTCAATATTTGCTTAGTCACAGGTTTGACAAAAGGCTGAATATAACAATGTGGTATATATTTGTGCCAGTAGGAGTTGCTACTAGCAACAGACCATGCAACTCAAACCAGCTGATGGTGGCAGAATAGTTAATATAAAATCAGTGATGTATTGCATGTAAAAAATATTTTGTAAAAATTCCAAACTAATTCTCTCTTGAAATGTAGGGTAGAGCAATAAAACCGGGACTTTTACAGTGGCTAGCCGCTCATTCACCTGGGAGCAGTAATACAGAACAACAGGAGGAATAAAAAACAATCAGACCTTATTTCAGTTCCTGCGTCCTAGGCTGGCTTGATTTGCTGAAGTAACTGCTCTCCAAGGTCCTGGAAAGAGGGATAAATATCTTTCTCTTTCAGCCACAGACAACAGGCACACTCATATCCAGTACACAAAATACACATACCCACAGACACACGTCAAACACACACGCAGTTATACACACATAGGCACATATATGTGTGTACACAGACACACATGACGAATAATTCTCTCAACTCAATCAGTTAAAAGGAAATGCATTTATATATTAGAGCTGTAGTGTAATCCAGGTTTTGTTATGTTCAGCTGTACCTCCCCACATATGCAGCTAGGAGTATTAGCTGTGGTAGTTTTGCCTCTTGGACCTTCATATTTTATAAATATAAATAGTTTTTAAGGGGAGAGAAAGAAATTCTGCCAGCGCATGACAATCATTGCAGCTAGAAGGAAGAAGAATAGGAATAGGTGAAAAAGGCACAAAAAATCATACTTGATAAGGTACAGAGGAATTCTAATGGTCTCACTGGAAAAATATCAATATTTAGAATTGAAAAAGAGCTTATTAGATGGACTCTAGATAGATATAGAAAGAGAGATAAACAAACTGACCTGTATGTAGACAGGATGACAGACAAATATGACCAGGCTCTCGTAGCAGGAAATGTGTTGCCATGCTCATTAGCATTATTCTATGGTGAAGGCAGAAAAATGCAGGCATAATGTGGATAAAGGCAAGCTAAAGAAGCCTAAATAAAATATTTCCCGTAATAATTTGGGATTTAGTGAAATCTGTGATGATGGATCAATAAATGCAAATGTTGCAAGTCTTATATTCTACTTTACCTGACAGAATCTGTATTTGAGCCTCATTGCCTAAGATGGTTATATACATGTCAATATAATTTTGTTAAAGGAAGAAAACAAGAAAGGGCCCATGAGATAAGGCATTTGAGCGTATCTTGGATTAATCAAATTGAATGTATGCATGACATTAACATCCGTGTCTTCACTGAGTGGGCTTCACTCATACCTAACAACATGAAATCATGTAGTATAAAGACTTAAAATAAGAGATACACAAACCAATGTTTTAAATAAAATTCAGTTATTTCTGTTATACCCTTGGTAACTGACAAAGCTGCCTAATTAGGGTAGGCCATATTTCCAAATTTCATTGTTTGTGCATTTGTCTTCTAAATGTCACTGCATGTTCTCATTTCTAATGAGAAAACAAGACAGGAGAGAGGAGTAATCTTAGAACAATATATGCTATGTTTGTTATAATATTGTATCTAAAGTATATAAGTTATTATTAAGAGAAACAGAAAGACTGTTGTGGATTAGCTGCAAGTAACAGCTGGTGACATGGCCATAATTGTTCATTTAAAACTGATTAAGGGAAATCAATACAGAACCTGCGGCTCTAAACAATCAATGCACGGCTCAGAGTGCAGAATAGGGGCAGATTGTTTGTTTATGTGTGGATAAGAGACAGTGTGTTAGTTTGTGCACACCTCCCTGTGCGTTTTTTTTTTTTTTTTTTAGATTGATTGCTTATGTGTGTGCATGTTAAACTGAGGTTGCTGTTGTGTCGCTCAAGGCTAGAGACTTGTGTTTATTCCACTGCCTGTCAGTATAGTGTTTTATTGTACTGTAGCTTCCCTGTTCTCTTTTCTATCTATATTTCTTTACCTTTCTTACTTTGATTCCTACCTTTGCTCTCATTCTTTACTGCACTGTTCTATTCTTCCCTCCATCCTTGAGCCATCAAATGCACTTTCTTTTTTTGGTTGTTAGATTTAATCCCCCTTGTCTTGACTTTTTCTCTCCCATTTTAGCTACACTAACTATTCTGAATGCACGGACCTTCACTCTCAGCATTGTCTGTGTTGTTTTTGTAATTGTATTACCTTCCCCACCACACTGTTGGATGTTTTACTGGCTCTTGCATCGTTTTATATGGCCATTCTCCCTCAGGAGCTCAACACTCACACACACACACACACACACACACACACACACACACACACAGAAATACTGGTTCTTGTATTCACATCCCCCAGCACTCACCTCAACACACAACCATTAACATTCCAAAGCCTGGATCCCTATAGCACACATTCACATGCACTCATGTGTGCAAACACATACACACACAAAAGAAACGGTTTTTCTTTTTCTTTTTTATTTACGTCCCTTGCCAGCATTACAAGAGGTATCGACTGTGGAGTCTATCTGCTCTGGCTCACAGTTAATTGCATGAAGCGCATGTTCGAAGCCATTATTCACATCTGCCCTCCCTGGGATTATTTACACACACACACACACACACACACACACACACACACACACACGCATAGACAAACAGATAAAGAAATTAGAATTTCCCCATATTAAAAAAAGTATGTTATATGTTAGAGGCATGTCGTCAATATTAAACACCTGCTGCTTAAACATTCATTACTTTTTGGGTGTATCTGTGTGTTCCCTTAGACCTTTAATGTTTTCTATTGTACAGTGATCATTTATCATTCAGACCTTGTCAACCTCTTAGGCACACACATACACACACACACACATACAGTATATGGAGACACACACATGCACCTACAGACACACACACACACAACCTGATTTATTTAGTTGGTTATTGCATTATACAGATAGAAATTAGCTGTTATAATGGGGGGGAAAACATTGGCACACCTTGGCCATTGTCTCCATTGTTTCACCGAGACCCATAATCACAATCTGATTACCATTTGTTCACCTTTGTTTGTGTGTGTGCGTGTGGGTTCATGTATATTTAAAAGAGTTGCAGGGCTTCTGGGTTAGCAACAACGATGGAGAGGTTGCAGGTGCTCTTGTGTGCGGCTGATTGTTCTTGCTTCCATGTAATGGGAATGAATACATTTTTATTCATATACTGCCTGTGTGTGTGTGTGTGTGTGTATGTGTGTATGTGTGTGTGTGTGTGTGTGTGTGTGTGTGTGTTTGTGTGTGTGTGTGTGTGTGTGTGTGTGTGTGTATGTGTGTGTGCGTGTGTGTGTGTGTGTGTGTGTGTGTGTGTGTGTGTGTGTGTGTGTGTGTGTGTGTGTGTGTGTGTTCTGTCATTATGTAGATGCATGGATGTGAAATAGACAGATAGTCATGCAGGTATGGACAGATAGCCACTCAAAGAGAGACAGACAGACAGGTTAGACATGCTAACAGACACAGGGGCACACTCATGTTGCACATATACAATTATGTCTCTCCCAATTGTTACAGCTGGCTTAAAAAACAAGACAAAAAATAACAAAAGCAGAACTGGATGAAGCAAGATTTATTTATTTATTTTTTCCAATTTGATGAGAAGCTTTAAGGAGCTGCAGATGCATTTTAAAATCAATAAATAATAACTACATCAGTTTTGAGATATAACTATTTTACATTTTGTTTCATCAGAAATGAAGGTTTTAGTTAAACTAAAGCTATTTTGCTTTGCTGTAGGTTACAAAGAGAGATTTTTTTTATAGGAAAATGGGAGACTCCACCTTCATTGTTTTGTTCAGTGACAAGTAGTGAATTGAATGAAATGCTGATGGAAAAGACTCTTCAGACATGTTTATTCTCTTCAATAAAGTGGCGAAAAATATTGAAGTAGCAACATTGCTTTTGTGGCAGGTAGGCTTGACAACAAATAAATAGGAGCCTAATCATAAGATTTTTTGCAGCACACTAGGTCTAGCAATTATTTTTAAATGATACATGTTGCAAATTATATGTTTGAGGATCAAGATACTTTCTCTGTGATTAAGACCCTAGGAACTGATGTCTTTTTTCTCATGCAGTATAAACTGTCAAGGCCACAACGGCCCATTTTGGCTGACTTCCATTCTGATCAATGTCTTCATTAAAATGGCAGCATGGGCTAAATTGATAACAGTGTGATATCAGTGTAAATAATTGATTACACCAAGCATTCCTCTCCTTGTTTTTGAACAATGTTCAAATCACAGACTGGCTTCAGAGGGTGTTCTTTGTGATCAACACCATTTTAACATTGTGTTATGGAATCAAATTTGAAGAAAAATATCCAACTTGTAAACACAAAATCAAAAAGCTCCTTAGAGAAATTCAAATCTGCACATGCTGCTGTTAACTTTGAATGCAAACCAGTGGTCAACACATTAGCAGGACTTAATCATTATATCTTAAATCAACCACTGCAGTAAAAATCTTGTTTTTAAATGAATAGGTAATTAACACAGGTCAGACTAGTGAGGACTAGTCAGACAGATGCGTTACGAACTGATGCAGCCGCTTGGATAAGAGGCGAAACGTCTTCATAAGACAAATCTAAGTTTAGTTGCCTTGGAATCATTGTTGCCTAGAGATAAATATGACCTGGACAAATGAGAATGTACACAGACGTAATTAACACATTTTGTGAAGATCCTAAATTTTAACTAATGCAAAACTTTTAATGAGGCTCTGGCATTAGAGTTCCTGCTTGCTTTCCCGTAATTTGAATAGTGTTTCTGAGTGTCTGACTCAGCACAAATATGACATTTAATCACATGTCCTCTGGGGCTATTGCAATGACAATTATGTGTGTGTATCTGACTCTGTGTGAACCATATGCCATATACACTTGTGTTAACATGTGCTTTCACTCTTTTTCATTTTTTTTTTCTTTTTTGCTGTAACACAGAGTGGAACCCGTAAAAGTAAATGTCACTGTGTAATTAAAATAACAGAAAGAGAGGGGTGTATGGCGGGGTGGGGGTCCGAACTCTTCCCCTATGTTTCTGTAAGAATTGAAGCTGTGATCAGACTTGGCAGCATGATGAGATGTTGCCTAAATGTCAGCTACACAACAGGTGTTCATACATTAAGTAAACTTTGCAGAAGGGAGGAGAAAATGGGGGATGGATGAAGAAAGAGAGACAGACAGTTTTTCATCCATCTCTCTACTAAAGCAAGGAATCTCTGTATGTATGTATGTATGCCCTTTATGTATCTGTGGAACCATTCATCCAATTGACTCTGCATTTGGTGAGTATATAGCTAGGGGCCCCCATTTTGAATTTGGTGCAATTTGGACATGAGATACGTTTAATATGAATAAACTTTGAATAAACCAGCAATCAGTGAGCCAGGGGTAGAAGAGTTTCAGGGCTCTGCCTACTGACTCCCGTATGTCAGAGGGGTGACCAGAGACGAGGCATGACACGAGTCAGAGAAAAGTGCTCTGAAGTAGACAGCAAGAGCAGAGTTTTTAATCAAAAATGGACACTCTTAGCCTGTGTTGAGACAGAAAGTGGTGTTAGCATCATGTTTGGCAGATCAGCAGCAAGTGACTACACAGGAGGCATTCAGGCACATTGTGAGCATAGGTCACCCACATTTTGGAAGTGCTCAGAGCCCAATACACTATGACTGTAGTTACATGTAAAACAAAGGATATACTTCCATGGACAGTTGTTGTTCCAAGACTATGGTGATTGTGAAGTACCACAACAGAAAAAGCACAAATCTTTGGAGCAAATATACCCACTCAAATCTGAACTGAAGGCACAGAAAATAGGAACAACCTAAGAGCCCAATACGATTGATCCTCTTTATTTTAGGAGGCACATTATTTTATTTTTAAATGCATCCCTTAATTTAGGCTACTTGAAATAAGAAAAGAACATGTATTTACTATTAGAGTACTTAATTTTTACTTAATTTTAACATTTGTGTATAATAGAATGTTAGTTTCTCTCATGTTGTTGGTGTATATACTCATTCACACCTCTCATCAACTGTATTAATTTTTCTATGTGTTGAAGTAGTGGCCACAAGCCGAGCAATCGTCCCATTCCAAACAGACATGTTTTGAACGGGTTCTGCACTAGTCTAAGTATAAAGGAAGGACTCTCTGTCTGTATGTCCTTTGCTTTTCTCAACAACCATAAGAATCAAAATGTACATTTTGAAAAAAGACAAGAGCATCCGCAGTCTATAGGCTTGATTCTACCAGGCATTCAGTGGCACCAGTTCATAAGTCACTGGGTCAGAGGATATTTTACACCATGGACGACGAAGACTTCCACTTGGAAGTGGAAAATCACAAAATTTTATGACACCACTGCTGCCATTACTGCCCCTGTACCTGGCTTCCTCTTCAATGTGATGGCATTACAGTCTACACAATATCACCTGTCTGACAGACAGAATACTGGAATGGTGGTATGCATCACAAAATATACGTTTTTTCTCAGAATTGTCATCATGTTTAAAGTAAAAAGCAATATAGTTGATTTTATATTCTACAAATAACTGTCCAGTGGTAAGTGGCTGTAACATGAGGCTTCAAAAACTGTTACACTTAAAGCTGTAGATAAGTTTTACTTAACCTAAAACAGAGACATAAAATCTAGTGCATTCAGCCAACTCACATGGAATAGATTATTATGGGAATGTATAATATACAGTATGATCTGTTTCCAATCTGTCTCTTATAAAAGGTCTGACATGTACCTAGTAATTGGTTTTCAACTGACATGAATCGCTATCCTCTGCTATCACTGTATCGCAACACTTTAATCACACTTATCATTCAGTGAGCCACATGATTCTATCAAGCATTGGGACTTTAAATAGGAGGAGATGTGAACTAAGGCAGGTGGAGAGAAAGCAGAAATATGCAGAGAGGTTGGGCGAATTAGAGAAATTGAGCAAAGAGATAGATAGCCAGTGATTGAAAAGAAGAGTAAAGAGAAAACTAGATAAGGATGTGAAGACGACGGTGGAAATAGGAGCAAGGGAAGGACAGAATAGTAATCTAAGTGTGAGAAAGTGATAGAGACAGCAAGATAAGGAAAATGTGTGGGCAAAAGAGTAATTTGAGCCTTTTTGTGGAGGAGTACGCATAAATCCGTTTACCTGAGAACAGACACTTTAAAGCTGTAGGCCCTTTGAAAGGCCAACATATTTTGTTTCCTATAGCTATCTCTCCATCACCTCTCTGCTCCCTGCAGGTATCAATCCTGCAGTGAGCACTGAAAGGCACTGACATGAAATGGAGCATTCTTTAAGAATGAAGGAGCGAAAGATGAAAGGGGAGAAAAAGAGAACAAAGACAGAGAATGAGACTGCTCTTAGAGTTGAATTTTCTGGAAGACTGAATATGTGTAAGAAATATGGATTTTTTGTGAAGACACTTAGCTCATGGTCAGTGTTCCTCTTCCCTTTGTCTATTGCCTCATCCCTCAAGTGGCCATTTTGATGAAACATAGAAGTAAAGTGCACAGCAAGATAAAGTAAACATTATACATTATACACTCTCCCACTAGAATATCAGTCTTACTCAACCAGTGTTCCTTAGCACTCATTTGCTATGAGAGAGACACTTAAGTGGTTCCCACAGTGGTTAGAGGTAATTGCTAGATGGATTAGATGGTAGCATTGAGGGTTCAAGTCCAGCTCACAGGCACTGCTGTGTGTCCTCTCTCGTTTTGTTTGTATCGTTTAACCAATGAAAAAGACAAGTGACACTAGACATAAACAGGTTTACCCAACTAGTCCTTCTATAATATGGATAAGTCCATACATATACATACATTAACGCATACACACATGTAGATACATTCATGAAAACATCCAAATATGTAAAAGGTGCACTAAATAGGAAATAATAGAATAAATTAGAACAGATAATGGGTAGTTATACACATTCTGCAGTCCCATTTCAGACAATATACTCTATGCTCTGTCTTCTGTTTGTCCATATCTTTACTTCTGAACAGGACAATCTTCTGATATGGGTCCTGTTGCATAGTCTAACAAGGCAAGCAAAATGCATAATGCTGGCACAGCCAGAAAATAATCAATTACCCTATACAAACAGGAAAAGTAAACACGTTTATTGAAAAGGCCTAAATGCTTTTACTGTGAGATTAAGAGTCTCAAGATTGGATACATTTAGATATCAAACATGCAGTTTGTGTGTTTCCTGGTTGATAATCATGACGTTAAGTACCCATGTTTCCCTCAGAAATCAGCTACATAGTGTATAGGTTTACTGATATGAAATTGAACACAGCAAGAATTACCCTTAGCACATAAGGCTTTAGGAAATGATCGATACATTTAGAGGCTGTTCAGTACAATTCTCATTGGTAGAAACTATGGGCCTTCCCAGAAGTTTGTCCTTAGGCTACTTGGATATTTGCATATTGGAAAGCATATTTGTCCTCAGTAATCAAAGACTGACTTTTGTATTGTCCAACCCAGATCTTAGATTTAGTGTCATCTGAGGTGGAGCATTAGTTCTAAGGAATGTGAATTGTTAGTCACTGAGCTTTTTTGGCATATTAATGGTTCACTTCTGTAGAAAAGCGTTTTCTATTGAAACTTGTAAATTGTAGTGCTAAATCTTGTTAAATGATCACACAAAGTTACGAAAAGATTGAGGACATAGCTTCTACCAATTGACTGACCAGAAAATGGACATGTCAATATTTGTTTCTATAGCGTGCACTAAAAATGCACTAAACAATTTGTAGTTGCCAATTTAATAAAAAAAAATCGAAAGAAGTTTGAGGTACCGGTTAGTCACACCGATAAGAGACATATCTACACATTTCAGTGAGTTTGTTGCCTTTCTGCTGATGTTGCTCCTGTCACTTTTGTGGTCTAAGGGCAACTTCAAGGCAACGCTCTACACTAAGCACTTCACTTGAAAGGAATACATTTATCAAGAGGGAAAGCATGTGAGGTCAGTATTAATGTCGTTCTCTCACAACAACAGATAAACTCAAATGCCACATGACTGTTCAAAAACCTGAGGCATATGAGCACTTTGTAATCAGCCGAGGTTGCCCCTTTTAGACTGTATTAAGTGACAGTTTGGTTGTATAGTTGAAGTCAACTGTTTACATACACTTTGACAACTGACAATTCCTGACATTTAATCATAGTAAACATTTCATCTTAGGTCAGTTAGGATCACTGCTTTATTTTAAGAATGTGAAATATCAGAATAAAATGAATAGTTTATTTCAACTTTTATTTCTTTCATCACATTCCCAGTGGGTCAGAAGTTTACATATACTTAGTTAGTATTTGGTAGCATTGCATTTAAATTGCTCAACTTGAGTCAAACATTTCGATAGCCTTCGACAAGCTGCTCACAATAAGTTGCTGGAGTTTTGGCCCATTCCTCCTAACTGAACTGGTGTAACTGGGCCATGTTTATAGGCCTCCATGCTCTCACACGCTTTTTCAATTCTGCCCATAAATTTTCTTTTGGATTGAGGTCAGGGTTCTGTGATGGCCACTCTGATACCTTGACTTTGTTGTCCTTAAGCCATTTTGCCACAGCTTTGGAAGTATGCTTGGGGTCATTGTCCATTTGGAAAACCCATTTGCAACTGAGCTTTAACTTCCTGGCTGATGTCTTGAGATAGTGCTTCAATATATCCACATAATTGTCCTTCCTCATAATGCCATCTAATTTGTGAAGAACACCGGTCCCTCCAGCAGCAAAGCACTCCCACAACATGATGCTGCCACCCTGTGTTTCATGGTTGGCTTGTAGGTCTCCCTCTTTTTCCACCAAACATTACGTTGGTCATTATGGCCAAATTTCAGTTTTTGTTTCATCAGACCAGAAAACATTGCTCCAGAAAGTAAGATCTTTGTCCCCATATGCAGTTGCAAACTGTAGCCTGGCTTTTTTTTTGCAGAATTGGAGCAGTGGTTTCTTCCTTGCTGAGCGGTCTCTTAGGTTATGTTGGAATAGGTCTCATTTTACAGTGGATATAGATACTTTTGTATTGTATACCTGTTTCCTCTGTTCTGGGATTCATTTGCACGTTTCGTGCCAAAGTACGTCTATCTCTAGGAGATAGAGTGTGTCTCCTACCTGAGTGGTATGATGGCTGCATGGTCCCATGGTGGAAATTGCTCCGAAAGATGAACCAAACTTGTGAAGGCCCAAATTTCTTTCTGTGGTTTTGACTGATTTCTTTTGATTTTCCCATGATGTCAAACAAAGAGGCACTGAGTTTGAAGGTAGTCCTTGAAATACATCCACAGGTACACCTCTTATTGACTCACATGATATCTGTTAGCCTATCAGAAGCTTCTTGGAATTTTCCAAGCTGTTTAAAGGCAGAGTCAATTTAGTGTATGTAAATGTCTGACGCACTGGAATTGTGATATAGTGATTATAAGTGAAATAATCTGTTTATAAACAATTGTTGGAAAAATTATTTGTGTCATGCAGAAAGTAGTCCTAACCAAATTGCTAAAACTAGCTTGTTAACATGAAATCTGTGGAGTGGTTAAAAAATTAGTTTTAATGACTTCAACCTAAGTGTATGTAAACTTCTGACTTCAACTTTAAGTTTCCTACATGTCTACTGTAGGATTAACTGAGGACATTTACTGAACCGTAGATTTTTATGTGGGCTTTCTGATTCTGGTTTTGGATTTGAAGTCATTTGAGTGCATTCAGTCACTTCTGTATTTTTTTGGCTGTTGAAGACAGTTTAGGCGACTGCTCTAATGACTTTGACAGAATCATTAAAACAGTTGATCTAACCACTCAAGTTATTTCATAAGAAAGCGGACAGAGTGTATTAAAATTAATAGGCTCTATGAAAGTAATGAGCTTCAGAAACAAGGAACACCTCATGTATATTGTACGAGATGAGCTCACTGATAACACTGCTGAAGTACTTTGCAGTTTAGATCAAGAGCACCTCGGTTTAAAACCACTTTCAGTTTTGGGCCCTGAATCACACTGCACGTGCAATCAGAAATAGAATCTGTAACCGTTGGCAACTGGTTCAACAGGGACATGGTTGCTAATGAAGAGCCATCCAATACCTGTTAGCTCTGATCATAGAGGCGGGTTTGAGTCTTGACAGGGCCAATGAGGGCACCCATCTGGCCATGACCTCATGCATATGAATGAGCCATGCAATAGTAAGACCTCTTTGATAGGCTATATGTAAATTGTACTGACTCGGTTGTCTGAAGAGATATTCACTGCATGATGTTAGGAGCAGGAAACAGATTAGGAGAGGTGTAAGAGAAAGAGAGAGAGGGAAATGAAGAGATAGAAAGAGAGGACAGAGAAAGAGAGGATGCAAAGCACTCCATTGGAATATTGATGTATCTCTACATTGGCAGAGAAGGCCCTAGTTCACAAGGTTGTTAATGAACATAAACTGATGTAAGAACTAATGACTATAGTAATATAGCAACATAATTACATGTACAGAATTCTTTGGCAGTTGTGTGACATTCACTGACCCACTTTGTTTAAATAATGGGGTCCACCTCTATGCCCACCAGCTTTCTTAGAAAGAGATGCACACACGCCAAAGTGCTTCCTCTAGCTTTTACCTGTGCAGTCTGTAGACATTTTAATAGAATTTCTTAAAGAAGTATGTATGTAAGTTTAAATTCTCTCAATGGAATAAAATGCTATGGACCATTGTCTGTATTCAGAGAAACACTTTTCACTAAAGCAAGATCAGAAGCACATGCATTACGTAAATGTTTGCCTTCATCTGCTCCATGACTCCTTTCCTCCAGTACTGCTGAGCTCTCAAACAGATTCTCTGCTCCACTCTTTCATAACTTTTACCACGACATTCAAGCATGACACTGCTGTTTTTACAGATTTTAGCCCACTTGGTTTAAAACGTTGACAGCTGTCTTCTCTGTGTGTAGCTGACACTTGTTTTTCTGTGGTGTGCGTGTGTGCTGTGAGAACCTCCAACTTACTCGACCAAGTTCACAATATTCTTTTGATGACAACCATGTTTGCTTGCTGTTTGTTTTATAGGTTTGTTTTTTTCTGACAATATAGAAGGTGAATGCAATGCTGTTATTTACTCTACACTCCAATGTCAGATTTCGACACCTGCGTGTGTGTGTGTGTGTGTGTTTGAGTGTGTGTGTGTGTGTGTGTGTGTGTGTTTGAGTGTGTGACAGCACAGGACACACTGTATCCTCTATTCTCTCCCTCTCCTCTCCTTATCTTGCCACCTGGGTGTTATTATCAAAGACTGTCCAGCCACCACTCTCAGATAAGGGTTGACTCTGAGCAGATGGAGATGGTGGACAGGTCATTCTGGAGAATTCTGTGCATGAGGTGGTATTTACAATATATTGCAAAAGTTAGAACTTGGTTTCTTTGTATGTTTCTGTGGGCGTCAGTATATACAATGTCCATATGCACAAGGTTGTGTTTGTGCAAAGCTTTGTTTTTCTTTTCTGAGGAAAGACATGTAGATGCCCAAATTGCCTGGTGCCTCACCATCTGTTTGTGCAGTTTCTCTAAATGTGCTTTGAATAAAAGTCACATCAATTAACCCTCTTCAGTCCTACAGCATTATCAATCATGTTACATTACTCTTGACTCTTCGCAGTTTTTTTCTATGACTATATTTTGCTGAATGACATGAACTTAAAAAAGTAAACTAAACACATCAATGCTTCTCGATAATTAAGTGCTATGGACTGATGCACTGCATCTGAACTTTTCATTACTTCAGATTAGCCATTGAGGGGCTTTAAGTACAACTGTAAATATTACCTCCCTGCCCTCATCAGCTTATCAAGGTTAGTGATGTAAATGGCCTATAAAGGAGACAGAACTGACTATACTCAGCACTATACTTAAAAAGAGTAATTATGGCCACTGCTGTTAAACAAGTGAAGGAAAATCTGATACCTACATATACACAGTTATCAATACACAGTGAAATGTGCCAAAAGTTGGGTGAGCATGACCTTGGAAGCCCATTATTGTTGTTAAATTATGTCTTGACTGCTCATTAGGCCCTGCAGTGGGTCTGCGGAAATAATTCACAGAAAAAGAAACACATTATATGTTTAAAAGGAGAGAAGACACCTCTAAACTGAATACTGTACAGTGAACATGGATATTGTCTAAGATGACCCTCTACCTACCTCTTAAATGGGTGTAACAAAGAAAGCTAGTCATTTGTTAGTAGAGTAACAGTGTCCATTTTGCAGTATTTGTCCTTTCTGACACTTTTCCCACCCACCAACACTCTGTTTCATGCAGAAACACATCAAACCATGGAAGGAAATTACAATCTCAAAGCTATTTCATGGGACCTTTAACTACAAAGTGAATACATTGCGATCTTCATACAGCACACAGCACATGACAGGGCTTTGTGCCTGAGAAGGTGTATTATTGTCAAAGTGCGCTTTTTTCTTTTCTAATCTGTACCTATTTGCTATTTTGGTGACATGCTGTGAACTTGATTGCCTGCAGAAGAGCAATACAGGAGGTGGTGTGTCAGCAGTGGTCAAGCAGTGCAGTGTAACTTTGTGAGGGACTGATACCAGCTGCGACCACACATGTGATTAATATATTCCCACCATAATCTCATCCTCTGTCTAAAATTTTGACATAGAATCTAAATGCACCAGAGCTGCTGAACACACGATTGGTCACATACATTAACACGTTATTCCATGCGTTGTGTGTCTATGACGTACATTGCTGATTCATAAAAAACTTGAGATGCCAACTTTGGTTTTTTATGTACATAAAATTACGGCTCTGCCTCTGCAGGAAGTCTGTTGGTGTAGTGATTTATAAAGTACATGGAAAATGAGGTATTGTATACTATATTACTGTAGATATTCTTGTGTATTTCATGAGTTCTATTTTGCAATGACAGAAATGATTATTTCAGTCTTCAAACTCAAACTCTTGCTCATATTGTGAGGCTATATCACCTTAAATTTAATTTTCACTCTTTCACAGTTACCTAATGTGCCTCAGGCCCACAAACTGCCTAATGTAGGAGCTCTTGATTTTTTGTGATCTTCTCTAGAGTGCAGCTAATTGCTACTTTGAGCCATAGAGGAAAGGGAACTGAACGTGTTTAATGTCCCTCTCTCTTACACATACACACAAACACACAGAAGGCATTAGAATTAGAAGCTCTATCCCCTTTTTATGTGTTGTATGCAGGATGTTCTAAGTATCCATCTTCTCAGGCTTCAAGTTATGCAGATGTGTCCAAACCACTGGTGGTTCGTATCCTATGAGCATTCTCGTGATCTCACAAGAATCATGAGACAAATGGTTCATCCAATCACCTGCCAAGTATTTTTTGGGATCGACTCAGATAGTTCTATGTCAGATTAACACTGATTTCTATTCAGATTCCCATTGTCTAAATGCTATATGTGTGTATACATCTAAATGTGTATAAGGCCAACCACTGCACTGCAGACATTTTGGCTGCTACATGTTGCCATCATTACTTAGAGCATGGCCTGGTTCAGCCGCCAGCACTAAACATGGGGTGGTAGACACTGTGCCTTATGGGGTCTTTTAACTTCACAATTGGTTGTCCCAGTTCTGTCAGCTCACCATAGAAAACAGTGTACGCGCGCACACACACACACACACACACACACACACACGTGACTGTGTGTGTATATATATGTATGTAGAGCTGTGCTTCTCTTTGAATGCACACCTTTGTATATTCGAATGTTTGTTTTCTCAGCCTTTCTTTAAAGGTTTCTTTAATGCTTGATGAGAGATACTGAACTACGGGCTCTTTTCTTTTTGTTAGTGGGTAAACCCATAAACTCTCTGATACTAGTTCACAAAGAAGGCCAAGATTAACTCATAAAACATTTTAAATGTAATGGCTGATCATGTCTGCTAAAGTCAAAAGTTTCCAGTTCACAGTGTTTTTGTCATAGTCATATCAAATACTTTCAGATTTAATAATATAGATTATAAAAAGTCAGTCAGGTCCAAATAGACTGAGGTCAAAACTTGTTTCAAAACTTGTCCTGTTTCAAGAACAACTAGGAATTAGGATTTAATCAAAATTTGTAGTTTCATATTAATTTGTTTAGAAAATATTAGCTGCTTGGTTTTAATCAATCTGGATATTAAGGTATTATAAAAATTAGACTTACTGGTTACTGAGTTTCAAAGTACAGCTGTCCCAGCACTTCTGGCTCTAGAGTGAAGCTGGATTTATACTTGTTTGTTAAGGGGTTATGATGTACCTATAGTGGTATAGTGTGTATGCTCTGAGACTTTGGAGTAGGATATGAACATCTAGGCTATGGCAGTTGCGTTCATACCTTAAGAAATATGATTAATCAGCTTGTATTTTCTCTTGTTTGAGAGTGAAGATAACATTAAGGAAGTTGAAGAAAGACACAAAGTTATTTCAATCAGGAAAGACAAGTGAATGAAGCACAAAGAATTGTTTATTATACAGATAATATTGATGATTAAGTCTTGTCAAAAGTCAGCAGCAAGATAGATCCCCCCATGGAGTCCAGACATTGGTGGTGGCTGATGACTTCTGCTGAGACTGATAAACCTGATGTGGTTGATGAAGTGATACGCTGATGAAACTGTGAAGACTGGGCAGTGATGAGGAGGCGGTGGGGTGCGCAAAATGGCACTATGAAAGCACTAAGGCAGAGAGGGAGAAAACATTTAAAAAGACAGCCGCAATATGACAGGCTGACAATGAAGGTGTATTACTGTGCTATTGGTTTAATATGACCAGCCGACATGAACAGCTGACATGTCAACTAACACCCCGGGCAATGACAGCAAGGCAATTATGAGTGAGCATGCGTGAGGATGGGAATGGTAAATGGATGGAGAAATTAGTCTCCCCCTTCTTCTCAATAATACACTTCTAACAAAGCCATTACATTGCAGACTGTTTGCCACACTTGCTGTTATGTGTAAATTGATAAATACTGCAATTACATGGAGTATTCTCTCATTCAATAATGTGACATGGCAGAATAATAATAATAAAAAAAGTAATCTGGATGTAACTCAAGTTCTTAATGGATGTGTATAGTATCACTAGGTAAATGAAAGGATGTAAACATATTTACCATGGGGGATATAGTTAAAACACAATGCACTATGGTCATGTAACATACATGCATCCATCTTTGCAGTGGTGATAATAAAGGGTGAAATCCAATGCTCAACTCAAGACCTAATCAAAACCTGCGCTATGGGTATTTATGGCAAGACTCCTCTTCACCCCTTGTGTCAACTATAAATTCAGCTTGAATGATTATCACATTGTATTTTAAAGGGAGACACAAGAACTATGATTAAACACTGATTAAAGTAAAAAAGATGTTACACAGCACGCATCAAAGACTGAAAATGTATTCCTATTGAGAGGCAACCCAGTATGACCTCTATGGCAGTCCATTCAGGCTCAAAACATGAATGCTGCAAGCTCACACCAACACACACATACATATTGAGCCACTAATTGGGTTGCTACAGTAGCAACCTACTACTACTCACTCACTGCTTTTTGAAATTGTAAATGGGAGAAATTATAGGGGGTCATTTTCATTTTCTGTAATAGCATTTTTCTTTGGGATTAATGAGCACTTAACACCAGCCTGGCAGTGGGTTTTGAGAGTAATGGGCACAAGGCCAGTTGGCTTGATGGTCTCATGTGACTTAACATTGTCTTATGGATAGTGATTGGGATGTCTACCACAGCTGGTTAATAAAAGCTGGGCAGTGGCTGACACTGGTGTGCATGCCCACTTGCTCCCTTCATCTGTCTTCTGATCTCTCGATACAGCCCATTTGCAGGCCCTTTTAGAGAGAGATGAAAACATTTCTCCTCCTCTCTCTTGCTGCTTTAACCAACATTAACTAAATGCCCGTAATCACTGCTCATCAAAACTTTTCTTATTTTTACATTTTAAGTTGTAGCAACCGCCCATCAGAATTACGTCACCGCCCATCTGTCAAGAGTTCATTCATGTTTTCTACAGTTAACACTCTCAGTCTTCCAATAATCCAATCACAAACCTCTGAATAACCTGCACAGTTTGAAACCAGCCTCCAGGAAATTTACTTTTGTAAGGCTGAGAGACAGTGGAGGAGATAGCCAGCTTTAGCGTGGACAATCAGAGTACATGTCAGTAGCCAAATCATGGCTTGCTCGTGTTGGAGGAGGAATTATTCAGTGGATATATATATTAACCATTATGGAATTTACCACCTTTAAGGGTTACAAATTGGGTTACATGCCTGGGCTGTAAGATCACATTGTAATTCTTAATCAGGAAGGGGACATTTTCCCCTCTCCTTGAAACTACAGCTGTCTGTGATGTTTTGGGGAAAAGCAGAAACTTCTCTGATAGAGGGTAAAATAGCATTGCCATGGTCACCAAGGTCGGAGGAGGCTTTTCTTGACAACACAGATAGGTGGATGCAGATGTGTAGGTTCTATTGACACAGCCAGACATTGATATGAAGTTCCATTCAATGTAACCTAAACTGATATGGGTAAAATACAGTTCCTTGTTTAGAAACTAGTCAATCAATTAGACTAATTTTTCATATTGCAGGCTGATCTGCTCGGGTTAAAGACTAAGGCTCAGACTTTCAGGGGGCAAAAGGGAAAGAGACAGCATCCAAGTTACAGATGACTTCGATGTTCATTATTTCAGTTTTCGTTGATCAAGTGTGTCAATAAACATTTTCAGCTTTAAGATATCAAAGGCTCGTGTGCACTTTTCTCCATTGAGGTGCTGACCATCGCTCAAAATATCCACAACATTTACCATTTGGATGTTCTAAGGGAGTTGCCTGACTTGGCAGAGCTAAGGCTGACGCTGCAAACCTGAATAACTGAGTGCTCACATTATTATTGGATGAATTAGCATAATATCAAAATGTAATAGAGTGGTTATGATGACCAAACAGTTACATTTGGATATGGGCTTACTCAGGGCATTCTGTCCTAATTTCTGTTCCACATTACATTGGTAGCCAGAAAAATGTGTAATACTTCATCATTTTGTAATTTCTGTTCTTGTATGTCTGTCCACTATGTACTATGTATGGCTTTAGTAAGTGTTATGTATATATATAAGCTGAGACTACTGTCTTATCTAGTACTTTGTTGATTGTTTATGGTATTTCTTATGCACTTGTCCACTTCCACTTATTTCTTACTGTAATTTAAAAAGAACAAAAAACACCCACAAGTGTTCGCAGTATTTTTTCTCATTGCACTTGTTCCAAGTCAGCTACATGAGATTTTGTACTATAGCTCCTTGGAGTCACTGTCCTCTAATATTTTATTGTTTTGCTTTGCTTATAAACCGCTTTGGATAAAAGCATCCACCAAATGACAACATGCAAATATAAAATTGTAGGTATTAGAATTTCGTAACACAGCAAAGAATGACATTTTGTTAAGTACTAACCTCTCATGAGCACAGCTGGTGGTGGTAGGTGGTCTGCATAAAATTCCCATCAGCTTATGATGCCAGTATTACAATCACTGCACAACACCAGTGTTTATTTCTACAACTGCTGTGCAAACATACAGTAGAAGCAACATTGCTCAACCATTAATTTGGCTTGTTCAAATCCCAACTGTTGCAGCAGCTTTGAATCTCCATGCCAGCCCCTCTTCCTATATGATACAGTTGGCTCTCTGAGAATAGATGCAATGATAAAGCAAGTTGTCATTGCATGATTTGGCTGGTGAAATGCTTATTTGGGCAAGAGACACACTTCTGCAGCCAAACAGCCATTGAATGTTGGAAGGGTCTATCATTCAGCCTTCTGTGCTTTTAACCCCCACTCAAAAGAGATTAACACACAGAATCACAACTAGCCTCCACTGCCAATTGTGCTATGTCAAATTATGCACATGCATGCACATCCATATACATACATATTCTAGACACCTATACATCTTCATTTTAGAGAGCAAACACAGTCACACATGTAAGTAAGTGTTACTATTGGTGTCTTTTCAAAACTAACAGAAACACCTATACCTTTCTTCCAAACGTACCACATCATACACAAATATGTATTCCTTTTTTGCTGGTTGGGTGATTCACATATACAGATGAAGAGTTATATAATAGGTTAGTTTGGTGAAAAATTCGAAATTCTGGGTTTTCTTGGGAAGTCACATTTGGAAATGACCTTGTTTTTTTCACAGATATGAATAATATTCACCGATGTGAATAATATTAACACAGGCCCAGAAAAAAAAACTTAGTATACAACATGGTTGGGTTGTTGTCTGTGTGCTCATCCTAGTTTTGAAAACTAACAGATCAAGGATTTTTCTCTGATACACATTATTACTGTGAATTTGTTGACAAGAGAGTTGTGAATTATGTGAGGATAGAAAACACACTTTTGCCCATGGCGATCAATACCAGATTGTGGCCTTTATAGCTCTATTTATTTTAAAGTGCATTCATGTCTTGGAAACCTTCCACCCACTGCAATTACAATTCAGACTCTGATAGCCAGTGGCTTCTGTGACGATAATCAAACCAAACCTGCCCTGACTGTCCCTGACACACAGACAAATCTGGGTTGTAGGTAGAAACAACCAGGCTGTCATTACTGCAGTAACAACTCACTTATTAACTAGCATGTAACACTGTGATGGATGGAGTGAAGGATTTCACCTTTTAAACACCTTTGCCAAGAATACTGTCAAGGAGGTCCTATAGAGCTGGTTATAAATATAGTCATCAAATGCCATTGAAATAAAGGATATAATCTACAAAACTTAAACTATTCAATGAAATGTAGTCCATTACAGCTATGTATTTTCTTGGCTTCTCCAACAGTAAACTTCATCTTTGGAAAAACACAGTGTTTAGAGGCTAAATAACTTTCAGTAACAACCTTACTTTGTAAAAAGCCTTGGAGGTTAGTCACAAAAAAATGAAAACTAGTTCCCAACTTGTTGTTAAAAGTGAAGTAGTTTTAACAATAATTGGCACAGGTGAGTCCTTGAAGCACAGACAAATTAATTAAACATAAGCTAAAATAAGCTTTTAAATGCCTATATATGTATATATATATCACACACATACACACACACACACACACACACACACACACATATATATATATATATATATATATATATTGACATACCAGAAGGCTCTCTTTAAAAAACTCTAAAATGCAGATAGACAGGTAGAAATAATGTTCACTAATGCCTTTATCTTATATTTTGTGGGTCCATTTAATTTAGTTCAGTTCTTGGAAAAACAACATTAATCTTATTTATGCCATGAAAGTCATCATTTATCATCCAATTCTTATATGTAAAATTTAGACACAATGATTCATTGTGAAATATTATCTGTGGAGAAAAGAGCAATTTATGAAATTAATACTTGAACATGATTCAGAAATAAAAAAAACACTTTGATGCTTAAGAGATTAACATGGGCCTATTTCCCTTGGGCTACATGTAGTTTTGGCTCATGCATATTGAGTATTCAACTCAGAGAGCTAGTGTGTAATGAAAAAAAAAGTTTGAATCCCTGGTTATGTCAATTCTACATTGCATTGATCCTGCTTATCTTAACTGTACACCTGAGGCGCTGCTAGACTAAAATGATCAATAATGAATCCTTCAGATCTAACATTACACCCTTTTTCTCCCTCTGTTTGCAATCATACAGTGTCTGTGACGGATAGTTTTGCAGGGTCTGACTTGCACTCAGAGCAGTGAAAATTCCAGCACAAATGAGGCACTGCTTCTCTGAAGCCACATCCAAATATAGCACAACCACACTCCGCACTGCACACATTATTTATATCACACTGAAACTGGCATCAAACAAAGTATTTCAATCGCTCCAAAATAGTACGAGATGTAAACATATTTTAGTTGTTTTCATGTTTCTTTTTAGGGAGCCCCTAGTCAGACATCAACAGCTCATTTTTAAGAACAGAAAAAAAATATTCCTTACTCAGCTCAAACAAATACTCCTTTATTCTGCAGCTGATATATTGAGGATGCTTTTACGATTAGGGGGGAATATGTGTGTGTGTGAATGCATATAGTATATCTTTGTGTGTCTTTGGGCTTTTTCCGTCATTTGGCTGTGAGCTGGAATGGACTGGGTTTGTTTCTGTCTGGACTGATAAGAGGAAGCCGCTTACATCCCTCTCTTATCACTCTGCTCAGGACTAATATCCCTTTTATTTTTTCTCTCTTTCACTCATTGTCACCCTTTGTTGTTGGTGGACTGGGAAAAGGTTGAGCAACTTATCAACTGTCTCTCTCTTTCTTGTCCTTCATCTTTTCGTCTTTCTTCCTTTTCCTTTTTCTCCCTCCGCCACTCCCAGTTCTTCAAGTCACCAGCATATTGCTTTGAGTGGCAACAGACAGAAAACTCATCAAGAGGCTGTGTTTACTCAGAAGCCAGGACAATTTTTAATTAAAACATTTAACATTTAGCAACTTTTAGTATTTTTTGAGGTTTGTGTGCATGTTATCTCCACAGGCCTTTTCGCAAAGATAGCAACCCCCAACACACATGCACAGATTTAAAGTGGGGGTGTAACAATACATGTATTTGTCCTTAACCGTCATTGTATGGCTGTTACGGTTTGGCGCTTGTAGTCGTACAATTAATACGTTCCATGATCCAAACAATTACTGTCAATATAGTTTAATGATCCACTGATGTGTTGAACAGTGATTCTAGAGCAAAAGTTTCACCTGGAACGTTTTGGCAGCACACCACTTAGCTAAAGGCTGCAGCTAGATATACTTGTGTTCATGGGTGTATGCTAGCCGGCTTAGCCAAGGTAGCCTGATTACCCTGGCTACCCTGTAGTGTTGCTGCTATCAGTTGACACACAAGAGACCCATAACATTCACTGAGTGCAACATTATTGTTAAAATATGCTCCATTATATCTATAGTGAAACAGTACTACGTCTCCTTCCTCTTTCTGTGACGTTTGGATTTTCGCTCCGCCTTTGAGTGAAGCCGTTCAGAACAACAATAAAAACATTTTATTTCTGATGTAGTCAGACTGCACGTCATAACAACGTGTTCTGAGGGAGGAAAATGTAGTTAAAAGTATGAAAGTAAAAGTAGTGTTTTTTTCCCTCTGATTGATCTATATTTTTATTTAACCAGGAAGCCCTTTGAGATTGAAATCTCTTTTCTGAGGGAGACCTAGCCAAGACAGCACACCAGTTACTCAAAGAAGAGAATAAATCCAGCTCAAATAAGGCAGTTGCAATTCAGGTTACATTATATTTTTCCATATATATATTATTTCTATGACATCATTAGAATATTAATATTGAAGCATCAGTGTGTAAGCACCATGGTACTGGTATAGCTACTTTATCAACTACTTTATATACAGTTAAATCATAAATCAATATAAAACAGCTGTCAGTAGCTGTCCTTTGAAGGAAACAGAAAGGTTGCTTTCCTTTTCCACTGCAACACAACTGAGCTGCTTCAGTAATAGTTTCCACTGCAGCAAAACTAAACTGTTTCAGTAATAGTTTTGGTCAATGAGCCATTGTTGGATGTTTCATTTTTCAAAATAGACCAAAATGTTATTTTCTACCATTCTTGTTTTTATACTGTACCAAAATCATACCAAACCATGACTGCAAATCTGAGGTATATACCGAACCATGAATTTTATCTACTGTTACACCCCTAATTTAAAGTCATTTTATTATTTTGATGGAGGCTGAAGATGGGATGGGACCAACACCCTAGATTTAACTTTTCAATAACTTTGCTATCTTATTTTCTGTTTTGCTCCCTCCCTTGATGATGTTTAATTGGCTTGGATTGTCTCTCGATATATTTGCTGGAGAGATAAATTGATTTCTGTTTTTTCGTGTGGTGAGCTGTGCCTGTCTGTCTGCCATGTAACAGATGCAGATTTAGGGTTGCATTCCAATGTAAACAGGTGGAAAGGAAATACACAGCACACCAATGTGGAAAAGTATGTATCCGTGCACCACCGAAGAGAACATACTGAGCACACAGAATACATTATAACAAGTATGACAACATATACAGATACTGAATGAATACACCCATCCCAAACACAGTTATGTGCAAGTTTTATTTGTGTGTTGAAGTGTAAGGAACTTAATTAATTCATGTTTCCTAACACAAGTCATAGTTGGAACAGCTTCTTCTAACCATGCACATTATTTGCCTGTATGCCACTTAATTCCAATGCATTTTAATAGTCATTTTACAAAAATGAACAGCACTAAATGGCAGTGCCTGCTCAGGTGTTCGTGGACGAGCCAGTGTTCTTGCATCATTGTCATTCAGTTTCCATAGTAATACCTATCTATGTGATAGGGTCTATATTTATCACAATCATCCACAAATTAATTTCATGGACCCTTCTTTTGGAGATTGACAATTATAAGGAAAAAAATGTGTATGAGTTTACAAATGAGGAAACTGCTGGAGTGGAATATTTCTTCAATTTATTGCTTAAGAAATTATTTAAAAAATTAAATGTACTGATGACTTCAATGAGCAAGAAAAATAGATTTGCTGAATAGGGGCAGGTAACAGAGGGCAGGTAAATTAATATGCATAAATATTTTTTCATTGACGTCATTCTGACCTCATGTCTACTAGTTCAGAAAAAAAGTTTTTTTTTTTTTTTTTTTAATAATTTTATGATAAAACAGTGCTGACTTGCCATGTTTACACATTACTGTTGTATGTACGCGAACACACCTTTCATGCATTATACATGTATGTATATACTGTATGTCAGACATTTTGGAGTACTGACTACTGAAAGGGGGGCCTTTGCAGATCAGCTTACTGTAATTACATGGCTGTAATTATAGAGTTGGTATAAGAATTGGTGTCAATTCTACATTTTCCCCAGAGGCTGATTACATACTGCATTCTCTCACACATTAGGTGCACTAGTTATACATCTTTACCTCACATACACACCATAATATGCCCACCTACACGAGCACACATACTTACCAGTCAAAAGTTTGGACACACTTTCTCATTCAAGAGATGTGGAGGTGTCTCCAAACTTTTGACTGGCACTATACATCTACACCCAATCATGCCCCACATGATGTGTTTATCTATACATCCACTTTTGAAGAATCTTTGTACCATCACTTGTGATCTGTGCTGAACGTGAATCACATATGAAAACCATTGATCCGTACCTTTCATCCTCAACATACAGGCTCAATACGAAACCCACAGTCGATGACGAGACAGGGGGCTCAAGTAATGGTAATCTGATCGACTACATGAAAGGATGCAGTCATTTAGTGAACACGCAAGCACTCCTGGACACACACATACATACACACACACACACATCAAGGAGCATGCCTGATTGTTTGATGTTTTTTTTTCCTATCTTGCATCAAAGCAATATTTCTTTCAAAGAACATGTCCTGGATAAACATATGTTAACCATGGCTATGTGCCACAGTAAGTGTCTGAGTGACTGAATTATAGAAGTCTCTTGTACTGTTGTTATTGATGGGAACATTGACTATTTGTCCCTGATCCCTCATTCTTTGTGTACTTTGACAGAAGGAGAAGAGAGAAGATGAATAACTCCTTGCATCATCTCTCCCCTCAAGGTGCTCTCACTAGACACAGGCAAAGAGAAAGTAACTGCAAGGAAAGTGGAAACATATTCCCAGTCCATGTTTTCCCTTTTAAACTTATGATATGAAACATATTAAGTAACGGCAGGGAAATATTTTTGAAGGTATCAGACTGTAGGGACAGAGGGATGATTCAGTGAATCAGAGGAGAGTGAGATTATATACAGTTGTTATCTTGCACTCTTCTTTGTTGGCACAGAGAAGCTAGTCTGAATGAAAATAAAACAGCACAAACCATCAGTCTTCTATTGAAAAGTGTCTAGGCCTGGAGAATGAATGAGTAACGCTTGCTTGTACCTCCTCTGCTACTGTTGATGTTGCCTTCAAGCAAGACTCAGGAGTGCCATTCCCCAAGAGCACCGGCTGTTTAGTGACACACACTAGGAAAATTTGGTTGTACTCACTGTTTGACTGCTTTTCCCACCGTGACAAACTTTTTTGTCCATTTATTTACCAGTTTGTAGCATAGCTTTATTGGACACTAGCCATAAAGACATCAATCTGATTCATTTGTGTTAATTATACCTTTCGTCTGCAGGCAATCCATATAATACCTCAGAGAAAAGCTTCACCATGCAGCAATAAGTGACTGGCAAATAATAAGTGGAATAACATCAACATGTTCAGGGCCATTCGGGCTAATCACATGCCATCTGTCTCTATTTGCATTCAAATTATGAAGGAATATATTATAATTCTTGCACAAAGTCACTGTGACTTTTGGCTTTATTACTTTCTCTGTGTGACCGATATTTTCTTTTTTTTCCTCCTTGTAAATCTGGTTTTGAAAGGTTCTATAGAAATTAAGTTTATTTACTTACTAATTTATGTATTTCACACAGCCTGACAAATCACAGGCTATGGATTACAGTATGTTTAAACCATTCCATATGGTAGCAGGTTGACAGAATCAGGGTGTGAAAAAAATACTTCCATGGGGTTCATTGGATAATTTTTACTTTTCATTTATTGACATTTTGGCCTTTATTTGAAAGTTTGAAAATGTACAGAGACAGTAAAAAACGAGTTATGTGGTATGCGTCTTAACTAGAAGGTCACCTGAATGCCCTGGCTTCACTGAACTTTGTGCTAAAATCGAATCTTTAAGTCAACTTTTAAGTTAACTTTTCAAGTATGCAAGGGATGAATAAGTCAAATAAACGTTTCAGTCATTTCTGAGGATCATTATGACACATGGCCACAAACATTATTTGCAGTTACTCATGTACCTGTGTGGATATGTATGGCATGGAGCTTTTATCAACATATTGTGAATGCTGTCAATTTGTTACTTATTTAGTTTAGTGAAGGATTATTGATATACATGTGATTGATTCATTGACTTTTTGGGTGTTAAAAATGAAAAGAAAAATCTAACATTATTTTACATTTTTTGTCTCCTTTCTCTTTTACCTCCTTCCCCCCCGCTTCCTCGCAACTCTTCTCCTCACTTCCTGTTTTGCCACCAACAAGGTAAGAGCTGTGTGTCCAACTGTCTCCTACACCAGTACAGTGTCATCACATTGTCAGCACCTTGTCAGATTTATAATATAAACATGGTATTTACCTGCCGAGCACACACAAAAGCATTGTCACCTTTAACAGTAGGTACCTTTTATTAAGACTGCACAAACAGACAAGAAATCAAAGTATTATGCTTTCACATGTTCCCTGTTTTGTAGAGCTTAGCAAACATTTATATTCTCTGTTTGAGGTAATCGCCAGGCAATTTCTGTTTCTGCTGGGATTTGAGCCTCTTAATTTCTTCATTCCCTTGGAAGGAGGACATTTTGTATCATGTTGCAACCATTTTAAATATGATGATACCATGTCTACACTGGTTGGGTCTAATTTTAGCTGTACTGTAGAAGTAATAGGAGGTCTGATGTTTTTGTTTTTATTTTCAAGTTGAGTCAGGGAAGCAATTTATGGTGAGAATCTCATCCCAGTGGATGATTATCTATTTCTTTTGAGCAGGTAGAAGTGATATTCATCTGTGAAGTATTTATCAGTTTCTTAGAGATATTGTTATTATTATTATTACATTTGTGTTCATTTGTGTTACTCATGTGAGTTTGACTGCAGGATCATTTGTGTTTATTCGTCCCAAACAGCTAGAATACATTACTGTGCAGTAGCCGTAAGCTAACAAGCAATGGCAGGCACTGATTGTGTGTGTGTTTGTGTTCAGTCTAGCCTCAGACTGAAACTCACCAGGAACTCCTGTTTTTTGTGTTATTTCCCTCCGGTGTCTCTTCTTTTTCCCCTCTCCTCTTTGTACGTCTATGAAGTACATTGAAGTACATTTCCCCTTCCAGTCAGCAGTCAACATGGACGAAGAGAGACTAATTACACTATAACACCTGACAGTGGAGGTCGGCACCTCCACTGTTCACTGCTGCAGAGAGGTTGAGAAGCGAGAGTGAAGATAAATATACTTTTTAATCCCAGAAGGTTAAAAAATAAACTCTGAGCTTTCCTCCCACCGATAAATGGCTCTAGGTCAGAGCAGAATTCAGTGTGACTCTGGATGTTATTCCTCCAGAAGCTCCAGCTTTGCTCCTGGCTCTCTCTTCCAGAGCTCCCTGGTGCTCAGCAGCTGTCTTTTGGTGAGCAGCAGTTCTATCTCTCCAGTCCTCCATACACAACACTCTGCAAAGCCCTGTGACATGTCATTTGTCTTTGCATTGACTTTGTATGTAATTACACCATGCAAAAAAATTGCTTTGTGTTTGGTGTGAACACACCCATTATACCTCTCTTCTTTAGTAAAAAAATTAGATTTATGTTGGCTGTGTTTCCCTGTACTGCCACACAGTAAGTAATGTAGGGAACTATAAGAGAACAATATAGTATATATAGTGAGTTCGGGTTCAAGATATCTTTAGTTTTATATAATGATGCAATGGATTTAGACATATTTGATTAAACGTGATTTCTATTTAAATTTGATAATGATTTATTAATGTCAATCTTTATTTAAAGTTTTTATTTCTCTTTTGAGTATTTCCAAAAGTTGTTTCATGTTTTTCGCAGAGTAAAATATATAATAAATAATATGGGTATCATCTGCAAATAATACAAACTTTAATGATTTGGACACCTTACATATGTCATAGAGTTTGGGTCCCAGGACAGAGCCTTGAGGCACCCTGCAGGTAACCCTTCTGAGTTCAGAATTGGTGTTATTTATCTGTACATATCGATGCCTATTCTCAAGATAGCTCTTCAACCGGGAGTATGCTACCCCTCTGATCCCATGTTTTTTGTAGCTTCTTCATAATAAGTCCATGATCAATGACATAAAAAGCCTTCTTTAAATCAATAGAAACCCCAACTGGATACTCTTTATTGTCTGTCGCTACATTTTCTCCACTAGTTCCATTATTGTCAATTAGATGGACCTGTTGGACTGAAATCCATACTGGTGATCACTCATTAAACTGTAGAGAAGAAGTGAGAAAGCAGAAAAAGCTGTTTAAATGTTTACCCCCATTTTTATAAACAGGAATGACCTTTGCTCTTTTCATTTTATTAAGAAAAATGCCTGTCTGGAAAGGATGATTACAAATGTGTGTGAATGGTTTCAGGGTGTATTCAATTATATCATTTATAAGAGTCATATCAAGAGAATTCAAGTCTCTTTTTTGTATTTATTTAGTATCTTGAGCATGTCACTTTCATGAACTCTGTAAGGAACATTTAATGGCAGAAATAATGTGTGGACCTTAGGTGGACATCAAATTTAAGACTGTACCACTGTCCAACAACCCAGTGAAAGACAGAATCGACAGAATGGCGCAAAACATCATGAACGCTCAAATAGAAAAACTCAAGATGGGCCCTTTTGCTATTCTGTTGGATGAAACTACCACTGGGGCAGAGAAGGCAATATTCATTGTATATGTACATTACACTGAGGAAACGAAGCTGGAACAAAACATTCTTATGTCTGTCAATCTCACAACCTCCACATAAGGAAAAGATATTTTCTGCGTAGTTGGCATGTACTTTGCAAAACACAATCTTCACTATAACAATTTAGTTGCATGCTGCAAAGATGGAGCTGCCTCAGTGATGAGGAAAAATAAGGACTCTAACAGCCATTAGAAGGAGAAAGTGCCCTATTACATAGTTTCATTGCACGATACAAAGACAAGCACTGGCGAACAAACATCTCTGAGAGGAACTGAATGAAACCTTAAAGACTGAAACCTTAAAAATAGTCAATATTATTAAAGCTTGCCTGGTAAACAAACAAATCGTTGTGCCACTATACAAGGACTAGGCACACCAGACACCACTCCTCTAAAACGAGGTGCACTGGATTTCCTGGGGCAAAGAGTTGTTGTGCTTCATTGAACTTAAAAATCAGATAAAGGAATTCTTTACCCTCCATAATCAGAAGAAAGACAGATGAGTTTCTCATTAAGACATCATATCTGATGGAGATATTCAGCCTGTGCAACAAGACAAATAAATGCATACAGGCCACAGAGGCTAGTATTATGAAATGCAAGGAGAAAGTGGATGCGTTCATGTAGAGTACAGAAAGAATAAACCAGTGGTCTCTCTCTTCTTTATATCTCTTAGCAGATACACACACACACACACACACACACACACTAGTGTGCATAACTGTCTCTACATTCAATTAGAAAACATGCCATTCTATGACCTCACAGTGTAAGTGTTCTCTCCTTCCGATTGACATAGAAGACATTAACAGTTCAGTTCATTTCAGACCTATTCTCCACAGTGAACACCAGTGAGTTATTTATCTGCACGAAACTACGGTTAACTGAAAGAGCAAAACAACCACTCCAAGTGAGGAAACCTGCAAGAAAGACATTTCAGTCATTAAGAAGAAGAAGAAAGGAAGACAAAGACAAAAGTACACTCAATTCTACTGAAGATTTCTGAAGACAGACTGGTAAGTAAGTTAGTAAACATTTAGATATTAATGTGAACAATTTGAAAATGTAAGAAAAGCTGATGAAGAGGTTTTTAACTAAGAAAATTCTGTGAAGCAGCAGCAGAGAGCAAATTTTCTCAGTGGGAGATGGAAGACAGGTAGTTTCTGTTCATCCTGCTTTACAAAGAGACAAGATGGAAAATGTTCAGCCATAATACCTGAACAAACTACATCACAGGCAAATTAATCCAAAATAAAAACAATGAAGCTGCATGTTTAATTACATAATTATCTAAAAATCTTCAAATCAATATCAATAAAAAATGATTTTTGGTGATAAGTTTTTTATGGCCAGCTTCATAATGTTGTGCCAATGCTGGTTCCTCAATGAATATAATAATATTATACAATCATGTACATACAGTCCAGACAGTAAGTGTTTGGACAGTTGCCCACTTTTGTCCTACAAACCCTGTGCTTCAGCACATTCAATTTGAAATAAAGTAATGGATGCTACATTAAAGTGCTGAGTCTCAGCTTTAATTTGAGTAAGTTTACATCTATATAGAAAGAACTGTGTGGGATATAATCACATGTGAAATGCCGTTTATACCCTATTAATTAATCACATGTAAAAATCCATGCGCTCTGTTTAACACATAACACATAAATTAAAATGTTGAAAAAATAAATTTGATTTTGTATTATATAAGAAATTTAGATAGAACATATAGAACATATATATATATATATATATATATATATATATATATATATATATATATATATACAGTATGCATTGTTTGCAGTATGATAAAACATATTACAATTGACAATTATACACTTTAAAATGTAATTTAGTAGAATAAGTGGAAAAATATAAGGCTATAAGGGTGTCTCAATGTTTTTAGGTAAATTTGTAGGCAAATTTCCATTATGTATGTTTTCTTTAAACTATAAAAAGAACAGTTTGTGTAGAGTTTTAACTCTCAAACAATGCCTGCTGGGAAGTCAGATGATCATTAATTTAATGAGTTGAGTGAAGGCTCAGCAGTTCACTTAACTAATTATTTAAAATCAGAAGAAGTCATGTTTCTAAGTTCCGAAATGATATTTAAATAAAAAATTTGACATTTTAGGTCGACTTAACTTGTAATTATTAAATATGTTAATGAAAAAAATAAGCTAATTACACTAAATTTCTTGCATGATTCACGGTGTAGAGAAAATCTTTAAACAAGCATTCAAACAAAATTGAACTACACTATATGAAAATATCAGTACAAATCATAAAATAAATACATTTTTTTTCTTACTGTTGTACATTATATACACCACAATGTAAACCTATAACTGTACCTCTTTTGAAGGAAAGGATTTGAGTACATCTTCCTCCACTGCCAGTAGTTGTAAAGTTTGTGTTTCTCCACTAGATTCCTGATTCCTGAAGACAAACGACAAAGAAGCAGAGAACATGGATGCTGAAAATCTTGATGAGCTGATGAATTGTGACAACATTTGGGAGGACGAAGAGTTTACCTGCCCTCGTTCCCCTTCAGCCATCAGTTACGAGAGTGCAACAACATGGGGTTCATTCAGTAGGGAAAGCATATCAATATATACCTCTTGGGGTTCCTGCACTGACTCTGAAATCTCAGAGGTGATTGCACCATCTTATCAGAATGTTGATGAGGAGATTAGGAGAGCATTCTATACCTTTCTGAATTTCGAGAACCTAGAGATTGAGGAAGATGAGATAGAATCAAGCTCCAGACTGTCCATTAGGCCTTTCTCCGGTATTTCTTCTTCCTCCATCACCACAGCCATCACTGAAGCAGCGAAAACCCATGTCTCTCAGTTGGTTGAAGAGGCTGTCAAGATGCTGCAGTCTATTCCTGTCAGAAAACTTGCTGAAACTGTGGCTGTTTCCCAGGAGGAGCTGAGAAGCTCACCATTTTGCCAGGCCAGAGACTCTCACAATGAAGTTCTGATGGCTTTGCCTTTAGGACCTGCAGGAGATGATGGATGTCCTGTATTCAAACAGGAGGACAAAAGAGCAGCAGCAATCGTGCAACACGTTGGAGAGATCACTGATCAGGACAACTCTGTCCTATCCATGACCATACATGCCTCTGTGGATGGAGGATCCTTTAGCATTACTACTGCTGACAGCTGCCAGGTGTCAGAGGACAAAGCAGCCAAGAAGGCTTTGGAGGGAGCCTTGGCAAGCGAAAAATCTTTCATCACAGGACGAGGCACTACAGTGAAGCGAGGGATTCAGACACAGAATGATAATAAAGAAGAGGCACTGGCAAGTAAATTTAACCACAGGAGGAAGAGGTCACTATGGCAGAATAAGAGGATTCACCCAGCTCCAGAGGAACATTTGGTTGAGGCAGGCAGGTCAGGCAGCACTGATTTTATATCTAGAGGCAATGGAGAGAGCAAACAGGGCTATTCTTGTTCTGGAGAAATGTCCATTCCGCTAGAGTTGGAGGACTATGTGGAGGATGAGGAACTGACACCAGAAGACACCAGAAACATTGTTTCATCTCTGTCTTCTACCAGCTTTATTAAACCAGATTGTCAGGTGGTTGGAGTTACCACTGATGAGTCCCAAGATGAGACAAGTACTTCTTCTCAGTCCAGTGACTTTGGCGATGAAGATGAGGAAGAGGAAACCTTTAGCCAGATCTCTGTGGATCAGTCTCAGTCTGCGTCCAGGTGTCTGAGCAACAACAAAGATGATATGGCAGAGACCAAGGCTAGGAAGAGCAAAGGGCTCTTCAGCCTCTTCCGCAGCATCTTCTCAAAGGTGAGGATGCATTTACATGAAAGTTCTAATGAGTGACACTTTAAAAGGACACCAGAATAGACCAGATCCAACCAGATAACATTTTGTGCTTCTTAGTTGAGAAGCTTCATGAGTTTTGAAGCCATGAAATCTCTTCTGTACCAATCAACAAGCCCAGATGTAGTGGGAAAAAAATCACCTGATTGTCATCTTTTTGTTGAACTGTAGATGTTTATTTGTATTTCTGTACTAACCTGGATTGTTCTTTTTATTTCTTCCCCAACAGAAGAAGATAAAGAAAGACAACAAGAACAAGAAGGCTTCTGCTGAGGAACAAACTAAACGGCATCCTGTGTGGATGCAGCTGCTCCACCCCAGTTCGACAAGTAGCCATAGCCTTACAGATTAAAGACCAGATTCAGGAGCAGCTGGTCTGATCAACCCCCTTCCTCCCCTTGTATTTTACCTTTACTTTACTTTTTCCATCTACCTCTCCTTTCTCTCTCTCCCTTTTTCCTCCCTTTCCCTGTCTTTTTCTCCCCCACCTCCCACCCTATCCCTCCCTTTCTCCCCCACCTCCCACCCTTTATGATTCCCAAAAGTATTTCATTACATAAATACAATCAAAACCACATATATAAGGGGTGGGCAAATCTTAAAACCTCTCTGATAAAAGGCCTACAACACTCAAAACAATAAAAAAGCAAGCTTAACTAATTAATATTGACCCTCCAGTTTGACTTCTAGTAAGATGAACAGAAAATGTAGTAATGTGAAACTGTACATTGTCATATCCAGACAAGTTGAAGTGCATTAATTCTGATTTCTCCAGTGTGTTGCACCCAAGTGTAAAGTCCTGCTAGTGTCTCCCCTTTTTTCACATTTATTTTTGATACTGTTTTTAAATTGTTGAGTAATAATAATAATGTTGTATAATACTATTTTTAAAATGATATATATTCTATTCTACTTCTTTTCTCTTAAAGGTATAATGTCTAAAAACAACTATACCTATGTTATATATGTTGTTGTGTTGTGTACTTACATTATCCCTATTGTTACCAACAATTTTCAAACCCAGAGAAATTTGAAATTTAATAAAAGTAACAGACCGTTTCATTTTGTCGCATGTCAATAGCGTCATACGTCAACACAGAGTAAACTAACCTTAGCACAAGATGCATGAGTCCCGCTGTGTTTGTCCGCTGCAATGGCATCTACCAAAGAGTAACTTACACACTACAAGATATACATCAGCATTGTATTTGTTCCACATAAACTGTTATAAATGGACATTTATTCAGTTTTAAGCCATTTTCATGATAAACTTAGGTTGTTTTTAACTATATCTTTTAGCCGGAAGAAGGATTTTAGTCTCTGGACATTATCAAGAAACAACTGGGCAAACGTTAGCAGCAGTTCGGCTAACAGCCCTTCCAGGAAGTCCGTGATCACCAAACATAGCCAGAGAAATATTGATTTTTTTGGAGAAACAGCTTCAAATAGTATTTTTTTTAATGATTTCAGTTTGCGTGTACATTCGTTTTTGGAGAAGTGGAGACCTCTGCGGATAATTTGGGTCCTGGGAGGAACCGTACAAATGTCTGAATGTAAAGTTATTCAGATTAATAGACCGAACAAGTGTTAGCAGCAGCTCAGCTAACAGCCGTCCGGTGGTCACTAAACATTGTTGGAGAAACACTGATTTTTAAGGTAAAACAACTTTAATTCATATTGTAACGATTTTAATCTGCGTGTACTTTTATTTTTTGAGAAGTGGAGACCTCTGTGGATAATTCGGCTCCTGGGAGAAACCGGACGAACGTCTGGATGTGAAGTTATAAGATTGATAAACCGAACAAGTGTTAGCAGCAGCTCAGCTAACAGCCTGTCTCTGACGTCCGTCCATCACCAAACTTTGTAGGAAAAACACTGAATTTTTAGGTAAAACAGTTTTAATCAATATTTTAATGATTTTAATCTGCGTGTACGTTTGACTTTGGAGAAGAGGAGACTTCTGCGGATAATTCGGCTCCTGGGTGAAACCGGACGAACATCTGGATGTAAAGTTATAAGATTGATAAACCGAACAAGTGTTAGCAGCAGCTCAGCTAACAGCCTGTATCTGACATCCGTGGGTCACCGTACATCGTCGGAGAAACACTGATCTTTTAGATGAAACTGCTTTATTCAGTGTTTTTACCTGTAATCACCGGGTCTGTTTGTTATGGAGAGGAGGAGACCTCTGCTAGTAATTCGGCTGCCGGTATAAACATCCTGAACCATGAACACCAGAGTTATGTGTCCGGGATGAAGCTGGTTATTTAAAACAACGAAGACAACTCCCATGACCCCTTGCTACTTCACACCGTCATCACACTCCGTCTTTTGTTATTGTTTTGATTGAGAGACCCCTAGCGGCTGAAATTACATATTGTGCGTTTAAAGAGATTTAATTTTCCTTTTTTCCTCGTTTTGTAATTGTGTGTGTGTGTGTGTGTGTGTGTGTGTGAGGGTGGTGGGAGTCATCAGTGTACACAATGGTAAATTAGGGGTCCTTGAGGAAAAAGGTTGACTGCAATAGACTGCAGGGTGTTGGTCTCCTGAAGTGTGAATGTCATCCTGATTCTTCCCTCTAGTCATAGGGTGGTTGTATTTAACTACTGAGACAGTGAGTGTCACTAAACTCTATTAAAAAGTATTTTCACACATATTACTCACATGCCCTCAAAAATTGTGAACAGCGTGATGAGCATAATGAGCCTGACTTACCATTAGATTATCCAATTCAGTGGGCATCTAAGGAATAAGAAAAGACTTAAGACTCACTTATATTCCACCTGCTTTTTTGTATTATGCTATTTGTTTTTAGTTGCATTTATTTGTGCCTGTTATTGCCCTACCTGTTTGCTGATAGATATTTATTTTGTTTGTTGTTACTTTTAATTAGAAAAAAATCCATATGAATATAAACCATATAAACCAATCTTTGTTTACTTATTTGCTCAGAATATGTTTTCCTAAAACTGTCCAAGCACTCAACAAATGGTTAAGTTGTATGGATATTCTTCACTGACTTCTATGAATTTGAAGGCATAGGTCTGTTGACCATATATATGATTACATTTAAGTGTGAAGTGTGGTTGGTTGTGCAGTAAATTTGGGAGCAATTAAGTACCAGTTGGTGCGCAATGTACTGGAACCAGGTATCCCCATAATCAGCTCCAGGTTTTGGCCCAACACTTTGATTCTTTTCTCCTTCATCCATTACAGGGAGAAAAACATTTAATGCATTCCCCTTTTTTAACTGATGTCCTGTAAGATCACACACACATACACACACACACACACAGACAGATCGTCCAACACAATAGGTCATCCATCTGCTGTGCTACATCTGACACTTTTTTCTTTTCCGCTTGGAAAGAAGTGGCTGAAGGCCATCACCACTGAAGTTTGCACGTGTTACCAAGAACTACGCCTCTGCTGTAGTTTTTGCTTCCTGTTGTGAAAGATTTTGGGCTGTGCACATGAAAGGGATTTTCAAAGCTTCCAAAATACTCTAGCACACACACACACCCTTCTCTTTTCCTGGCTGGAGACAAACTCTGATTACCTAACTGAATCATCTGGCATAATTATCACTGATGAACAAACTGAATGAAGCACTGTACAGTATAATTGTGTTATTAGAAATGCACAACAGACTTCTTAAAATAAAAAACAGGTACTCATCCTATACATGTTTTACAGCTCTATTTTCATCATCAGTGAACGGCATGCAGCACAATACATATATCATTTTTTGGCATGACCTCATGGTAAACAGGAGAAAAGTTCTCTGAAAAATTGTTACTCTAAGTGTCTTTGTTTGACGAGACCAGTGCAGACAGTGACCTTTAGTCAATTAACTCACAAATAATCTCATTAGGCCTTCAGTTAATCTCCACTGACAGGTAGTGGCTTTTAGCTTGGGAACCGTCAACAAAATTAGAAGTACACTTCTGATAAACAAAATTCACATCTCTAAACTTGAATTCTGCACAGTATAAACAATAGAGAAAATGTTATTAGGATGTGAAGCGACTACTTTTATCACAGGTATAAAACACATGAATATGCATGTTCGCACACAAGCAAACTTTCAGTTTATATTCAGGTGACATAAGTAACCATGGTCTACTGTCTTTGTTCGATAGATGTTAGTCATGGTGGATATGGGTTGCAGTTGAGAGTGGAGGCTTGAATAAATCTCACTAAGTCGGGAATTTCAAAATCCTGATTTATTCTGAAATGAAGAACTTAAACCCTTCATCTACTGGCTACATTATAGTGACAAAACCATTTTCTGGCAATCTTAGATAGACTGCAAGAAGCAGATAAGGCTGCTATGAATGAATAACCTAAAAGCATTAGGAGGAGTTTAACAAGAGAATACTCCACTAAAAGCAGATTAAAGCTATTGATGTTTTCCCCAATTAGAACCTGATGCAGATATTTTCCCCCCACACTATTTTATAACATTCTTAAGTGTTCTTTCTGTCATAATTTCTCATATCCTTTTCCTCTTTTTTAAGGAACTTACTGGCAGTTTTACAAGAATTACTGCTGGTCATTAAATCTTTTGACTGCTTTTCTATCTTTTAGGTAGTCATTGAGTTTCTTTCATCCCACCACATGATAAAAAATAACCAGCAGAGACTTGAAAATATATTTGAGACATGTATGCCACGACGATGAACATTTTATCAAAGCTATGACTGTTAACAATTTCTCATTATACATTTTATGATAGCTCTCTTTGAATGTTACAGTAGATGTCACCCAAATTTGATATTTCTGGATATCATAGCTCGTGAGTTAATTTTTGGCAGCAGACTTTCAAATGTTGAAGGTCAAAGCTTACACGTAGCGACTTGTAACTGCATTGCAGCTCAGCAATAATGTAACATCTTCATAAAAGTAACAACTAAATATTTGCTGGTTGTTTTTCAATTTCCCAATCTTGGCAACCAATGCCTGCCTGAATCATAAGAAAGCAATATAAAAACATTTGGTATTCACTGAAGCAGCAATCATGGTAAATGACACTTTATGGATGAGTGGTTAAAACATGCAAAATCTAGTTGTTGTCAGATTTGTTGTCAGAGAATCTTTTTGTTTTTCTTGTCTGCTCACTAATGACACACACACACTCTTTCTGACATCACCGTCCATGCAAAGGCAGCAATTTTGATTCCACAATGGCCTCACCCTCTTCTCTCTGTATGACTGTTTTTTGTTTTTTTTTGATTGACTCCCTCTCTCTTCTACCTTTTCGTTTCCTCACACTGACCCTCTCATTGTCTTCATCTATTGTTTATATCTTTAATCTGTAGTCTCTATTGCTCGCACTCATTCACTGTCTGTCCCTTTGTTCTTTGGGGTTATGGGTAAGTGTGTGCCTGTTTGAAGTGAGAATAGAGGAACAATGTGGCTGAAAATGCAGGTCAGTTCACTGGGGGCTAAGGGATTTCCTTTTTGTACCACTTTCTTTTAAATGGTAAATGGCAGCTTTATGGTAGCTTGTGCTACGATGCTACATAGTTATCCCAGCCAAACCCATTTAAAATATTAATGTATATGTTTTCTTTTCCTAATTAATCGAACAAATAATCAAATTCATTATGGGAATAGGAAGAGCCAAGTCTTTCCTCTTCATGTTCTTTTAAGTACCTCTGCCTCTGTGTGATTTTCTCCACTCCACGCTAATCAAGGTCTGAAGACATTAGACACCTGCTGGATAAATCAGTGACATCTACTGAATCTACACAACAATTACCAATTAAAGCTTTTTACTGTGACACTGCTCACTGTGACTGCTCTTGTTTTCTAGACTTTCATTGAATTTTAGTCATGATATATATTCTGTAAATGTGATGTGAGGTCATGTCTATATAGAACCAAATATGGAAACAAATAAAATTTACATCTCAACAATTGAAATATGCAACAGCAAGTCAAACAGTTTTTAATTCTGTGGCCAAGCTGGATATAGCCTTTAAACATTTCTAACAACTCATAACAGTTTATGAATTGAATTACTTACTTTGCGAGGCAGCTGGATTCTCAAGATCACAACAGCACAAGATCATGCAAGAATTCATCTTTTCAGGCTACAATCTATGTGCTTTGATCCGAACCACTCACATGACGCCTCACAAGGTAAGATGGTGATAGATTGTTCATCCTATCAGCTGCCAAGTATTTTTTGTAAGTGCCTGCCCTTTTCCAAACAGTTTCCAAGGACAACTTCTCATTTTATTAATTTAAAGATTGAAAACTTTTTTGAACTATTGGTTTGTTAATTTGATAATATCCCTTGCAATATGGATGGATATTAATCAGCAACTACTGTATTTCAAAATAACTCATATGAGCAGTCCAAAAATGTCTCATGACCGTTTTCACAACTACTGCCCCAATGGCTTGGGTTTCGCTTAGGAGAATAAAACTATGTCTTAGGAAAGGATTGAAAATAAACATTTCAAAAGCCCCTTTACACAGCCTTTTTAAGGTGGGAATGTTGTGCTCTTATTCTGCCTTACTGCTCTGTATAAAACGCACAAACATGGAATGAATGGGTGTTGTTGTTCCGCCATCAAGCCAGCAGCAGAGGTAGAGGTAGTCACAGAGCCGAATAGACGTCTGTGTAAAAGGTAGAGCTGGCATGTCGGGACTCTACACCCCAATGGCTGTTGTGTTACACGTCACACCTCTGATTCTGGAATGCTGCCATGCTATCTAAAATCACACATGAGATTGACAGTATGCTGGCTTTGTTTGGTTACGTGTAAAAAGACAAAACTAACATAATGATAATTTTTTTTTCTACTCTACGAAAACATTGCAGGATCTCTGTTTAAAAGGGGCTACTAATTCTTGGTAGCAAGTGGCACTTGATCAAAATATCACTTTTGATGTCAATTGCCCACACCAACTTCCTGCCAGAGACTTTGTTTGTGCTATACATCTCACCTCTTGTTTGGCATTGAACACCAACCCATACTTCTATTTTCTTCTATTGTCTGTCTCTTCTTTTAACACAGTCTCCTCCATTGTGGCAATAGGCATTAGTCAAGCTCCACTTTCCTCATTTGACAACTGGTGAATTTTGTTAATTTAGAAGTTGTTATCTCAACTAAAGTCCTTGGGTGGATGGTTTCGGTCCTTAGTTTTGCATCCCATCCATTCTTTTATTTTGAAAAGAAGTGGTGAAAATTAACAAAAAAATGGTGAAATCATTGCTGGAAGCGGGTAATCACTGTTAGAAGTCTAACTGTTTAACACCATGTATGTGGTATGAACCCCTGCTGCTAGAGTGGGATTAAATTGGGCTCACACACGGTCCCACACATACAAACATGGGCCATGTTACATGGCATATGAAGGATGTGTGAGTTATGAATGGGAACTGATAAGATTTTATTGTTACCAATGCCATTATCGATTCTGCATATCAGTCTGATTCTTTATCAATTCTGTTTATCGGTCTGATTCCTGATCAATTTTTTGTGTGGAAAAAAAGTAGGCCCACACACGTTTTCAGTGTCAAAGCAAATATTTCATTATCTCCATTGTTTATCAATGTCTTTGCAAGCTGCATATGAAGTGCTCCACTGCATTGTTATTGATGTCTCCAGCAGTGGAGAGCAGCCTCTCTGCTGCACCATTAGTTCTGGGGTAAGACATTGTTTTCCAACAACCTGAGTGGGCGTAGGGTTTTTGAGGTAAAACAGACTGAGCCCTGAGTTATTTCCTATGCCTCAGAATTGGTTAAAGTTGTTTAATGCTGCAGTGTGTGTAGTTCAGCCATTCTCAGCTCCACTAACATTATTCTCTGAGTGACAGCATAGAAAGTTCACAGTATACTTCATGTTCATCTTGCAAAGGTAATTATTTACTCATTAAATCACAATGTTTGCAACCAATGCCTTTAGTTGAAGATGAATTACAAGATAGCTGAAGATAACTTTGGCGTGTGTGTGCTGTAGACAGTGTGGAGGCTGCACTGTCCTCGCTGTTGAGTTCCACCCTTTTTGTTCCATCAACATCATGTGCCTGGGCATTGATAAAAGGAATTGATAAGCTCGGGGACATACAATTCCAATCAATCAGACAATTTGGAACTAATTCTCAAATGGAACTGGTTCTTGATTCCCATCCCCAGTTTGACTGCGCTTGAGTGACATTCCCAAGTTAGACTTAATTGAAATTATGTGAGCACTTGGTAGAGCAATATCAAATGGTGTACAGCAAGTCAAGTCATATCAGTTTTACTTATACAGCACCAAATCACAACAGAAGTTATCTCAGGGCACTTGAACATAGAGCAGGTCTAGACCATATTCTTTAATCCCAACATCCCCCCATGAGCAAGCACTTGGTGACAGCAGCAAGGAAAAACTCCCCTTTAGTGGGAAGAAACTTCAAGCAGAACTGGGCTCTAGGTGGGCGGCCATCTGCCTTGATCTGTTGGGTTGGGTTCCAGGGAATATTCAGCTGGCTGATTTAAATTTAACTTCTGATACTGTTCTTACCAGAAGAATGATAGCATTGGGCAATTGTTCAAACACTTACATTTTCCTGACAGCAACCTCTTGCGGTCATGCAAATAATTACTTTCTAGAAACAAAGACGGAACTAGTCTGATGATGTTATAGTACCTCAAAACCTCTAAGTAATAAAGCAGAAGTGGACATCAGAGACTGTGTTCTCTGTCTCCTATCAACAGTTATGTTTGCCCTTAACCTATGACATTTTGTTTCAGTTGCCTAATTCTACCCAAATCTAAGTCATATAGGTGGCAGATCAGAACATGAATACATGGATCATTTTTGTAACAAGATATGGATGTTTTTGGAAGGCAATAATAATCAATCTAGTATTTTGTCATTTAGATATAATGTATGAGGATTTGTAAGGACACCTCCAGTGTCTCCTAATCTCTCTCTTTCCCTCTAGCTCATACTAGACGTGCTTCTTGTCATATGGTATCATATAAAAAGAAAAAAAAGAAAACAAATCATTTTAATGTTTCACATGATTTTTCTCAAGACAGCAGTCCTCCTTGGAATGGTTAAACAATTTTTAACCTGTAATGTCAAGGGCTGGATTATGTGGAAGCTTACTTGGCATAAGAGAGGCTTATTTTTAGTTGGCATAAACGGATGAATCATAGGCCCACAAAAATCAGCTTTAAAGCCTTTTTTCTATGAAGCTATCATGAGGGGAAAGCACTAAACAGGGCTGGTTTAACTTCATATAATGATAAGGTAGCAGATGAAAGCCTTTTAAAATGATTTTGAAATGCCTTGGATCCACTTTTATCCAAACATAATACTAACATCTGAGCACTTTGTGCATAATGCAGGGAAAATGTATGGAAAATGTGGAAAGGAATGGACAGGTGGAAAACAAAGAAGCACTGAAAACTGTTGGTCAAAGGATGAAGAAATTTCTTACTGTTTGTCATTTTGTATTATTATATGAATTGTGATGAATGGTTACTCAGAAAGAAATGTATGTTTAAGTCCTACACGATCCACTTGTACTTGTGACTACTCGCAAGGCTTTATACATAAATGTTGAGCTTCTTTCATTCAAAAAATTGGTGCTATAAGTATAATTTTCAGGAGACAGAGTGTGCCTGAAATGGCTTGATTTTGTGATATTGATAAATAATTAGCTGTGGAGTAAAAGAACCCTATACAGGTTAGCCTGTGGTGGAAGAAAATTAATTTTAAATGTTAAATGTCATTTTTCCACATTGTGTCTATAGAGAATTCCTACTACCCAAACAAATATCTATATATTTATGAAACTTCATATGTCAGTATGCCACAGACTGTGTTGAGCACCTTGATGGAAATAGTTGAAAGCCAGGCAAGTTTGACAGTGTGTGCATAGTAATGACCAAAATAATTTGACAAACTTTGACCAGGGAATGTGCAAGAAATAACTCCCAAAGCTTTTGGTAAGCAGAAAAGTTTTCTGGAAGAAACCCAGGTCACAAAAGAAAGTTGGTTTTGGGTTGAGTTTGTATCAGAAAACTGCTGAATGTGCATGTGGACACAAAGACTACAGTGTGGGGTGACACTCACACATGAGCACACAGACACACAGAAGCATGTACACAAGCACACAACCAGCTGACCACTATACTGTGTACTGTAGAGTCAAAGGAACAAGGGACATAAACCCCCAACAGCAGGTGCTGAATAATGTAGTAGAGAAAGGCACACATGCACACAAACACACATACCTGCCTACACCTGGTTTTTTGGGGTCTAGGGGGCATGAAGCTGGCATAAGGCCCGCTGTGCCTGTCAGAACCAATAAGAGCATTCGGCTGAGGACTGGCATTTACAGCTGATTTGTCAGATCGGCTGGCCCATGGGGTTCGTCCAATAATAAGCCTCCACCTGTGGTGATGGATCACCTGTGACACAGCTGGCCACACGGGGAGAGACATGGCCACTGGCATGCTTTGAGACAAGACAGGACCAGACACAGAAAGGAAGGAAGAGAGCGAGAGAGAGGAAAGAAAGGAGAGGAGGAGGAGGAGCGTGTGCATAGTGTGTGTGTGTGTGTGTGTGCGTGTGTGTGCATGTGTGTTGTACCATACACAGTTCTAAAACAGTGGATGAAAACAGCAACGACCCATATCTGGGGAATATTTGGATTTTCAGTAAACAGAGCAGATTTTGAAGAAAGTACAGAAGCTCTTCTGTTTATATTGCAGTAGGTACACAATGTTTTGAAAATGATGTCAAGTTAATTGGTTGAATTTGTATTAAATTTGGACTGTTATTATAATGATTATAAATGTAGATGAAGTCTAGATGCATTTAAATTAAATATTGTGAGACATGAAACTACTATATTTGTCATATTTTCTTTTTCTCAATTAGTTGGTAAATGTTTACCTACATGTCATTAAATACAAAATGACAGAGTTCTGCACAGAAGAAAAACAGACAGCTTTTTACTGTGGATTTGCTTTTTAAAGTGTATGAACATACTGATGACTGCTCAGTTTCTGGCTGTAGCAAACTCAGTGACAAGGTATTAACAGAGAGGAGAGAGAACAGAGGTATGTGGGACGTGTGCATCAATGAAGAGGAAGAAAGGAAGGAAAAGGAGATGGAGGACTGTTCAGCATTATAGTGTAGGTGTAGAGAAATGGACTCTGGACAGATGAAGCATAGCATACTGTACGTAGGACAGAAATGTTTTTAGCTTTAAGTATGATTCACTCGTCATGTGAGATGATATTTGCCAAGTGTTACATGGTGTCTAGACAGAAAGCTTTTCAGCTGCATCTTTCAGTCATCCGTCTCACATGTATCTTGGCAGAGCAGATACACTCTTATTTCAATCAATACAGCTGACTACACAGGCTACATATCTGCTCATTTTTCAGTTGTCCTTAGGCTCACAGGGTCTGAAAGACACTATCAAGTTCCATTATTTGAAATGTTAGCTCCAGTGTTTTGGGAGTGTGACTCATACTCAGGGCTAAAAGTGAAGATATTTCAACCTCTGCTGCTTTAATTTTTAATATTTTTTGATCCGTTACTTGCCAGCATTCTAACTTTAAAGAGAAATCACAGAAATAAATGTAGCCCTTTAGGGGTCAATACTTGCTTTAGCCAGCTTGTATGAATCTCTTATCAGTTGTATGTTATCAGTGTGCCAATGTACCAAAAAATAGCCATTTAGAGATACGGGGACCACTGATTCTTTGTACACGTACCATGATCTGAGAATGTTCACATATAAATTAGATTTAAAATATATATATATATATGTTTAGAGTCACTTATTTATTTGTTTGTTTGTTTATTTGCTGTTTTAGCACAGTGCTAGAGCAGAAAATTATTTCTTGTAGTTGCCTCTCTCTTCTGAATGTCAGAATACTTTATGGCCTTGGGACAGGAAATGACCTTATCAGAAAGTCTGATTTCCCCCTCTCAGATCCCCCTGTCAAACTTAACTTGGCTATCTGTCACTCACACATGGTAACCAATAGACTGGATGTCCAGGCACACATTAGCTATACACACAGGCATATGCGCCCCGTACACAAACATCTACACACACATTCATACTCATAGAAACCAACTCACAAGCAAACACTCAGCCCAGAGCCTTCAGTTAGCTCAGTGCCTTGTCAGTCCTTCAGTGTCTTATTTTAAGTTGCAGTCATCAATAATGGATGTGCTGAGGGGAATAATTGATGGGACACACAGCTTCCTCTAATGCTGCTTAGTTTGACGGATGAAGGGACAGCAGGAACTCTTTGGTAAAATTGTCCTCCACCCGCCCACACACACTCATATACACCCACACTTAGTTTGATGGATGGATGAACAGCAGGAACTCTGTGGTTGGATCTTTTTCAGCACTTTTACAGCAGTTATTATCTACATAATTTAGAGTAATATTAATAAACTATCGGTCAGAAACCCAATAATGGGTTGCAGTCCTCCTTCCATGTATGTCAGGAGTAAAAGTATGTTTTGAGCCTGGAGCGATTGAATTTCCTTATTATGAATGAGTTGACAGGGCTAAAGAGGTTTAGCACAGAACTGTGATCTAGATTGCAGGACACTCGGTCAGAGTGCATAATTATCATTGTTAGACAATTGGTTATTTGCATATTATACCATAGCCACTGAAAAAATACTACTCAAACAGAGTTATTTTTAATACCTAAACCGTTAAAAATCTGGACACAATGTCGGTTCAACTTTAGGTAACCACAGCAACAGTACTAATGTTTATTAGTCATTGGTGAAACCATCCTTACTCTGTGTTAAATTGACTACAGTGAAACTTTCTCCAGTTTTTTTTTTCTTTAAGTGGCCACTGTATAAACACGATAATGCACTCCAAGGTGTTCTGTTGAAAATAGTAAATATCTGACTTGGCCTCCATCTTGGTCAAACACAGCTTGACCTCCATGTTGGCTTTCATTTATAAAGATTCCTTTTGCTGCATTATTGCTAACTAAATTGTCACTTCATCACCACATGGCATACTGTGGAAATGTGCTGTATCATGCCTGTCTTCCCCAAGCAACAAGCAGCCACAGAGACAGATTGCTAAAGTACAGCAAGTGATGTGTTTATTTACAAGGGAGGAAAAAATATGGAGTTGGGAATAACCTTAGGGTGGGTACAGCCAACACATGAAACAAAAGAAAGCAGGAAGGGAACATATACAAGTAACAAAACAGAATTAAAGAAACCAAATTCCAATAACTTACCTCCCTAACTAAAATAAACAAGAGAAATATTAACCATAACTGGCAGCCCATCCCCACAAACTCCAAACAGATAACACCATCAGCATGGTAAGCAAAGACCTTACAAATGGCAGTACAAGCGATCACAAGTGTGACTGGTCAAGAGGAGACAAACAAACTTCTGTTTCATACCGATTCAGTGCCATTTCTTCTCCTTATATAATCAAATTAAATTTATTTATAGAGCACATTTAGAAACAACAGGTGTTGACCAAAGTGCTTTACAGAAAAGAGTAAAAATACAGTTGAAGAATTAAATCAAAAGAACAGAAAATATATGTAAATTGTAATAGACAAAATTTACAATTTTAATATGCTATAAAAAATAGGGGAACTCAAAAGCAATTCTATAAATGTTGGTCTTCATTTGGGGAAGATCTGATGGTGAGGGGCAAGCTGTTCCACAGTCTGGGAGCAGTGATGGAAAAAGCTTGGTAACCTTTTGATTTTGACCGGGAACGTGGAACAGAGAGAAGTAACTCTGATCTGAGGGGTTTGGATGTAGAATATGGACAGAACAGATCAGAGATGTAGGCTGGTGTCAAAGCATTCAGAGCTTTAAAAATCAGATAAAAGAATCTTAAAATCAAACCTATATTTCACTGATAACCAGTTGAGGGATAGGGTCTGCTGTCATTAACTGTCATCAGGAAGGAGCTGCATCTACAAAAAACCTTCTAGTTCTGATCATATTTGCAAACACCTGTGACAAGTTAAACTCATTGCATCACTGACTGAAGGAGCAAAGAGATCATAGTTAGAACACATTGCATGACAGCAAGCAAATGCACTTTTTTCTTGGCCACATTCAGGCTTTTAAGTGTGGTCTCTGTGTCTAGTGTAATCCCTCGAAGGGACTTGCCCTATTGATGACCCAGGCACCCACTTGCATCATGCATCTTTTTCTGTTTGCCTGTGTGTACGTGTGTGTGTGTGTGTGTGTGTGTGTGTTGAGATCAGAGAAACTAAAACAGCTCTCTCAGCATGAAAAAGTCTGCTCTTGCCTTTGGAGATGTTGCTGTCATTTTATGTGCAGCGACATCTACTTGCTACTGCAAGGCTATTTCCAAACTGTGAAGAGGACACAGGAGGGTGTAAGGGAATGTAAGGCCAGAGCATAAGTGTGTGCTGAAGTGTGTTTGCATGTCTGTCCATGCATGTGCGTTTGCCTACGTGCATTTCTTAGGATATTTTTCTCTCTCCTGTTTTAAAATCTAGTGGCCCCTGAAGCCAAAAACAAAACATTATCCAACATGTCATACAGAAAAAAAGATATCATCTGACTTTTTCCAAGAAAAGGAACCCATTCAGTCTTTCCCCAAGCACTAGTTTGATTAAAAAAGATGGTATTCTTATATTTTTTATGTTAAATGTTAAATTACATTTCACAAGCTCTACATTATATAATATAGCAGTAACATGGTTTCTCACTTTTATACGTGTATTTGTTTATAATTTTCAAATGTAAATTGATTGACACACATTTGTTGTGTGTGTGCGTGTGTGTGTGTTAAAGCAGTGTGTTTTCTCTGTGGTCAAAACTGTGGTAGATTTGGCTGACTGCTCATGAACAAGGCTAATGGAAAAACAGTGATGCCATCTGGCAAACAGATCACAGACACAGACACATCACTTTAGCAGTGTAGAATTTGTGGTGAGTGATTTGTAAACATATCTTTGTATGTACACATATGTGCAGACATAGGAGAATGTAAGTGAATGAGCTTGCATTTGTGTGTGTGTGTGTGTGTGTGTGTGTGTGTGTGTGTAGGGTTGTGTTTGCACAGGCCCGATTTTAATGCAAATACTCCCTTCTGTGCATTCACTTGTGCATGACCATGACAGTGTGCATGTGTCTGTTTGACAGTTGGCTGGTATGTGTGTATGTGTACATACACAAGCATGTACATGCACATTTAATGCTTGTGTGCATAGACTGTATATGTATGTGTCTAAGAGTCTTTTAAGGACTCGTCACAGTCAGCAGCGGTGGAGTGCTCACCTTATTAAGGCACTCAGGGGAGATGAACCATCACCAGAGATACCACCGGAATGAGTTACCACTTCAAAATATACATGGTGCGTTTACATTAAAAACATTGCATCAAAGTCATATTGTAGTTGCTACACTCACTATTTTTTTTAGAGAATATGAAATGACTAATGATCCTTACGTTGCAGTAAAAGATTTCTCTTTATCCTCGTAATGTCTTTGTGATGCATCAAAGGGCCCAGATTGGAGACAGTAGTATCTGAAGAACAGCTACAATATAGTTAAATGTTTTAATATTAACTTTTAATCATTGCAAAAGTAATAACCATAATTGTGCATGATCTGTGTTAAAATATTCCATTCAGACTGTCTAATGACAAAGAGAGATTGTAAAACTATGTTATTCTAAATGATGATCCATATTTTATTGAGTCAACCATCCACCATACAAAAGTTATCCCTGCATTATTTCCCAACATATCATCCTCTTTTTTTCTAGATCCAACATTTCAAATATACACCTGTAGTGATTCGTGATCATTTGCATATGTATACATTTTCTTGGCAAACAGGGAAATCATATGTCTGGGTACTGTCAAGGTAAGATTTTGCTGATGCTTGAGTAACATTTTACTATAACCCCTAATTCTAGTGTCTTTGCTTTAATACTACCTGGATTTGTTTTAAAAGACATGTGAAAGGGAGCCTGACCTGTCAATGGTGCATGTCTTAATAAACTCACAACTCTCTCTGTCCCACTTTAACCTACTGGAAGCACTTAAGTGCCAACAACACTTAAGTAACCACTTTATCCGTTAATGTTATCCTGCAACCTTTCCACTGTGCTTCTTCTAAATCGTCTTTCCCCAGTGATTCCTTTAAATAACCAGTGAGTAAGTCTGAGATGCTATGTTCCAGAAACTCTTGTCTTTTCCTTTGAATAACACATCTGCCGGATTTATTCATTTAAGGATTACAACTGTTCCCAATTATTCTCCCATGCTGCCATGTCTGCCTTTAAAAATAGAGAGGGTTTTTGGTTATGCTAGGATTAGTCTGGATGAGGCCATTGGGCTGCTGCTTCAAGACAGGAGAAGGATAGGACCATCTGGGCACACACACACATATCTTGCATAGATATGCAAGCACAGGCATGAATATTGAATCTGACTGATGTGTATATGCACGGAAACCACATTACTCGTAAATGGAAGGATATGGTTAACCTTTGTTCTACATTTTTAGCGTATTTTTCCAGTATGACAAAATGCCTCATCCCATGTGGCACTCGAGATGTTATAGTTCAAACATCTCTGGGAGTCATTTATCAATATTTCAGCAGGTATACTGACATTGAAATGCTAGCCAAAATCCCATTTGAAATACATGGAGCACATTGGTGCCAAATGGCTATAATTACTCCCTGCTGTCTAATTTGCATTTAAAATGTTTTCAGTGACATATATTGACCATTCTCTATGTACAAATGATTCAGTTATACAAATGAGGCCTGTTGTCAGTGTAAAGCTCTCCAGAGATCAGAGCATTCTGACAGGTAATCGCACTGCCCATAGAGTATATTCCTCATGGGACTTAAGTCATTATTATAACATCACACACACTTGTATACATACACTTTGATTACTGGCAATAGACTTGTTATTAGGTGTAGGGCCAGATGTTGCATGACTATGATGTTTTACATATTTTACATAATGAGGAATATAGTATCCTCATTGCAATATGTGTGTGCGAGTGTGTGCATGTGTGTGTGTGTTTGTGTTTGGCCATATGGGCTGTAATTAGTGAAGTAAACTCTGAAGAAAAGTCAGAAGAAAAGAAGAAATAAGTCTTTCTGTTTGTGTGCGTGTGAGGTTTTTATGCAGACCATTTGGGTCATGTTGCTGGAAGAAAATGTTAAGTAAATTATTATTGAGAGAGAATACATATTTTTGTGTGTGTGTGCGTGTTTTGTTATATATAATCAGCTAAATAAAGTGTGAACTGATGACATGCATATTCACGTCAAGCTGTTTAGGTTTCTGTAAAAGAAGTACAATTCAATTGCTGGAAGAAAAAGAAACCAAGAAGCAGCATAATCACATTATTATTAGAAGTGGAAGGCGGTATCTTTGAATACATGATGAGTCTGACCACATTAGAGCAATAAAGCTAAAATTCTCTCTCTTTCCCCCACCCAGACTGTGCAAAGAATGGAAAAATAAGCTATGGATTAACCAGCCAAATGGTAATTAAAAAATGAGACGTGTGAAAACAATAGTTTTCACCACATCCTGCCTTAGCAATTCCATGTCACAGATTTCATGTGTCGAAAGTCTTATATACTGTGATGGAAGACGAACAAACACCATTATAAACACTCCCAAACAAGAAGGAGAAAGAGGTCATTTTCTTCTTTCATTGGAGAAACATGTGATGTGATATGCTTGAATGGTTGAATGCATGTACAACAGCCGTGATATTCAGTATGATATGAACTACTGTGTAAGAAGATGTAATGAAGAACATTGTTGTCAGTGCACATTTGAGGGGATCTGCACTTTAAATGACCTCCAAAGTCATTCAGGATTGTGCATCATGCAAACTTGCTCTGAAGCATTCTTAGGGCTAAAGAGTAGTACTCAAATTACCCTTTTTGTTGTAACCACTGACTGAACCAGGTCAGTTTTAAAAATTCATATAATGAGGTTTCTGTTTAGTGTTTTTGCAATGTCACAAAAGTGGTTACAACAAAAATGCAATGAATGTGAAGAGGATTGTGACTGGAAAATTACAATTATGAAATATATGTATCATTTGTATCATTTACTTCTGCATCCATGGCGTTTATGTAGAACACGAAGAGTCCCTCATTTTTAGTCAACTTATCTTGCCATTTGAGTTTTTGTCAGAACATTATATTGTCCTTCTAAATGTTCTAAATAATCACACATGCAGGCAACATAATCACGTGTTATAATATGCTCTGATGAATGTGTTTACCATACTGAGCAGTCTGCAAACTGCGGGCACTTTGAACAAGGCATGACCAACCCACTGGCTAATGAGAAAACTAACATGTGCACAATGTATGTTTATCCAGTACACTTCAGGGGCGGGAGGGAAAAAAGGGACATGCATGAGCACACACTGAGATGTATACATGCAGGATTAAACTTTCTATGTATGTGACAGAGGGATCAAGCAGGGTAGGACTACCTCTGTTATATTTTCCTCACTTTTCTTCATTTACACTCTTTTCATTTTACTCGTTATTTATCTCCTAGGTCCAGATTACATGCTTTCTACAGTGTAATGGTAGCTGTTATAAAGAAAGCACAACAAACACTCAACTTCAAAGTTGAAAGGAAGAGCTAAGCCTATGAAGAATTAGTTAGAATAAAAAGAGAGGGAGAGAATGAATGTAGTTTAGCACTCCCAGAAGTGGCTCTTGTGTATCACACCTCTTTAGAGAGTTGACTGTACAGATGTACCCATGGTAAAAATCCCACTCTTCACTAGTCTTTATCAGCCTACAATATGAAAAATTAGTCTGATTGGTCCACTAGTTTCAAAACAAGGAACTGCATTTTACCAGTGACATTTTAAGTCATGTTGCGTTGAGCTTCAGGTCATTGCCAACACATTTTGGCTATGCATTCCACCTATCTGTGTTGTATAGGAGGGTCCTCACTGACTTTGGCAACCATGGCAATATTGACAAACCCTCTATCAGAGAGGTTTCTGCTTTCCCCAAAACATCACAGACAGATGAAGTCTTGAGGAGAGAGGAGTAAATATCTCTTTCCTGATTAAGAATTACAGGGTGACCTCAAAGCCCAGGTTTGAAACAATTTGTAAACCCTAAAGATGTAATTTGGCATAACAATATGTTATTTGGTTTTACCTCAAAGGAGAGACTGACAGTTGAGTTAAAATAGGAATGAGATAAGAAACAAAGTTTTACAATTAATTATTATGCTTTTCCTACAAAGCTTAACTGAGATCTGCAATTTGCAACAATCTGTACAATCAAACCAACATAGTATCAACTGCAGTGTTTCTGAAGTTGTTTCAGTTGTTAATTGCTGGTATACAGTGAATACCAGTAACATCAATGTTTTTGTTTTTGATGAAGAGAAAACCTCTAAAAAAATCTTAGACAAAACTAAAGGCAACAATTACTTATCTAAATATCTGGATTTGTCTGTTTGCTTAATGAATACAGTATAAATGCTCTTAAACACAGCTTAGAAATAACGGAAGCGCCCTTGGATGCATTATAAAAGCTAAACACATCAGTCCATACACTCAGTGACACAGCTCCTAAGGGTTATTGCTGGGTATCCAATTTCAAGTCAGATTTTATTCATATTTTGTAGCCCAATATCACATATCACAAATTTGCCCCAGGAGGCTTTACAATCTACACGACATATAGCACCCTTTATCCTTAGACCCTCCATTCAAATTTAAAGGAAAAACTAGTATTAAATTAGATATGAGCATGGTAGCAGCATACATGAGAATTCAAAAACAAATCACTGACAACATGAAGAAACAGCTCCATTTATTACTCTTCATTATAATAACCAGCCTGTATTCCCTGTTGCATGTTGGGCGAAAGTTCCAATTAAAGGATTTGAGAGTTTTCCAAGATTGTGTTCTCTGAGGTACAATTCAACTAAACATGTTATGAGTGTAGGTTTCCAGAAATGAACTAAGAAGTGACTAGCTTCCAAAACGTGTCAGTGAGAGACAGTAAGAGAGATGGAGACAGACAAAAAGAGAGAGAGAGAGAGCAGGGATAGAGAGACATATAGATTGCTCTATAATTAAAGTTTCTCAAGGGATGGATGGCAATGGTTTTATGTCTTTTTCTCTGGGTTTTCTAGCCAACTCATTAATTTAATTGCACAATTAAGCCTGAAGGTAGCATGTTAACTCTGTGAACTGGCACTGCCTTAAACAATGCTCTTATTATGGAGTGGTGTGTTATTTTAATACTTGCTCTGCAAGCATATGTTTGTGTTCATTCACACATTTGAGTAAATATGCGAGAAATCCTGTGAATGTGAAATCTGGCATATTGAATGCTTTCTCTCTTCATTATTGCATCTCATTTTCTCAAGCAAAGTCTGCATTTGTGCCTGGCTGGTTGATGAGTTTACATCTAAATCTTTTCACTTTTTTCAACTTTTAACAGTCCAATAAAGGGAAATTTTCAAAAAAGAAGACACTGCATGAATGAAAGTGGAGTACAGTTTGATATAACTGCATCAAAGTGGAAAAAGAATAGACAAAAACTGGAGACATTTGAAGAAGCTTTGAGAGACCAACTGCACTACAAAACATTTCCAGCCTGTTCTCTGTTATTGAACCCTGAAATATTATTTTCTAACAACTGATGGGTTCTAATACAGTTAATTTGTTTCCTGTCTCACTCTACTTTCAATACTGGACAAAGAATAAGTAAAATTAGAATCTGAATCACAAGGATTTTACCATAGTGAGATTTATTTCCTTGTTTTAAGGAAAGTATCAACCCTCGATTGTATTTAAGTCTGACGCTGATTTAGTTTGAAACAAATTTAGTGATTTAAGGAAAACACGTTTTGACCAAATTTATTCCAAAGTCTGTTCCCTTTTGACTAGCAGTGGTATGAGAAAACCTGTTGAAATGATGATGAGTTGGCAGAGTTGTCAAGAGGCACCAGGGTAGCAGACTGGGGTTGGCACTGGAGAGACAAACTTCAGATAAATATTGTATGATGCCTTAAATAATAGATAGGGAAGTGGAAGAAACACACAACCCTGTAGGGACATACAGACAGATGCAAACACACACGACTTTGCACATGCACATTCTGATATGATTGTTTGATAAAAATAATTGGCATGAGAAGATGATGATGGCATTATGTTCCATGTCAGTCTGTTGATTTATAAGTAAGATAGAGAAACTGAAAGAATTAATTAATGATTAGGGGACTCACATCTCATTCAAAAACACACCTTACACACACGAAGCACAGACTAGCATATTATTCAAATTTCAGATTTTCTCATAAGAGGATTAAAGTTTATACTTTTACACTATAAGACAGAGACTGACCTGTACTTGCCACAAGGAAAATGTGACATCTTTTTTCAATAAATATTCATTTTTATGGAGCAAATGCCATAAACAAACTATTGCTTTCTATGGGGTTAAAGCCCTGAGCATACAAATCAATGTAGTGCCCTATAAATAATTCAATAATGAATTGTTATTCCTTTCTTTCTTTCTTGTTTTCTGTCTTTTTTTCTTGCCGTCTTCCTTTCCACTGATTCTCTGTCTTCCACTCTCCTTCCTTTCCTCTCTTATATTTTTCTTGACTCAAAAAACTCAAAAACTAACTTTGGTTTTCTATCATTATCATTGTCCAAGTGGACCTGTTTAGCATAGAGTCATTGCTTCTCAGGGTAGAGCTGAGTAGACCATCATTACTGTGCAGCATCTGTTCTAGCATGGATATTAGTAAGATTTACATGGGTACTTGCTGCAGCAGCTTAAAACCACACTGTATAGTATAGAAGGATCTGGGAGACACGCACAAGAATACCCTGGGAAAAACTGTAGAGTGTATCAAAAATTACATGTGTGACCTTTCGGTTTCTTGTCACTGCAGGCATCCACACTTGCTCCACTGAGAAATATTCATTCATTCAGGCATTCATGATTCCCAGATGATGTACCCTAATGGCTTTGATGATCATCTGACTTTTCATCTTGTGTCAGCGTGATGGTTTATGTTTTTTAGTGAAATGTCTTGACAACTACTTGATGAGTTGCCATGAAATGTAATACACAGATTCATGTACCCAACAGGATTCTAATAACTATTCATCTTGTGTCAAAATTTCAAGTTTTCCTGTACAAATACCTGAAAAATGAATGACATTCCTCAGCTATGCTTTGTGTTTTAAGTGCTAATTATGAAATATTACCATGCTAACACATGAATTATGATGGTGAACATAGTAAACATTAAACCCTCTAAACATCAGCATGTTAACATTGTCAGAGTAAGTATGTTAGCATGCTAATGTTAGCACTTAGCTTAAAGCACAATTTTGCCTAAACATAGCCTCACAGAGCTTCTGAAGCATGGCTTTCAGATATTTTGAGATTTATTTTATTAGCATTTGGTTTATAAAAGCATTCAAAATGGTAAAGCCAATAAAATATTTAACCTGACAATGGAATCAAAGAGCCAAAGTAACTTATCAACCACCAAATCGTTCAGTCAATCATTCAGGCAGACAATCCAATCAGAATCACTCAGGTATAAAACGTGTCTAAAACAGTATTTTATTTGTGGCAGTGTGGTTGCCAGTAAAATCCCTAAACAGTCATCTTCTGTACATCTGTTTTGAAGCAGATAGACATAGTCGGCTCCATGATGGTCCCTTAACCTGTTCTTAATGGGCCTGCATTTCATGTTGGCAATGATCAAGTGCAGTGACTGGTAAAAAGGGACAAGGTTTCTCCCTGCCAATACCTGTTCCATTATTTTGTGACTCACCATGTCTCTGCTTGCACTGAGCTGAGGGAGATTAGAGCAGAGGGGGAGTGTTGATACAAATAAGCAGATGCTCTGCAGTTTCAGTATCACATTTTCTGCCTCCTCAAAGCATGGATTGTGAAAAATGATTGTGACATTTGGAAATTTCCTGTCCACTACCCATTGCTGAAATCTTTCAGCACGATGCTCCATGTGGTATCTTGATCCAAAAAGAGCAATTCCATTTGCCATGTCTTTAATAATTTCAATATTTAGACTAATAGTGTCACAGGACAATCAAAACATGACTGAACAGGATAATTATGTCACTTTCTGCAATTATAAAAACTAGGTTACAATACTCTCCTCACTGAAACATTACAGTATGAAACATTCAGTGAACCTTGGCGGGGCACACACTGCTTTTACAGAATATAAAAGGAGCTAAATCAAATGGATACAATTCATTCCAGTCCCAGTACAGCAACTAATATGTTTTAGTTGGAATGTACATCTGATTAAACTGCATCCCCACCTATGGTCATTACATCATCCTTCCTGTCTTACTGTGTGATCATACTGTCAGGAAAACGAAAATTTGGCTAATTTCTGACAAACAGTGCATGATCAGGATTTAGAGACCTGAAAGATTTGTTTATTTGCAGTTTGTTTATGCAGACTTCTGACTTAACATGTGACTTGCCATAAAGTACTCTTATTTATCACACCTGACAATCAGACAGTGTTTCATTAAATAGTATAAATATTGTTTTTTGGGGGATTTTTTGTTTTTTTGTTTTTTTTAATAGATTGTCTGTTCCCTCATGTCAGGGGGCCTAAGGGATTACCGTAGGTGGGTCATCAGGCAGTTCAATTGCTCCTACATTTTACATTATGCATGTGCTTGTAATCACTGATTGTCCAGCCAGCTGTTCTGATTTGTTGAGTGTTTTCATCAGCACATCATGACAGAGCATTGAAATGGCATTAAGTGCTAACCTGGTGCACCTGTGAGCCGGCTGTTGGAAAATCCTGGCATGGCTGACTGGGCTGTGCAGCCAAACAAGCATTAATCTGGGTTAAGGTGGCACAGGAGGTGCTTGGATTTTTGTGTAAAACCTGCATGCTCTAGTGTGTGTGTGTGTATGTGTGTGTGCTGTCTGGGCTTATTCATCTTAATTTTTTCCACCTTAGTTTCTGTATGTACATGGCAGTGTGTGCATAAAACTGTGGGTAAAAGTTGCTGTGCTCAAGCTTATGACTCACTGGCTGGTAGTGTGCAAAGTGCCTTGCAGTGAGATACAAACAGGAAACATTGGGGGAGACCGGTAGTGGAGTGGGTAGATACAGGTTGTGAACTGTGCTTTCAGATGATCTGGTATTAGGGTGAGTCAACCTGTCTGTGCTTTAAGGAGGACTCTGATTCCACTTGTGTTCAAGCTAAATATAGGATTTTAAGCTGCTTTGTGCTTGTTAGTTTCATTTAGCCTCACATCTGCATTACTCCAGGCTGAAAATAGACACGCACTCCTCAACTCACACATTTTACACAATGAGAGGACAGGGATCGAGGGTGTGCTCATTAAGGATCTCAGAAGTGCACTTGAAGTTAAACTAGGACTAAAGGTGCTCATTGAAAATTGAGAGGTAGCTATGAAACTACGTGTTCACATTCAGGGAAGAGTAGAAGATGAGAATGAATGATATCACAATGTTATGACACAAACTATAACTGAAATGAAGATAGTAACACAATGGACAACTCAAAGAGTACAAAAAACCCCAAAACATCATACTGTGGGTCCAAGACAGTTTTAAACAGTGCATCTCTGAGAATCTGCCCCTATTTGGAAATATCCTAATAGGTAACAGATTGCGCCAGGATATACATTTGCTTCCCCTCAAAACATGACCTGCTTTTCTCTAAAGACTGTTGAGCTCTACATTTTCACTTATTTGCCAAACTTTTTTTTCTTCTTTTCTGTCTAAACTGTGGATTTTAGCACTAAGCTTAAGGGAATGAAGTAAATGTCTTCTACATTACTTTTCTGCCTGTGAATCAGCTCGCCTACACTCTCAGCAAGTCTCTGCTCTTTTGAAGGGAGTGGTTGCATGTTTCCAAAGACTTAGGAATGAACTTTTGAACAGGCTTCCTTTAAAATGAGGCATCAAGGTGTATTCCCAACAGTGATGTCAGTGAGTCAACATCTTCAAAAACCTATATCTGATTGGGCAGCCAGAACTAAGACATTTAATTCATGTAAGTGTGGGTGATCTCAAAATTATTTTAATAGATTTAGTCTGATCCTTATACAACTGTAACCAATTAATTAGAAATGCAATATACATGCATGCAATTAATTTGCATGCACTCTAGCATCCTGGATGAAATGTTACCGTGACTCTGCAATGATTCTCTGCACAGTCAGGCTTTGATTTAGAGGCACCAATCATCCCATTATTATGTGGAGTATATATTCATTGCTGTCATCCAATAGACTACGTGAGTAACTTTTTACATTAAGTATTTGGCAGAAATGTATCCACCCTTCACATATATTTGCTCCATTTAACAAATCGGTCCACCTGACACTACATAAGAGCGCACCACTGTGGTATTTTGGTGTTAGCACCTCCCGAGATGTATGAATTATTTAAGAGACTAGATAAGTAAGATTTCTGCCTCACTACAGTGAATATCTGGCCCAGCAAAACCAAGTCTGGATAATATCCACAACAAAACTGGAATCTTCAAATTCACTGCTGGACTTGAGCTTGTTTCACTGTAGATAATTCAATATGGTGTTGAGAAATATCAGTGACAGTAGGCATGAAAACACTACACACATATGCTAAGGAACAAAAATAACATGAGTGTACAGTAGAACAGATCGGTTACTGCAGTCATGTGAAAACAAAAGCTAATTTCAGATGATGCACGGACAATTACCTTGTAAAATCAGTTCTGTGTATGTGTGAATAGCATATGTAGCAAGACTCACAAATCATGTAAGAAACTTAAATCTCTCAAAATCTTCCTAAGCCATACATCTGTCTTTCCAGACCAAAGAATAATAGTGCAAGAGACTGAATATAACATAGTGAAAAGAGCATTTAGTTATGAAAATACAGAACCTTTTATCTTATAAATGTTTTAGTTGAACGTTTTTTGTGTAAACCGTTGCAGAGCCATACAGGCAGAGCAACATTAACAAGACATCAACATTTAAATATGTGGATGCTTACACAGATATGTGCACATGTAAAGTACATAGTCTTTGAACTGACGGCAATGAGGAAGGAACAGAGAGTTTATTTACTGTGACGATGATTTTCTTTGACGTCTTAATGTGGTGTCATGAAGCAAAACAAAAACAAATGCAAGCTGTTTACTCATCTTATTGCATAAGGGCTCATTTAATTTGATCCCATCTTATACAGATTTTCGTGTTTACTCATCTTTTCAGTTGCAGACTCTGCATTTAGAAAGTAATTGCCATCAGATTGGTATCTACTAAGTTGCAGTGTTTTTTCTAGAATATATAATTGTGTTGTTTTTTTATC